>CM045740.1:16043224-16128224 GCA_024760905.1 Plotosus lineatus
TCCTTCTCAAAAAATTAGCATATTGTGATAAAGTTCATTATTTTCTGTAATGTACTGATAAAAAAATAAACTTTCATATATTTTAGATTCATTGCACACCAACTGAAATATTTCAGGTATTTTATTGTTTGAATACTGATGATTTTGGCATACAGCTCATGAAAACCCAAAATTCCTATCTCAAAAAATTGGCATATCATGAAAAGGTAGTCTAAACGAGCTATTAACCTAATCATCTGAATCAACCAATTAACTCTAAACACCTGCAAAAGATTCCTGAGGCTTTTAAAAACTCCCAGCCTGGTTCATTACTCAAAACCGCAATCATGGGTAAGACTGCCGACCTGACTGCTGTCCAGAAGGCCATCATTGACACCCTCAAGCAAGAGGGTAAGACACAAAGAAATATCTGAGCGAATAGGCTGTTCCCAGAGTGCTGTATCAAGGCACCTCAGTGGGACGTCTGTGGGAAGGAAAAAGTGTGGCAGAAAACGCTGCACAACCAGAAGAGGTGACCGGACCCTGAGGAAGATTGTGGAGAAGGGCCGATTCCAGACCTTGGGGGACCTGTGGAAGCAGTGGACTGGGCTACAGGTGCCGCATTCCCCAGGTCAAGCCACTTTTGAACCAGAAACAGCGGCAGAAGCGCCTGACCTGGGCTACAGAGAAGCAGCACTGGACTGTTGCTCAGTGGTCCAAAGTACTTTTTTCAGATGAAAGCAAATTTTGCATGTTATTCGGAGTCTGGGAGATTTCATTTTTCAGCACGACCTGGCACCTGCTCCCAGAGCCAAAACCACTGGTCTGCCAACTCTCCTGACCTGAACCCCATAGAGAATCTGTGGGATATTGTGAAGAGAAAGTTGAGAGACACCAGACCCAACACTGTGGATGAACTTAAGGCCGCTATCGAAGCATCCTGGGCCTCCATAACAGTGCCACAGACTGATTGCCTCCATGCCACGCCGCATTGAAGCAGTCATTTCTGCAAAAGGATTCCCGACCAAGTATTGAGTGCATAACCGAACATAATTATTTGAAGGTTGACTACTTTGGATTAAAAACACTTTTTTTATTGGTCGGATGAAATATGCTAATTTTTTGAGAAGGACTAGTATATATTTTCTTTTCCTTTCGACTGTTCCCTTCAGGGGTCGCCACTGCAAATCATCCGCCTCCATCTCACCCTGTCCTCTGCATCTTCTTCTCTTACTCCAATGACCTTCATGTCCTCCTTCACCACATCCATAAATCTCTTCTTTGGTCTTCCTCTAGGCCTTCTGCCTGGTAGTTCGAACCGTAGCATCCTACTGCCAATATACTCACTATCCCTCCTCTGTACATGTCCAAAAGCCTCTCTGACTTTGTCTCCAAAACATCTTATATGGGCTGTCCCTCTGATGTACTCATTTCTGATCCTATCCATCCTAGTTACTCCCTCCAGCTCTGCCTCCTGTCTTTTCCTCAGCGGACAATTTTCTCCAACCATTCCAACCTGCCTGCACACGCTTCTTCACCTCTTTTCCACACTCTCCATTGCTCTGGATTGTTGAGCCTGAGCACTTAAAATCCTTCACCTTCGTTATCTCTGCTCACTGTATCATCACCGTTCCTCCTGGGTCCTTCTCATTCACACAGATGCATTCTGATTTACTGAGGCTCACCTTCATTCCTCTCCTTTCCAGGGCATACCTCCACCTCTCTAGATTTTCCTCCACTTGTTCTCTGCTCACACTACAGATCACGATGTCATCTGCATACATCATAGTCCATGGAGATTCTTGCCTAACCTTGTCTGTCAGGTTGTCCATCACCATCGCAAACAAGGGGCTCAGAGCTGATCCTTGATGCAGTCCAACCTCCACCTTGAATTCATCGGTCCCGCTGACAGCACACCTCACCACTGTCTTACATCTCTCATACATGTCCTGCACCACTCCGCCATACTTCTCTGCCACTCCAGACTTCCTCATGCAATACCACAGTTCCTCTCTGAGCACCCTGTCATATGCTTTCTTCAGATCCACAAAGGCACAATGCATTTCCCTCTGACCTTCTCTGTACTTCTCCATAAACATCCTCAAAGCAAACACTGCATCTGTGGTGCTCTTTCCTGGCATGAAACCAAACTGTTGTTCACAAATGCTGACCTTTGCCCTTAGTCTAGCTTCTACTATTCTTTCCCATAACTTCATCGTATGGCTCATCAACTTTATCCCTCTGTAGATGCCACAACTCTGCATGTCTCCCTTGTTCTTAAAAATGGGCACCACCACACTTCTCCATTCCTCCGGCATCTGCTCAGTCTCTAAGACCTTGTTGAATGTTCTTGTCAGGAAATCTACTGCTACCTCTCATAGACGCTTCCATACCTCCACAGGTATATCATCAGGGCCAACTGCCTTTCTATTTTTCATCCTCTTCAGTGCCCTCCTCACTTCACCCTTACTAATCTTTGCTATTTCCTGCTCCTCAACGGTCACCTCTTCTACTCTTTTTTTCTCTCTCATTTTCCTCATTCATCAGCTCTTCAAAGTACTCTTTCCATCTTCCCAGCACACTTCTGTCATCAGTCAATACGTTTCCCTCTCTGTCCTTTATCACTATAACTTTCTGCATGTCCTTCCTATCTCTCTTCCTCTGCTGTGCCAACCTGTATAAATCATTTTCTCCCTCCTTACTGTACAACTTAGCATACAAGTCATCATACGCCCTCTGTTTGGCCTTTGACACCGCTACTTTCGCCTTACGCTGTGTCTCCCTGTAATCCTGTTTACTCTCTGTCCTCTCTATGTCCCGCTTCTTCTTAGCTAACCTCTTCCTTTGTACACCCTCCTGCACTTCCTTATTCCACCACCAAGTCTGCTTATCTACTTTCCTTCCAGAGGACACACCAAGTACTCTCCTACCTGTGTCTCTGATCACATTTGCTGTGGTTGTCCAGTCATCTGGAAGCACTTCCTGACCACCCAAAGCCTGTTTCAACTCCTCCTTGAAGACAACACGACACTCTTCCTTTTTAAGCTTCCACCACTTTGTCTTCTGCTCTGCCTTTGCCTCTTTCACCTTCCTCACCATCAGCATCATCCTGCACACCACCATCCTATGCTGTTTGGCAACACTCTCACCCATTACCACTTTGCAGTCACTGACTTCCTTCAAATTGAATCATCTACACAGGATGTAGTCTACCTGTGTGCTCCTACCTTCACTTTGATAAGTCACCCTATGCTCCTCTCTCTTCTTGAAGAAAGTATTCACCACAGCCATTTCCATCCTTCTTGCAAAATCGATCAACATCTGTCCTTCTGTGTTCCTGTCCTGGATACCAAACCTGCCCATCACTTCCTCGTCTCCTCTGTTGCCTGCACCAACATGTCCATTGAAGTCTGCACCAATGACCACTCTTTCACCTCTGGGGTACTCTGCATCACTTCATCTAACTCACTCCAGAATCTCTCCTTCTCTTCTAGCTCACATCCTGCCTGTGGGCATAAGCACTAACAACATTGAACATCACACCGTCAATTTCCACCATCGACGAGAGTCAGCTGAGATAGGCTTCAGCCTCCCTGTGACCTGAGTACAATGAAGAGGTTCTGTGAATGAATGAATGTTTTTTCACTTAGGTGTAATGCAAGAGTTTTAATTTACCTTTTGGGGTTGTATGTTGGGTTCACGTTGTTGCTTCTTCCTAAAGTGAGAGTAGAGGAGAGTAAATAATATACTGAGAATATTCCAGACCATTTAAGAATAAAGAACAAGGCATCTTGCATAACATGATCATACCCTTCAGCCTGTAGTGTTGCTCTCTCCTGGAATCCCTGCGTGAACTCTTTGGTCCTGTGCACGTCTACACCAGTAGGATTCATATCCATGGAGGTAACACCCAAAGTCTGGTTCTCCACAAGCCTTGCATTGTTTTCACTTGGTTCCATGATCACAGGTTCGTGTTGCATCTCAGTGTTATTGGCATTCAAAACAACATTGCAGATGTTTGGAGTTTCCCCAGAGACACAAGTTTCCTCAGGTTCTAACGTTGTTGACTCTCCATTTTTTGGAGCATCATCTATCATCTTTTTCCCAAAGTACCGAGAGATACTGTGTGAGCTTTTGGCAGCTTCTGCTAATTTCTGCTGCTTCTTGCTCAAGGCTCTGCTGGATTTCTTGCTGGGACTATCGGAGGATGAGGAGACAGATGAAGACGTTTTGCCTCTCTTTGTCTCAGGCTGTCCTTCCTGCTCATCTCCATTATTAACAGGTTCTTGATAAATGGGTACTGCTGTTATGGTTTCCTTCTTGGAAGTCTTCAGAAACTCTGATGCAGTCTGGAAGAGGGTGGAGGAGCCGCGGAATCCGGCGCCCACACGCTTTCGCTTCAGCTACAAGGACACAAAAAACCCATGTTGGATCCTTTCTCTATTGAGCTACAGTGAGCACCCTATTCACATATGTGATTCGCTCCAGCAGAATACAGGTTAAGTCACATGGTAGTGTTTTGAGGACGAGCCAAAGTAAGGTGAAAACGGTGCTCCTTATTATCCCTATTCAGTACCAGTATACTCTACCTATTGCCGGAATCCTAGAAGGATGCCCCATATCATATAATGGTAAACTAATGAGAAGCCTCAAAACAGACATGACTTGGTTTAATAAAACTCATCATTTGCTAGGAAGACACTGGAAAGATGGCACTGACTGGTTGAGAGGCGGGTTCATTTAGTTTATGGATGTTAGTGAGTTTCAAATGCAGATATAAAGGAACTGGTTGTGTAACTGTAATAGTTATTTTCACAAAAGTAACATTTTCTGATGAGCATCATAAAAAAATGATGCAAAGATCATTTTATTTACTGTATTTTGAAGTGTATTAAATTCTCTTTCCAAATACAGATATACTTCGACTTAAGTCGTTTCAAGTTCAAGTTTTCAATTATATGTCGGTTTTAAAAAAAAAATAGATGGAAAATTTTTTAAAAATTAAAATTTACATCATTATAATCATATACTGTAATCGCACCCCACTATTTGAGAAGCACCGAATTAGCGGCAGCCACAACAAATTATACATATGCATTGTCACGACATTACCAGCACCTGATTCAAATTTAATCAATAGCTGAGAGCTTTTGTTTCTCCCTCCTGCTGATTGGTTGCAGATGTGTTCACCTCTTTTTTCTTTTCTCCTTCGCGCACATGTAATCAATGTGATTGCCTGAATTGTGGGGTAAATATTTTTTGTGTGATTTTAATTATTATTGAAGCGCTATGATGTCACTCAAATGCCTACATCTTCTGGTATAGAGCCTAAGCGCTTTAATTATTCATAAATATTATCACAGTAGAAAATTAAAAAGTTTAAACCCCGGCTAACAGTCAGAGCAGGTGGAGTTCTCAGAGTCTCCGGTGCTTGGTTAGAAGTGGAAGGTTAGCACTTCCGGTCATACTGCTTGAAAATGTTCAGTCTCTCCGAAACAAGATGGATGAGCTTCGTGCTCAGATTGCAGCACAGAGGGATCCTACAGGACTGCTCCATGCTGTGTTTCTGTGAAACATGGCTCGAGGAGAGTACACCAGATGAGGCGATTGCACCAGCCGGCTACTCGGCCTTCATCCCCTGCACCGGAGTTGTCAATCGGCCCCTCCACGCCTGGGCTTATTGTTAGCCGGGGTGCGGCTAGCATTGAGCTACCATAGCATATTAACTCAGGATAGGAGTTGTTGCGTGCTTAGT
This sequence comes from Plotosus lineatus, assembly GCA_024760905.1. NCBI lineage: Eukaryota > Metazoa > Chordata > Actinopteri > Siluriformes > Plotosidae > Plotosus > Plotosus lineatus. Next base: position 16,048,959 of record CM045740.1, read on the forward strand.
TGCCCATAGCTGAAGCTGTTCATAGCTGTAGTAGGGACGACCGGTCATAGACGAGCATAGTGCAAAACATGAACAAAACAAAAACAACAAATAAACAATTTGACTCTGAGAACTATGCGATGTCGCCCTCTCAGCAGCGCCATCTTGGAGATGTCACGTTCAATGCAAAAGGACATGACGCATAATAAAGTTTATCCTTTGGGTATCGTTTGTTAAACATGCTACAGAACATAAAATCTCACGCACAAACATTCTAAACATTAACTTAGGTACTGTACTGGAATAATAATTGAAAAAGACTAATACAACAGTTCAGAGGAAACTGTTGTTTCTTCAGGAAAAAGTCTTTATTAGTCCAGCGTTTTCTATCGCTTAGCCAGAGAAGACACACAGCATTTGAGTGGCATCATAGAGCTTACCTGGTACTTAAAGCACACTAAAAAAAGAGGCTCATTGACAACTTGTGTGCAAATGAGGAAAAAGGGGCGTTACATTATCTCAACCAATCAGCAGGAAACGCAAAACGGCGAATAGTCAAGGGCCTACTGTACTAAACAAATTGAGATAGCGTCCAAATACTTAATGGACGTAACAGTATTCTACAGAAAAGAAGCCATGACAGCAATCATTACAGGAATCTCTTACTGAATAGATCTCAGAGGCTGACGTGAAGCCCGGCTGATCCTCAGTGACATAAGAGGAGGAGCAGGATGCAATTTCTTCTTTCATCCCCATTTTCTTTTCATCAGCACCAGCGTCACATGTTTCTCTGTCCTCATCTACAGGTGGCGCCACATCATCACGGGTGTCTTTCTTCAGCTCTGCAACCTGCAAAGAAGACTGACTGTTCAGATAACTGACTCAGCAGTAAAGAAAAATTCCACTGCTGCCCTGAATCAGTTGAAAGGCCACCAGAAACACACCCATAACCATACCATACACTCATCCTTTCAAAATCTTATTTATAATTTATACTTGTTGTGGTTTACATGTGGCAGCACATGTAAGATGTTTTGGAGACGAAGTCAGAGAGGTAGGATTGAGATGGTTTGGACATGTACAAAGGAGGGATAGTGAATATATTGGTAGTAGGATGCTGAGGTTGGAACTACCAGGCAGAAGTCCTAGAGGAAGACCAAAGAGAAGATTAATGGATGTGGTGAAGGAGGACCTGAAAGTAGTTGGTGTAAGAGAAGAAAATGCCGAGGATACGGTGAGATCGAGGCAGATGATTCGCTGTGAGGACCCCTGAAGGGAACAGCCGAAAGGAAAAGGAGACTTGCTGTGGTTTACAGACCATACAATTCATCCCTGACCTCCCTGAAAATGTTTAATTTAGCCTCATCAAATTGCTTAATCCTACTACCACAGAATCCCATTACTATGGTTGTGGGGAGTCTATGCCTATCTCAGCAGACACCAAGTGAAAGTGGGGTACACCCTGAACAGCTTTGCCTGATCATCATTTTCAGCTGTGCACGCTGTACCTCGGCTTTGCCTAGGGTCGGCTAAGATGGGTGCCAGCCTCCCAATGACCCTGATTAGAATTAAGCAGCTTAGAAAACGAATGAATGAATACATGTATCTGTGCTGAGTAGAAAAACACCTCAGAGTACACGACACGTTAACCTACGAGACGGACAGGCGACAACACAGGACCATATCAAGTTCCACTCCTTCGGCCGCAGCACCACATAACTGCATAATACTTCACTCACATTTTTTGGAGGTGGATATATCATCTCCTGAGTGGTCCTCTGTTTGTTTATGTGCATCTTCACATAAATGGGTTCATGATGTATATGCAACTGATGGTTTTATATAGTAGATCTGAGAAATGAGACATGAACACACTCACTCTTTTGAGAATTGCAGCCTTGTAAAGGTTAGCGGACTTGCAAGAGTTGAACACTTCATACTCGATTTCAACCGCCATGGAAATTGGATCAGAACTACAGAGGAGGTAAAGCCAGGAAGGATAGAGTTGGAATTAACAACAGATTCGATATTATACAAGGCATCACTAGATTTACTGAGAAGAAATGCACTGCCTGGCCGGGAAAAAAAGTCGCACACTCTAATATTGTGATGAAGAGCATTTAACCCTGATCTCAGCATGTAATCTCCATTGTATAGTTGCTCCAACTGGTCCGGTCGAGCCTCAGCAACATTAATGTGGCAATAACATGAAGTCAGCTGATGTCTTGAATGAGCATGTTATCAAATCAATGGACTTTTTCTTCCCTGATGACACGGATATACAATGGGGACTCAAATAATGAAAAAGTTGTTCAGGGTGAAGGAGGGATAATTTTCACATATGTATTGGCACCCCAGAGTCATGTCCTTAATTCTATTGAAGGTTTTCGGAATGTGCTGGAGAAGACTTTATGGAGGGGTTCAGTTTCCCCCCTCAATCCAAAATGTCAAGAAATGAACCCCACACTGGATGGAAATAAATGCTATGTTGCTTACGTTTGTTGACATAATGCCATGGAAATTACGTGCTGCAAGCAAGACCAAAGGCAGAACAAAAAACTGGTCATGCGTGCAACCTTTCTTTTTTTTTTTTTCCAGGCTGGGCAGTACACAGAGCAATGGAGCGATGTAAAACAACAACAAAACGATACGAGAAGGTATTTATTATTTATTCCTATATAGGTCCTTCTAAAAAAAATAGCATATTGTGATAAAGTTTATTATTTCCTGTAATGTACTGATAAAAATTAAACTTTCATATATTTTAGATTCATTGCACACCAACTGAAATATTTCAGGTCTTTTATTGTTTTAATACTGATGATTTTGGCATACAGCTCATGAAAACCCAAAATTCCTATCTCAAAAAATTGGCATATCATGAAAAGGTAGTCTAAACGAGCTATTAACCTAATCATCTCAATCAACTAATTAACTCTAAACACCTGCAAAAGATTCCTGAGGCTTTTAAAAACTCCCAGCCTGGTTCATTACTCAAAACCGCAATCATGGGTAAGACTGCCGACCTGACTGCGGTCAAGAAGGCCATCATTGAGACCCTCAAGCAAGAGGGTAAGACACAGAAAGAAATCTCTGAGCGAATAGGCTGTTCCCAGAGTGCTGTATCAAACCACCTCAGTGGAAAGGAAAAAGTGAAAGAAGGGCCGATTCCAGACCTCGGGGGACCTGTGGAAGCAGTGGACTGAGTCTGGAGTAGAAACATCCAGAACCACTGTGCACAGGCGTGTGCAGGAAATGGGCTTCAGGTGCCGCATTCCCCAGGTCAAGCCACTTTTGAACCAGAAACAGCGGCAGAAGTGCCTGACCTGGGCTACAGAGAAGCAGCACTGGACTGTTGCTCAGTGGTCCAAAGTACTTTTTTCGGATGAAAGCAAATTTTGCTTGTCATTTGGAAATCAAGGTGCCAGAGTCTGGAGGAAGACTGGGGAGAAGGAAATGCCAAAATGCCTGAAGTCCAGTGGCAAGTACCCACAGTCAGTGATGGTCTGGGGTGCCATGTCAGCTGCTGGTGTTGGTCCACTGTGTTTGATCAAGGGTGGGGTCAATGCAGCTCGCTATCAGGAGATTTTGGAGCACTTCATGCTTCCATCTGCTGAAAAGTTTTATGGAGATGAAGATTTCATTTTTCAGCACGACCTGGCACCTGCTCACAGTGCCAAAACCACTGCTGAATGGTTTACTGACCATGGTATTACTGTGCTCAATTGGCCTGCCAACTCTCCTGACCTGAAGCCCATAGAGAATCTGTGGGATATTGTGAAGAGAAAGTTGAGAGACACCAGACCCAACACTGTGGATGAGTTTAAGGCCGCTATCGAAGCATTCTGGGCCTCTGTAACACCTCAGCGATGCCACGCCGCATTGAAGCAGTCATTTCTGAAATAGGATTCGCAACCAAGTATTGAGTGCATAACTGAACATAATTATTTGAAGGTTGACTTTTTTGTATTAAAAGCACTTTTTTTATTGGTGGGATGAAATATGCTAATTTTTTGAGATAGGAGTTTTGGGTTTTCATGAGCTGTATGCCAAAATCATCAGTATTAAAACAATAAAAGACCTGAAATATTTCAGTTGGTGTGCAATGAATCTAAAATACATGAAAGTTTAATTTTTATCAGTACATTTCAGAAAATAATGAACTTTATCACAATATGCTAATTTTTTGAGAAGGACCTGTACGTATTATTTATTTAAAATGAAGGCGGTATATTACTCAAGTACTTTAATTCTTAACGTTCAGGGTTCATTGTCATCAACAACCGTGAACAAGTACATCGTGAGATGAAACCATGTTCCTTAGCAATCACAGTGCACATATATCTACATATTTAATGTATAACAAATCAAACTAAAGTGCAGACAGGTTTTATGTTCAGGTTTGTAGTATGTTGTTTCATGTGCATTGTTACTGTGGAGGAACACGGTGTCTTTTCAATGTGTATCTGTACACAGTCGTTAATGACAAACTGACTCTCAAACCCGATTTATTCAGAATGAAGGTGGTATATTACTGATGCACTTTAATCCTACACAGTGGCTAATTAATTCAGACTTCATAGGGACCCTGTTACACAAGATGGAAAAAAAGAAAAATTAAACCTCTGCATGTACTGCTAGATTTAACGACATCCCAAAATAAATCTTTCCAACTTTCTATAAAATAAATTCTTTGCTTATGTATTTTTAAAAAGTCATTTTTGACAGATAATACAAGTCCTAACAGGAAAAGAAATGTAGATTGTTTGGAAATTAAGAGGAAATTCTGAATGATACCTGAATGGTTGACCTGTTGTACCTCTGTGATTAGTCAGCGACGCCTGTAGAAGAGAGAGACAGTGCTCTCGCGCCTGTCAGACACACAAGCAAAAGTATTTCAAAAATTCAAAGTTTGACTTAAAAGAGAAAAAAAGAAAAATTAATTGAATAAAAACTTTTCAACTGATCACATTTTACGCTGTTAAATTTTTAATTCCTGCCACTAGGAGGCTGCATCCTCCATCTTTTAACGCGTGTGTTAGAGATGCTGAATTTATAGTTTTCACACTAGCTATGTACCGAAGATGACAGACACAAGGCTTTCATGTAAATGTACTTTTGTAAGTCGGTACTCATTATGCTAATATTAATAAATAAACCTGGCAGACTTAACCATAAAAGAGATTTATATTACTGGATCTGATTAGAGGAAATTCTTCAGAACAGCATGCAGTGACCAGGACAGGCCTTCAGCTTATACTAGTGGTACCTCATCTTACGATAGTCCCAGCAAATGAAAAATTCAGGTTACGAAAAACATTTTCCAAAAATTTTTGTCTCTGTATATGAAAGAAGTTCTCCTTACAAAAGGCACCAAAAATGCGGCATTCAAACATTAAAACGCACCATTCAAACAATGCACGAGCTGCTCTCACATTGACCATCTCCCAACATTCCGTCCCGTTGGCCTCCCATTGGCTAGGAGGGATGAAGCAGCTCCCTCCCATTGGCTATTATGGTGCACACATAATGCTTTTCGTGTAAAGGACAGAATTACTGTTGTTTCATGAGTTTTTTGAGTGTGCTCATTGCAACATTATGCAAGGTTAAAAGCCTGAGCCAAATGATAAACATTTGTAAGATTATAACTGCTAAGAAGACATGGTCAACACATGCGCGCACACACACACACACACACACACACACACACACGATTCCCAGTGCGAGTGAAAAGAAGAAGCGAGCTCGTGGTATGTGGTTGAGTGATATCGCAAAGGAATATGGCCAAACCTGTCTACTATCGGTACGATATTGAAGCAGAAGGAGGCCTTAAAAAGGTATGCTTTCATAATTTTTTAAGGGTATAGGGGGTAGTATTGGGGGCTTTGGAACGAATCACATGTTTTACATGTAAAATGCGATTCAATTTACAAAAAATCCAGGTTCTGAAAAATGCTATGGAACGGATTAATTTCGTAAGGTGAGGTACCACTGTACTCGTATTTATTTCCTTTACTAATGCAGCTTTTCCATTTAAAAAAAACACTCTGCAGCGTTGGTGCCAATATGAGGGGCATTCTTTAAGTCTGTTGTGCTTATACCACAGTACAGGGATCCCTCACTTTCCGCGGTTATTCGGGACCGAGATCCCCCCCCGCCGAATTCCGTAAAGTAGGATCGACCCTCCCCTGACTGATGTATACGTACATGTATTTGTGTATATAATATCAATAAATACATATTTAACGCTATAAAAGCTTATAATAACAACAATTAAAAATAATACATAAGACGGAAATAAAATATAAATACACACATATACAGACACGCACGCACACAGATGCGCACCTAGCATAAAATGTAAGTAGTTTTGATGGGAGCTTTTGGGTTTTTAGTTTTTGGGGGTTTTTTTTTTGGATAATTGGCCTTGTTTTTGCGGCATTTTCCTTCACATTTTCCCCCATTCTTCTTTATTTTTTAATTCAAAGAATGTTAAAAAAAAAAACATGCAGTGAAGCCGCAAGAATTGAAGCGCAGAGTAGCGCGGGATCCCTGTATTACTGAAATTTTACGTCTCATTTCATATGCTTTTCCGATTGTAGTTTATTATTTTGGAATAAAAGCCTATACTATTTATATTGTGTATTCTCTTTTACAGGGACTTGCATGGTAGATACTATAAACAAAAGTTATAATAATTATATATATTCCCAATAATCTATGATTGGTCAATTTTCAGAAAATTTGTGCTCAATTTATGAAAATCGTCATGCATGTCAATTTTGCCGAGGAGACAGGAAGTAATTCCACCACAGGAAATCTTCAGAATCAGGACATTGGACTTTCTCGGTAACATGACACGCTAAATTTTAATCTTATGGGCCTCAAGACAAAACTAAGTGGGGATGATAAGTATTTAAAGCATAAAAATAAGAGAACTTGTAGACATTATACAGTCTTAAATAAATCAATGCATGATTAAAAGGTATGATTCGTATTTCTTGGTAAATTACTGTAATGCATCATCATCAGGCGGCCTCAGCCGAGCCACACATCTTGCGGAACAGTCTTCACCTTCCCGCATGCAGGTGTAAAGCTCGGCAGTGTTGGCCACCCCTACGTTTCCCCACAAGGAGATGACACATGATGGTGAGAGCTGTGTGGTGGTTCCTATAAGATGGGGTGACTTGCAAGGAGCTCCCTCTGCCTGTAGCAGTGACCTGTACTGCCACAGTGGTCGAAACTCATTGGCACATCATGGTACACTAAAATAATTGATTTTATTATATTAACTGATCACACATTGACCCACGTGTTTCATTTCCCAGAATGGAAAGTCCCACTGTCTTTTATTCCTTCACAAAATACATTTCTTGGTGACCTACAGAACATTATGGAAGCACAGTGGATTCCACATTTTCTGACTGTTTACTACAATGAGTTTAATTGACAGCTGCCAAAGAGGCATCACCTTCACTGTGAGTCTTGGGATTTTCTGATTGCTCGCCTCCTTTAATAGACAGTCAGCATCTGGAGGGGAGTGAAGACACACACACACACACACACACACAAAACCACGTATGATATTTGTGTCATGACAAGATGCCAAAACATCCATAACTAACCCAATAAATTAATTTTGACCACTTCTGTACCCGTTTTGGGATTGTAAAGTCAAGAATAAAGCATAACGCACAGTAATAATTAGCATGAACTGTATTGGTGTGAGCAGGACGCCGATGCCATCTTTCCAGGTAGCAACAGAAGTAAACTAAACCAGTCGGATTTTATTCAAGTGGATGGCGCTCACATTCTCCTATATTCCATGAATGAATGACAGTTTTAAAACCATCACATCCGCCTCACAGCAGGAGGATCCGGGGTTAAGTCCTAGGATCTGCGAGGGCGTTTCTGTGTGGACATTGTATACTTTCCCTGTGTTTGTGTAGGTTTCTTCCAGGTACGTACTCTGGATTTCTCCCACAGTCCAACATGAGGCTAATTGGCCATTCTGGATCGGGTCGAAATGTGAGTGTAAATTATTGTGTTTGGCCTTGCAATGGATTGGCAAGCTGTTCCGGGTGTACCCCACCTTTGCGTAAAAGTCACCCAGGATAGGCTCAAGCCTCTCTGCCATTCTAATATCAATAAATATTGACGTGTACGTGAGGCATCGATTTGTGAAATTAGGAAAAAAAATTATCATGAATAAAAAAAATTGCAGTTATGCCAGGGGTCAACAACATGGTGTCCGCGGGCACCATGTTGCCCACAAAGATAATACAAGTCACTTGTGAGCCTGTTCACTGCTATTTTTTTAGAACACACCCACGGCTCCATAGTGCCACTGTCCATTGAGCTGCATCTAATTTTTATTTATTTATTTTTTTAATCAAATTAATATCTTCACATAGATGAATACAGTATCATGAATTAATAATAACAACATATGTATAATTAAATGTAAATTGAGCAAATTTGTTATTTCAGAAGTGTGTATCGACCTGGTAGTCCTTCGCATTAATTAGTACCCAAGAAGTAGCTCTCAGTTTAAAAAAGGTTGGTAAGCCCCGAGTTATGCAATTCTGAAGCAATGATCAAGAGCAAGAACTGAGGAAACACTATAACTAATACTCCCACAAAAAAACAAAAACAAAAAAAAACTAACAACTCAACTAAATTTGCACATGGCCCAAAATAAAGAGCTACATGAACTGAACAGTGTGAGACACACTTCCTGCATTTATCTTACATTGACTGTCGTTACGCTTGGGTTTCTGAACGCCACATTTAGCTCACTGTCTTCCTTCAAAACATTTACTTATAAAACCAAAAAGATTTCCTGTGTCAGTCTGCTGTCTATAGAACACAGGCCATTTCTTTGACAGTGCTACGAAATGAATGTATTCCTGACACATTTTTCATTTTTGTATAATTTTCTTTTTTTAATATCTAAATGATTTTTAACAAAACATAGCTGGGTTACTTCTGGGTCACACTATATGTTCAGTAAGACATTTTTAACAATACCGCAACAGTTTATACTAGTCATGAAGTTCTGGGAACTTTAGCGATACTGAAAAGATGGGATACTAACCTGGAGGAACAAACGTCTCTTTTGGGCCACTTGATCCCTGCAAATTTTTAAAACACACAGACACAAAAGAAATCATACAGAGGGCATTGAAGACCATAAAGATATTGATACAGGGATCGCTCCCTTTCAGCGGTTAATTGGGACTGAGATCCCCCTGCGAATTCCGTGAAATAGGATAGACCCCCCCCCCCCCCAGACTGACATATACGTACATGTATGTGTATATAATGTCAACAAATACATATTCAATGCTATAAATGCTTATAATAACAATTAAACATTCAGAAATAATGCAGAAGATGTAAATAAAATATAAATACAGACGCACACGCGCGCACACTCAGATGTGCACCGTACATAAAAATGTAAGTAGTTTTGTTGGGGGTTTTTGGTTGTTATTTGTTTTTGTTTGTTTGGGGGGGGTTGTATGACTGGGCCTATTCTTCCTTAATTTCCCTATTTTTTAATTCAATGAATATTGAATAAGAAAAAAACCGCGATGCACTGAAGCCGCATGAATTGAAGCACGAAGCAGCGAGCAATCCCTGTATTTCTACAGCGTACATTCACTCTATTCACATAGACTACACATAAATGATATGACTTCATTGATTTGCTTGGAATTAAAGGCATTATTCCGAGTGAATATTACTGGGATCAGAATAATGGACACTCATAGTTTGCCAAGGTCACTTGGGACAGGCAGCATAAATCAGAGTCATGCTTCAAAATAAAAACAAACAAACAAACATTCCCCTTGAAAAATCTAATTTTAAAATCTTTGTGTTTCCATGGAGTATATGGATCAGTGCACACTGTGGGACAACTGCATTACATGAGGACTCAAAAATTACACTTGATACTTTTCAAAATTTTCCTCCAAGCCATACATCATCCATAAGTACCCTTTTCTTGAGAAAGAAATAATAAATAAAGGACTTAACGCTGGGTGGTCATCCCATGAAGAACATAACAACGGCCACATTTTGGATGTAACAAGGTAAACAATGCAAGTCGCAAAGCACGAAGAACGTGAAATGTTTCCAAAAAATGTACATGGGATCTGAATTTTTCCTACATGGGTCTACTTTAGTGCTTCTCAAATAGTGGGGCGTGCTGTGTGATACCGGGGCGGATGACACTGGGGAACATGCTTTTCTGGAATTGTGCATGAGAATTAAGTGTAATTGCACCTCCGCTCCAGTAGTTGGTAGTGGCACTCTCATTGTCACGCTATGATGTAGCAGTTTTTAGTTTTTCGCACGAGCAAACGATACGAAGTGCAGTAAACAACCCCTCAAGAAACAACACGGAAAAATTTCTAACAGGAACGAAGAGAAAGGTGGAGAGAGACGGAGATATTACCACATAAGTAAGTTGAATGAGTTTAAAATAAGGATATACAGTATTTTTTTAATTTCAGGCACATTGGTGCACTTTAAATCTTTTAGGTTACAGATTATAAAAGAATATTAATGAAGTTTTTCTTTATTGTAAGTTGAACTATATTTCTTTCTTTTTTGTGTTGAATGTTAATAAATGTTACGCAGAGGTATTAACAATTTTATAAACAAATAATACAATTTATAGTCGCTCGCTGGGCAGTGTGGGGGGGGGGTCATGAAATGTTTTTTTTCTTCCTAGAGGGGGCACCACAGAAAATAGTTGAGAAGCACTACTCTACGTGCATGATGAAAATGCAATCCTTCCTCTGAAGAAAATCTAATGAATAAAAAAGAAAAAATATTCTTCAACACCAAAGGGAAACTAATCTCTTTGAAAGCATGGACTAGACATCCTTGGGTAGATTCGCTATTGGTTATCTATCTGCTGGGACACCAATAACTAAACCAACAACGCTGTTTTTGTGTAAAAAAAAAAAAAAAAAGTTCCAGGCAAAAATTATTAAAGTCACCATATTATGAAACGTAAGTACTCACCACCACTTCACACAAGAAGAAATTCTTTCCTCACACACTACCATGTTCTCAGGTTGTCTTTCTATGTCTAATAATTGGCAATTGAGGTTCTCTTTGGGAGTAACGAGGATGAATAGGATCAGGAATGAGTACATCAGAGGGACAGCACATGTAAGAGGTTTTGGAGACAAAGTCAGAGCGGCTAGATTGAGATGGTTTGGACATGTCCAGAGGAGGGATAGTGAGTATATTGGTAGTAGGATGCTGAGGTTGGAACTACCAGGCAGATGGCCGAGACGAAGACCAAAGAGAAGATTTATGGATGTGGTGAAGGAGGACATGAAGGTAGTTAACATAAGAAGTTGCTGAGGATAGGGTGAGATGGAGGTAGATGATTCACTGTGGTGACCCCTGAAGGGAACAGCTGAAAGGAAAAGAAGAAGCGACAAACAAAACTTGAACCAGAAAAAAAAAAAGGTGTTGTTTTCTTGGTTTGTTGAGTTTTGATGTTTCCCTGTACCACAGGCAGCTGTAGCACTTCTTGTGAAATGAGTCAGGCGCTAAAACTTTGCATCTCTGGAAATACATACCTTTCCGGAGCAGTTTCATTTTATTTCCGTGTGGCAAGTGCTAAATGCTTAATAAGATGCCTAAAAAAACTGGTTGTGGTTCGGGGTTCAAGCCCCACTCTCAACAGGTCGTCACTAACTGGGTTATCAAAGACCGGCCATATCTCACACGGTCTATGGTGTGAGGTTCATGTAAAAGAACCATTCCTGACTTTCAACAAGAGTAGCTGCATAGCCGTCAGCATGTTTCTGCCCTGCGATGGCCTGGCAAGCTGTCCAGGGTGTACTCTGTCCTCACCCGGAGTCGGCTGAGATGGGCGCTCGCGTCCCTGCAACCCCAATTAGGATTAAGCAGTTCAGAATATGAATAAATGAATTGTAATATTTGCTCTTCTTTACGTTTATGTGCTGTATATACTACTAAACCTCTGGAAAGGCTCCGTACCTCTTCACACAAGCATTTGGAACTCACTCGATGTCCATTATAATTAAAAAAATAAATAAAATATACTATAAAAATCTGATTATAGCGTGACTTTTGCTTGTTTCCATCTTCATATTTACTAAAACAATTTGGCAGGTCAGATTCAGGGGATATTGCTGAACTGAACAGAGCCCGAGATGTAATAATTGTTAATAATTTCCCATTTCCACTGAGTGTGAATTCACTCAGTTGTCCGGATATTTCAAATCAGTCACAAACAACGCCTTATTTCCTATTTGTTTGGTTCATTTTCTGTAACCGCTTCATCCTAATTAGGGTCGCGGGGAGACTGGTGCCCATCCCAGCCAACTCAGGGCGAGGGCAGAGTACACCCTGGACAGCTCGCCAGGCCATCGCAGGGCGGAAACACGCTGACGGCTTTGCAGCTACTCTTGTCGAAAGTCAGCAATGGTTCTTTTACATGCCTCACACCATAGACAGTGAGAGACATGGCCGGCCTTTGATAACCCAGTTAGCTGCACTGGGGGGGACAGTGACAACCTTGTGGAGAGTGGGACTCGAACCCCCAACCTTTGGATCAGCGATCCGGCGCCTTATCCCACTAGACCACCACTGACCCCTATTTGTTTGACTTTTTATCAATTAGAACAATTATCAAAATACCCCCCATTTTATATCATGAAACAGTACAGGTTTAAAATTTCGCCATCATCTGGACAAAAAGCAGACTGAATTTCTCATTCCTTAAGGACAGTGGCGAACAGCTGGAAAACAGATGTGGGATTAAGAAAGAGGAAAACGGAGGGGGGAGAGAGAGAGTGGAGGGGGGAGAAGAAATGAAACCATGCGGTACAGTTTCTTCAGAAAAAGTCAGAGAAAGAATGGCTGGAAGTTGGCTGTATCATGTGTATATTTTTAGACTGTTTTGAGAGTGGTGAAGATACAACTTAAACCTCATTCAAAAAACCCCAAAACCAAGTCAACCACACAGATATTGTTCAAACCCGTGTGTGTTGTCTGTTTGTTTCCATCATGGCAAGAGGACAGAGCTAAACTTACCTTCCGTAGACTCATCTGTTTCTTGAACATATCCCCAAACTGCTTTCTACGTTTTTCAGAATCATCCTCCGCACTACCTTCCCCCTCTTCGTCATACCTGAACGAACACACACACCAGAGCACCAGAGAGAGAGAGAGAGAGAGAGAACATTGCTGTCTTTATTACGCTCATTTTAATATGTTTCTATAGTATGTAATAACTCATTTACAGGAACTTGTAATGATGGATGCTTGTTGTAATACAAGTTTAATAAATAGCAGACTGAAAATAAATTTAAAAATAAATATATAATGTAACTAATCTTTGTTATGAGTCCTCAGTGTCAGTGCTTTGTAAAGCTATGAGATGTCCTGCACTGTAGAAAAAAAACACTAAGGACAGAGGACTTGTTTTCAGTTTGCAATTACAGACAGTCGTCGACTTCCGACCACTTTTGGTTCCGACAGACCGGTCGTAAAAAGCGATCTGGTCATATGTCGACTTTCCATCCAAATACACTCATGCCAAACAAAAACAGATGAATAAATCTCGCGCCTTTAAATCTATACATCTATTTTCAATTCCATGTCACTGTGACGCGCAGCGGAGAGCCAATCCTTTCTGTACTTCACTGTGTGGGCGGGTCCAATACTTGAAACTCTAATTTTATTGGATTATAACAACAGCCACAGACTTCGCGTGTTGTTTTTGAGTAACGAGATAAATTTCCCTCGTTTTGATCGGCTCATTTCCATGAAGCCAAGCAAACACAAATGGACAGACATGGAAAAACTTCAACCCGCAGACCAGTTGATTGCCAAAACTTGGGACGTGTTTCCTGTCACAAACACTGCAGCGTGTGAGTCCAATAAAATTAGAGTTTCAAGGTATCGGACCCACCCACACACAGAAAGGATTGGCTCTCCGCTTCGTGCCACAGTGACGTGGAATTGAAAATAGATGAATAGATTTGCTCTGAGCAGTTAGAAAGTGAAGCTGCATCATCTCCTGCTTGGCCTTTTAAGATGCTGGCGCTGCCGGCAGCGCAAACAACTGTCGTACGCAACACTCGCACTGCACTGCCATGAATCATGCTTCACCATTTTTGCGGTCGTAAAGTCGATCAGACGTAACTTGCATAGGTTGTAAGTTGACGACTCACTGTACAGTGATCCCTCGCTGCTTCGTGCTTCAATTCATGCAGCTTTTGTCCATTGCGAGTTTTTTTTATAAATATTCATCGAATTAAAAAATAAGGAAATTAAGTAACAGTAGGGGAAAAAGTTAAGGAAAATATCACAAAAACAAGGCCAATTATGCAAAAAAAACAAAAAAACAAACAAAAAAAAACCTAAACAAACACAAAACAAAAAACAACCCAAAATCTCCCATCAAAACTACGTAGTTACGTTGTTGTCCGAGTGTGTGTACGCGCATATGTATGTGTGTCTTCTCATGCAATACCATCTGTATGTGTGTGTACTTATAATGTATTTACATGGTTTTTTTTTATGTTTACTTGTTATTATCAGCATTTATAGCATTGAATATGTATTTATTGTTATTATATACACATACAGGGATGTGGTCAACATGCCAGAAAACAGATTCAAGTTTCTGGTAAAGGCAGTGTACGACCTGCTACCGACACCACAGAATAAAATGACCTGGTTCGGCACAGAGGGAATGTGCGATTTGTGTAGAAAGAAGGGGACTCTCTACCACATACTAAGCCACGATCAAGTCTTGAGAGATAGCCCAGTGCGTCGAAGAAAGAACAACAACGCATCCCCAAGGTCAAGGGAGAGTGGTGGGATCACCTTTGTGAAGCAAGGAGAAAAACCCAAAGCAAAGACCCAACAATCAGCAGGTAACTATCTGGATGGGGCAGCAGACTGGCACCTCTTGGTTGACCTGGATAAGAAACTGAAGGTCCCAGAGAAAGTGGCAGAGACAAACCTCAGACCGGATATGCGGCTGTTGTCAAATAGCACCAAGAAGATGGAGATTATCGAGCTGACAGTGCCAAGTGAGGAGAGGGTGGAGATCTCAGGGGAGCTGAAAAAAAAACAAGTATATAACGCTGAAGATTGAGGGGAAAAAGAAATGGCTGATCGGTCCAGGTCTGGGCCGTAGAGGTTGGCTGCTGGGGTTTCCCAGCTGCTTCCATGGCAGCTTTCCTCAAAGCAATTGGAATAGGAGGAGGAGAGAGAAGTAGAGCTCTGAGGAGAATCGGAGAAGCAGCAGAAAAAGCAAGCAAAGCCATATGGCCCTAGAGCTGCATACCAGTATGGGGGAAGGAGTTATTATCTGGTGTGTTGGCAATAGCTGCTGGCTATTGTCCTTTAACATCATGCCCTGAGGAGTGTTATTTCTTGCACAAAAAACTTCAACCGAAAAAGTAGGTTTGATGATGACATTTAATGTTGCCATCTTGCTATTGGAAATCCTTCAAGAACACCACCTGTACCAGAAGTTCTACAGTAACCGTATTATTTTCTATTTATGAAAAAAAAATTGCACATAATATCCCAATTCCACAGCTCACTGAACGTTAGTATTTTGTCAGCTGACCTTTCAAAGCCATAACCCTTTCTCCCTCCTCCGTAGAGCTCGCAGTCATACCCGAAAGGACCTCCACTCTTAGAGTTCTGCACTGGTGCAATCCTTGTGCTGAGAGCAGCAGCTCTCTCTAGTTGAGAACGGACCAGTTTAGGGTTGCGACAGTAATCACAGGCCCCGGCACAGTTGGGTGTCTGGTCCCCGAAGAACTTTGAGATAGTAGCATGTCTGCATCTGGAGAAGCAGGAAAGAGATTTATGTGGGTTAGTGTAGTGTTACGTTACATATTTATAGCAGTAAAAAAGTTCATAAAGAGAGCTAGCTGAACAATTCTTTATTGCACTGATACCAGTGCCACGCCTGTCAATATAATTAAACAATTGTTTGTGTGCTGATGCTAAAAGCTGAAGGATTTACAGTAGGCCCTTGACTATTCGCGGTTTTGCACCCACGGTTTGAGTATTCGCTGACTGCTGAGCAAGCGGCACATGATTCAAATTCAGCCAATGGCTGCCCTCCTTTCTCCTGATTGGTTGAGTTGATGTCCTGCCCCTTTTTCCTCATTCGCGCACAAGTTGTCAATGAGCCTCTTTTGTGTGTGTTTTAATTACCAGTTAAGCTCTATGATACCACTCAAACGCTATGTGTCTTCTCTGGCTAAGCGATAGAAAACACTGGATGTCTCTTCTGAAGAAATAAGACTTTCTCCTGAGAAACGACGGTTTTCTCTGAACTGTTGTATTAAAATCTTTTTCAATTATTATTCCAGTACAGTACCCAAGTTCATGTTTATGAGTGAGATTGTATGTTCTGTAGCATGTTTAACAAACGATACCAAAAGGATAAACTTTATTACAGTACTCTTCATGTCCTTTTACATTGAAGTTGGAGTGACGTCTCCAAGATGGCGCTGCCCAGAGGGCGACATCGCGGAGTTGTCAGAGTCAAATTGTTTCTTTGTTCGTTTTATTTGTTGTTTTGTTTGTTCATGTTTTGCACTATGCTCGTCTACGACTGGTCGACTGTACTACAGCAATAAGATCGGAGTATTTTCAGGTGTGTATAACTAAGCAGAACTAGCATGCTATTAACAGAGCTAGCATGCTATTAACAGAGCTAGCATGCTATTGTTCATTTTAATTTGTTTCATTTGTTGTTTTGTTTGTTCATGTTATCGGGTGTACTCTCCTCGAGCCATGTTTCACAGAAACGCAGTCCTGTAGATCCCTCTGCGCTGCAATCTGAGCATGAAGCTCATCCATCTTGTTTCGCAGGGACTGAACGGTTAGCCGGAAGTGGTAACCAAGTGCCGGAGAATCTGAGAACTCCACCTGGGCTTCATGATAGCATAGCATGGCAGTGCAGAGGGATCTACAGGACTGTGTTTTGGTGAAACATGGCTCGAGGAGAGTACAGTCCTGTAGATCCCTCTGCGCTGCAATCTGAGCATGAAGCTCGTCCATCTTGTTTCACAGGGACTGAACATTTTAAAGCAGTATGGCCGGACGGGCTAAAGGAAAGTGCTAACCAGGCCGGAGAATCTGAGAACCCCCACCTGGGCTTATTGCTAGCATTGAGCTCCCATAGCATAGCACTGCATAGCAGCTCATGATAGGAGTTGTTGCGTGCTTAGTTGCCCGAAGCTGAAACTGCTCATAGCTGTAGTGGGGTCGACCGATCATAGACGAGCATAGTGCAAAACATGAACAAACAAATAAAACAAATTAAAACCAACAAAGAAACAATTTGACTCCGAGAACTCCGTGACGTTGCTCTCTAGGCAGCGCCATCTTGGAGACATCACTCCATGTTCAATGTAAAAGGACATGCAGCATAATAAAGTTTATCCTTTTGGTATCATTTGTTAAACATGCTACAGAACATAAAATCTCATGCACAAACTTTCTAAGAATTAAGTTAAGTACTATACTGGAATAATAATTGAAAAAAGCTTTAAAACGAGAGCTTTACAACAGTATATGCTGTATGTTTGTATATTTTATTACTAAATATCACAGTACAAAATTAAAAAGTTTTTCTTAATCATGACTACATTTTACTACACTAATACTGTATTAATGAGTAAGACTGTCTGTAGAATGTGTTTAAGAAGCATATTTTAGCGCATGTAATAGATACATAGTATTTTACTGCCGGCTGCTCATTCGCGCATGTGATCTCATACATGGGGTTTTACTTCCGCGTACAGAACTCGCGGATTATCTCGATTCGCGGGAGGGCTCGGAACCATACCGCCGCGAATGTCAAGGGCCTACTGTAGTTTTTAACCGTGTTTTTATTTATTTATTTATTTCAAACAAAAAAAGAAAGAAAAAAAAAAAAACAAAGTACAGTGCTAGGACATGAATGCAAGTAAAAGCATGTAGGAATTCTTTACTGTGTTTATAGTGTATTCTCTTTAGTGAATATATTGGTAGTAGGATGCTGAGGTTGGAACTACCAATCAGAAGGCCTAGAGAAAGACCAAAGAGGAGATTTATGGATGTGGTGAAGGAGGACATGAAGGTAATTGGTGTATGAGAAGAAGAGTCAAAGGATAGGGTGAGATGGAGGCAGATGATTCGCTGTGGCGACCCCGAAAGGAACAGCCAAAACGAGAAGAAGATACTGTATTCTGTTTATACTTTGCGTAATACAAAAAACCCTCACTTTTCGCGGTTAATGGAGACCGAGACCCCCTCGTGATCGCAGATTTTCGCAAAGTAATCGAAACCCCCTGACTGACGTGTGCGTACTGTACATGTATATGTGTATATAATATCAAATACATATTCAATGCTATAAATGCTAATAATAACAAACATTCAAAAATAATGCATAAGATGCAAATTAATATAAATACATACACACAGATGCGCACCTCACATAAAAATGGAAGTAGTTTTGTTGGGGGGTTTTGGGTTGATTTTTTGTTTGTTTGGGGTTTTTTTTTTGCATGATTGGTCTTGTTTTGCTGCATTTTCCTTAACTTTCCCCCTATTTTTCCTTAATTTCCTTATTTTTCAATGAATATTTTTTAAAAACCCGCGATGCACTGAAGCCACAGAAACTGAAGCACAAATCAGCGGGGGATCACTGTATTTGCATAACTTACATTTTACATTTAAGGCATTTGGCAGACGCTCTTACCCATGGTGACTCCCTATTACCATTTTTATACAATTGAGCAATGGAAGGTTAAGGGTCTTGCTAAAGGACCCAACAATGGTGACAGTGGGGATTAAACCACTGACTTTCAGATTAGTAACCCATTGCAATAACCACTAGCCACCACTGCAATTTGAAATGATGGCCCAGCAGAAACTGTATTCTAGTTATTGTTCATTCTTGTCTGTCTGTCTTCCTTTCGGCTTTTTCCCTTTTACTCGGGAGTCGCTACAGCGAATCATCTGATTCGCACGTTTGATTTGGCAGAGGTTTTTACGTCGGATGCCCTTCCTGTCACAACCCTTTTTTTTTTTTTTTTAAGCAAGGGACAGAAACACGCTGACGACTTTGCAGCTACTCTTTACGAAAGTCAGCAATGGTTCTTTTACATGCCTCTCACCATAGACAGTGAGAGACATGGCCTGCCTTTGATAACCCAGTTAGCTGCACTGGGGGGGACAGTGACAACCTTGTGGAGAGTGGGACTCGAACCCCCAACCTTTGGATCAGCGATCCAGCACCCTATACCACTAGAAATACTGAAAAATGTTTTAAACCAGGTCCTTGAAACTTGGATGAATGGACGGTTTTACACACAGTAGACCCATCAGAAGTTCCTTCAGGGAGTCATATCATAGATCTATAAGAGCATACACTTTAATTTGCACTGGACTTTCACACAAACGTGAAAATGTTAAACACATCTGTAGCTCAGTACAATACTCCTGACTCACACATACCATTCAAATGACTTATGCTACTATAAGCTTTATTTATCTCTCTCATGCACTATGAGAATTTATCAAGAGTGAGATAGGTGCTTCCGTTGGACCTAAAAGTGATATGAGGGACCTATAAATAATGAGTAATAGTTTTAATATTAAATGTTCGGCTTCGACAATACACATTAATGACCCGTTTTCTTTCACCGTGATATTTTTCGAATCTGGGGCAGTGATGGTCTGCTGGTATAGGGCGCTGGATCGCTGATCCAAAGGTTGGGGGTTCGAGTCTCACTCTCCACTGGGTTGTCTCTGTCCCCCCCAGTGCAGCTAACTGGGTTATCAAAGGCCGGCCGTGTCTCTCACTGTCTATGGTGTGAGGCATGTAAAAGAACCATTGCTGACTTTCGTAAAGAGTAGGCTGCAAAGCCGTTGGCGTGTTTCTGGCCCTTGCTAAGGGGTTGTGACACGAAGGGCATCCGACAAAAAAAAAACAACCTATGCCAAATCAAATGTACGAATCAGATGATTCGCTGTGGCGACTCCCGAGAAAGGGAAAAATCCGAAAGAGAAGATTTTTCGATTCTAATAACAAAAGAAATACTGCAACTCATGTTGCCAGGCAATTCCTTCCACATGCTCCAGAACCCCTACCAATACCATTTCTCGTCCATCAGCACAATCACTACTGACACCAGAACATTTGATCATACACAAAGTGTTATTCCATCTTGAAGAAACCCACTCTAAATCCGTCAGAAAGCCACAAGTACCAACATAAATTATTCCAGGCATGTTTTTAGTGATCCCTGTTTTACAACACCAGAACGCTTCATGCATTTTTATCCACAAAGACCATACAGCAGCAATTCTCCCTCTGCAACTGAATGAACGCAGCATGCATTGCAACATCTGACTTACCACACCACACCATTGCCACACACCTCATCCTCTGGCTTCCTGTAGCTGACCACTTCATATTTCAGTAGTGTTACCATGAATGATCTGTCATTTCACACTCTGCATTTATTTAGTGGATTTCCACACACATCTTGAGCAGCCATATGATCTCCTTTTCCTGATTTGTTTGCAAATAAAGATAGATGCATATCATTTCTATTTTCAACTCAAGTTCTTTTCTTTCCCTCATCATGTGTGTTGTACAAAAGGTAAAAAATACGTCCATAACAGAAAAAAGGACAAATTCCTCAGACAGTTGTAGGTAGTGTTGGAACAGAGCTTGTATCAATTTCCAAATTTATCGAGCACAAATATTGCAGCATCAGACAATATTTTACAAAACTTTCAGTTTTTTTGCATATTTATTGCACTGAATCCACATGAATTGAAGCATGAAGTAGCGAGGGATCCCTGTATATTAACAATAGATGTTTTACGTCCGTGTAGTGGTGGCCTGATGTTAAAGTGCTAGATCACTGATCTCTCAACGGGTTGTCACTGCCCCCCCTCCAGTGCAGGTAACTGGTTATCAAAGGCCGGCCATGTCTCTCACTGTCTGTGGTGTGAGGTTCATGTAAAAGAACCATTGCTGACTTTCGACAAGAGTAGCTGCATAACCGTCAGCATGTTTCTGCCCTGCGATGGCCTGGCGAGCTGTCCAGGGTGTACTCTGCTTTCGCTTGGAGCCATCTGGGATGGGGGCCAGCTTCCCCTCGACCCTAATTTGGATTACGCAGTTACAGAAAATTAATGAATGTTTTACGTAGAATTCAGGAAGTAATTCTAGGCATCAAAATACAGCACTCTGAAGTTAAATGTGGTGCTGAATCCTCCAGAAATTCCACCAAATGTGCTGCACCACACACTATCTGATCCTCAACTAGTTCTCGTCTAGTCCCGTCTCTTCTCAGGGCACAAGGAAAGCATATATTATATACTCTTATCCGTTTATACACACCGGTGGGTGGTGGAATTAAATTTGCCTAAACATCTCAACAGCTTGTTTTCACATGACCGACCAACCCCAGACACACCCCCCCAATCTTACTTCAATATTCACATTTGTGCTTTTCACCTTTCCCGTGTGCAACATAGAAGTTACAGTGATGCACTGACTTTTGTCCCATTGTGTTTGTCTGTCCACAGTTCATCAGTGTGCACGTGGGCTTAGTAGGTTTTTTTTTTTGTGGAGCATTGGCTGTGTCATTTTGAAGATAGATGATTTCCAACAGTTTGTTTTTTAAACTGATA
Source organism: Plotosus lineatus (assembly GCA_024760905.1). Taxonomy (NCBI): domain Eukaryota; kingdom Metazoa; phylum Chordata; class Actinopteri; order Siluriformes; family Plotosidae; genus Plotosus; species Plotosus lineatus. The sequence continues at coordinate 16,070,670 of CM045740.1, forward strand.
GTATTCTTAGACTGTAAATTAATGAACCGGTATCAGGCTGCATTTATAAATAGTGGCTCTAAAGCACTTCAGTAAGTCACTCTGAGGAATAGTGTCTGGCAAATACCATTTTTTTTTTTTTTTTTTTTTAGTTAAACAAATATTATAAAGAGATAAAATTCAAACTTGTGGATATCAGACAAACTACTTATTTACAAATTTTAAAAAAAGTTATACTGATAAATGTACTGACTTATTTATTTACTTACTTTACTATGCACCCACGTTACAGCTGCAGCTATTTTCCCGAGTTTCTGCTGGTTCCCAAAAGCACATCTGATAGTGATTGCCTCTTCCAAACACACTCCTTACAAATAAAATGGTGGAAATGCACTTTTCATGTATTTTTAGAATGTTGGTACTGAACCATTACATCACTTAAAGGGTACCTGTACCCAAAATTGACAGCGTTAAAAAAAGATCCACCATACCTTCTTATTATCTTTTAAACATCACATGATGTCGGTAGGTTATGTAGAAGTCCACATTTCCTTTTCTTCTGTATGACATTCCTTGCTCACGAAGGTTCAGCGCACGGACATGTTGGCTTTTTTTTCACCGGGGTCAAAGGTCATTGTGACGTAACATCGTTGACAGTTGTAGTGCCAATTGCAGAATGTCAGTATATTTTCCTGAAGCAATACATATTCTTTACAACAATAGCACTCCTGTTCGGGTTTTTGACGCACACATTTTCCACAAGAGCACCAAATATTTGCTGGTTGTTTGCTACAATTTTCCTGTGTAAGAGCTTCTGCAGACTCTCCAATGTCGTCCTCCGAGTCGTCACTTTCCTGGTCCGATTTCACTAAATGTGGATAGTCTTTCTTCAGTGGTTCATATAAATAACCTTCTGCTCCTTCTACCACATTGTCTTCGTCCATGGTTTAAAAAAAACTAATGTCTGTTTTTTCCGATTTTCCGTGAGCTTGTGTTGTGTCACGTATATAGGCTTATGTTTACATTGCAATCTCGCAGTTCTGGTGGAGGCTTTGTCAACGATGTGACGTCACAGGAAATGCGACGCTGCAAAACTCCTGTGCTCTGAAGCTTGATGTTTGTGAAGCCCTTAAATCGCTTAAAGCTGATTTGTGAGAGAATATAATAAACGCCTTATAGGTGTATTGTCACTAGCTATACACAATACATCAAATTAGGTATATGAGTGTTTTCACTACAGGTACCCTTTAACTTCATGTTGAACTGCAAACAGATTAAAAAAAAAATAAAATGCACAAACCTGGTAATTTTTTTTATTTTTTTTACCAAACTGCTAAATACAGGTACACACGCACACTCTCCCTCTCTCTCGCTCTCTCTCGCTCTCTCTGTGTTCCCAAAGCCCATTCCAGGTTTCAAGTTACATTAGTTTCTGGGAGTTTGGAAGGGGGCTGTTGGCTCAGATGTGTACAGTAAACCACTGTCTCTCTACAACACAGCTCCCACTATTAAATTGTCTCAATTAATTATTCATACTTGTACTACAGCTTTATTTTTCACTTCTACATTTCACAATGGAAAGTTTTGTGTGGTGTACCAGTGAAAAGAAAATTTTGAGTCTCAGATGTCATACAAATGAGTCAGAAAGTGGAAGGATGCCTGTACTGAAAAACTAACTTTGCTTTTTTTTTTTGTAGTTAAGGCATTACGTGTCTGTCAAGGAATCAGAAAATTCTCCCACACACACAGACACAGACGTTCTTGGGTCCTTTTCCTGTAGCAATGCACTCAATGTTCAGTGCTGTAATTCAGATCATCCCAATATAGAAAGCAGCAGCAACAACAACAAAAAAACACCCCACATTCTTGCGGTTCACACTGTCAGAATGCTTTGAATTAGAGGCCGGAAGGGGAGGGGTGGTGGAATGAAAAGTTTCCCAGGGTGATATGAAGGAGGAGAAGTAGGCAGTCCTGCTGAGACAAAATGGGGTGTGTGGGGGAGAGCGAGGTAAAGAGAGAGAGAGAGAGAGAGAGAGAGAGAGAGAGAGAGAGAGGACAGCATAACAGTCCGAAAGGCGCACACGCAGAGAGAGAGAGAGGTTCTTGTGGAAAAGACAAAAACCTAAAGCTGAATTCTCTCTACGAAGGAAGGGACGGGGACAGGCTGAAAAATTATTTAAGTAGTCAGTCACTCAACAGAACAGCAACAGCCTGAACTGTGTGGTGGCACTTTGAGTGCAGCGGGAGAAGGCAGTAAACAATAGGGGAGGAAAAACTAGGCATGAGATGAGCATATATAGACCAGACAGCAGTAAAAAATCCTGTAGTGGAGTTTAACAGTCAGCGTGGCTGCCTGTGGAATTTGAAAAGCAAGTAGTGGGATCGGATCAAGAGAAAAAGGAGCAACATATTGCACATTGCGTTTCCCCCTGGAGGTAAGAGAGGATCCCTTGTTTTGCTAATACAAACTGGTTTGACTTGTTTATGTGATACAGCAATCAAGTCAGTCACGCCTAATACATTTAATAATATCATGTGCATGAAGTAAACACTTAAAGTAAACACTTTTTATAAGCTTAGCTACAAGCACCTGTTTGCCTTTCAGCAAAGGTCGAGCAAAGAAAAACACGACAGAATACCAACTGTTCAACTGTGCTGCTGTGCAAGTCCACCGCCTGAATACAGCTGTTCTAAAATAACAAGCCACCCAAAGTTAAACTAAAGTTAGAAACCATAAGGAGTTGGGCTTGAAACAGAAATACAAAATAGCTGGTATCTGTTCACAGTCACACTTGTAATGATGAACATATGAAGACTAATAATTTTACAGGCTTTGCTTTACATACTTCATTTACTCACAGATAAGCCTTTGCACATTATTTTCACTTATTGACTAAAAGCCAGGATAAACCCTCTGCTGGTATTATAAAGTCATTACTGGGGTTTCCTAAGAACAAACAGTGAAACCTTCGTGACAGAAAGGTGTGGACATAGTTAATTATTGCAGCTGACTTACAAGTAACTCACATGTGGCATGTATTTCGGGAAATTTCCATTACAGACTGCAAAATTACGTATTGTCATCTTTATCAGCATATAGATGGAGCGCACGTACATGGCATGCACAAATCAGAGGTTTTTTTGGTTGAAATCTACACAGAATAGATTTTTATTAATAATGGTCAATGCAGTCTAATAAGAGCAGTATGAATTAGCATAGGATTGCAAACAGGTGTAGCGCATATTAAAAAGATTTGCATTTTCTTATGACATTCCAGTTATTCCGGTAAGGGAAGAATTTTTTTTTTAAGAACATGCTGTCTGTTCTCAGTAGTGCTTCTTACTATGAGCAGCTATCACGAGCATATCAGGCACAAAATGGGTTAAGGTGTGTTTTTGTAATTTTGAAATAATTTGCAGTATAGTATATACTATACAGGGCAGGTGGTGTTCCGGTGATATGGTGCTGGCTTGCAGATCCAAAAGGTCGGATGCTCAAGCCCCACTATCACTAAGTTTTATTTCAGCCCCCCAGTACAATTTTTGCAGTTGCCCTCAACTTGGTTCTGCCCTGGCGAGCTGTCTGGGGTGTACTCTGCCCTGGCACAGAGTCGGCTGAGATGGGCACCAACCTCCCCGCGACCCTAATTAGGTCAGTATATGAATGAATAAATAATTCACACTACTTATGAAAAACACAGCAAGATTGTTTATATTAGCTTAAAACAAAATAAATCTTAAAATTCCTATTTTATTTTTTTCTTTTTGTGTTTCCATGTAGTATATACACACCAAACTCTGAATGAACAGGCTTAACAGACACAGGGACACATCTAGCTCATTGATTCTGCCTGGAGCATGTTGAGCTGACCTTACCTACCACAGTAAGGGTTAAAATTAGTAAAAAAAAATAAAATAATGAATGAATAAATCAAAAACAAAAAAAAAAATGGTTAAAAGAAGTAAAAAATAATCAAGTGATAAATCAAAATAAATAAATAATTCCATGTGGCATTAACTTTAATAGAATTAAAATGATGTTGTTGCACGGCTATGTACCAGCTCGCACATGCTCTGAGAGATCATGCGTCTGACACAATTACAAAAAAAAAAATTATTTTCCGTGCATGTTTCCTTGTACTGTACACTAAAACAATCATTGGCCCTCAGCTCAGTAGTCACCTCAATGTTCTGTCTTAGGGACTTTATATATATATATATATATATATATATATTATATATTATATATAAATAAGAGTTTAGGGGTAGTATTGAGGGCCTTGAAACAAATCATGCATTTTACATGTAAAATACGGTTCAATTTATAAAAAAATCCATACATACATATACATATATACATACATACACACACACACACACACACACACAGTGGTGCCTCACCTTACGATAGTCCCAGCAAATAAAAAATCCAGGTTACGAGAAACATTTAAAAAAATTTTTTTGCTCTGTATACGAAACAAGTTCTCCTTACGAAACGCGCCATTCGAACATTCAAACGCGCCATTAAAACGCGCCATTCAAACATTAAAACAATGCGCGAGCTGCTTTCCCATTGACTATCTTCCAACATCCCGCCCCACTGGCCTCCCATTGGCTAGGAAGGATGATGCAGTTCCCTCCCATGGGCTCCCTCCCAACATCCCGCCCCACTGGCCTCCCATTGGCTAGGAAAGATGACGCAGCTCCCTCCCATTGGCTATTATAGAGCTGCATCTCCCATAATGCTTTTCGTGTAAAGGACAGATTTACTGTTGTTTCATGAGCATGCTCATTGCTTTATTTTTTGACTCAGGCATTTAACTTTCCATAAACATTTGTAAGATTATAACTGCTAAGAAGACATGGTCAGCACACGTGTGCGTGTGTGTGATTTCTGGTGCGAGTGAAAAGAAGAAGCGGGCTTGTGGCATCCGATTGAGTGATATCACAAAGGAATATGGCCAAACCCGTCTACCATCGGTATGATATTGAAGCAGAAGGAGGTCTAAAAAAGTATACTTTTATAATTTTTAAAGAGTTTAGGGGTAGTATTGAGGGCCTTGAAACAAATCATGCATTTTACATGTAAAATACAGTTCAATTTAGAAAAAAATCCAGGTTAAGAAAAAGGCTCTGGAACAGAGTAATTTCATAACATTGCTGACTTTCGTAAAGAGTAGGCTGCAAAGTCGTCAGCGTGTTTCTGTCCCTTGCTAAAAAAGGGTTGTGACAGGAAGGGCATCCGACGTAAAAACCTCTGCCAAATCAAACATGCGAATCAGATGATTCGCTGTGGCGACTCCTGAGTAAAAGGGAAAAAGCCGAAAGGAAGACAGGTACCACTGTGTGTGTGTGTGTGTGTGTATATATATATACACACACACACACACACACACAGTTGGCCCCCAACTTATGAAATTAATCCGTTCCAGAGCCCTTTTTGTACTGCGGGGTTTTCGTAAGTAGGGGTCGCATCTTACATGTTAAACGACTAATTTGTTCCAAGGCTCCAGTCTTTGGACTGGATAAACCCCAGAAACCCTTTAAAAATTATAAAAGTACACCAATTTTGAATGAAATGTGTTAAAAGTAAAAGAAAATTATTATTATTATTAAACAATTTAAACATTTTATTAACATATTAAACCATTTTATTAATATATTTATTAATTAAACCATTATTAAACATTTTTATGAACACACACATACCTCTCTCTCTCTTTCTGTCTCTCTCTCGCGTGCGCTGCGGGCCACGCCCACAAGATGTGAATTCAAAGCGCATTCCCTGCTTGACAAACTCAACTTTAATTTGATTCCTTGAGGGATCGGAATTCCAGATAAGCTCAAATGCACCCACATTTATTAAACATTGACTGAATTAAAACAACTTAAAACTAAACTAAAAACTCAAGAGTGAAGCTTCCTTCTGTCTCTATCTGGCCGGGATGTTGAGAGACAGCCAATGAGAGAGCAACTCGCGTGTTGTGTGAAATTTTGATTGGCGCGTTTGAATTTTGAATTTCTTTTCATAAAGAGGGGTTTTTTTCGTATCTCGGGGACGGAAACTCAGGAAAATGGTTTTCGTAACCCGGGGATTTCGTACACAGGGGTCTTCGTAAGTTGGGGGCCGACTGTGTGTGTGTGTGTGTGTGTGTGTGTGTATATATCTGAATTGAAAAGAGCCATCAAAAAGAAGAAGAAAAAAATAAGTGTTCATGCCTAGTCACTGTTCACTTTGTATGTCAGTAGTGTACTCCAACAGTAATTTTTTCGATGCCTTTGGTGAACGTGGCTCATATTTTTTACTAACAAACATCTATTCAACATGCAACTAACTTACATTACTGTTTGGACACTAAATGTCTTCCTTTCGGCTTTTTCCCCTTTTACTCGGGAGTCGCCACAGCGAATCATCTGATTCGCACGTTTGCTTTGGCAGAGGTTTTTACGTCGGATGCCCTTCCTGTCACAACCCTTTTCGCAAGGGACAGAAACACGCTGACGGCTTTGCAGCTACTCTTTACGAATGTCAGCAATGGTTCTTTTACATGCCTCTCACCATAGACAGTGAGAGACATGGCCCGCCTTTGATAACCCAGTTAGCCGCACTGGGGGGGACAGTGACAACCTTGTGGAGAGTGGGACTCGAACCCCCAACCTTTGGATCAGCGATCCAGCACCCTATACCACTAGACCACCACTGCCCTTGTTTGGACACTAAATATTTTACATAATTACAAACTTGCAAACTAAATATCTTAACACTACATGCACATACTCATGTCAGAGACCTCTTCATACTGTTTTATGTTGTTAGACTAGTACAACCACAGAACCGATCCCTTTAATCCAGCCTCTAATGTTGTACTGTGATGACATCCAATCAATCCAGACTGCTGTATAATCAGTTTCGAACATAGACTCGGCTTTCGATCCAGACTGTGTACGGTATATCTGAGATGAAAAGCAACAACTACACCCCCGTGGTCCATAAAAGTATAACCTGTTTGCCCCCATACCAATTTTTTTTTTTCCACTTCATGTCAACCCCATCCTGCGATATACGCCCTTATGGAACACACCCAATTCACTCTTCTGCCACAAGTCCTAAAAAAAGCATGCTGAATGATAGGGCTAGATTATTTTAACCATCAGGTTCTCTTCTGCATCACTGAAGCTGCAGATGTTTGTAGTCAAACAGAAAAACCACATATGTAGGACGTATGCTCTGCCTGCTGACCGTACCCAGAGCACATAAAGCAAAGCGGGGATATTCTGTAGTTAACAGTTTCCATTCAGAGTAAAAGATGCATTTAGGTGTGGTAAGCGAAGGAGTGAGTGATCCAAGATAAGCATGAATTTCCACTGTGGGCATGTCAGACTATGTCACTGGTTGTAAACATTCTTTTGGCAGGGAGCCATCCAGATTAGGAACAGAGCCAGTGCACTGATCCAAATACTGTCGACTTGTTACTGAGCGCTGTGACGAGCAGAGAGGATGGATGCCAATCAGGAAGCGCTTGATATCCTCGAAAGGATCTGGAACAAGCTACAGAATCTCCATCAAGCAGATCCAATAGAAATCGGAGGCTTCCTCATCCTCATCCTCTTCATATGTAAGTGCCACATGTTAGAAATCTACATGTTTTTTTTTTAACTAACAGGCTGGGACACACACACACACACACACACCAGTCATAAAATGCCACTGGCAGCTACCATTGAATGGAATGTAATAGACAGAAAGTGAACAGTTCATGTGTGAGAGGCGTTTAAAAAAAAAGGAGCAATCATTCAGCTAGTTTGGGATGTTTCTGGTACGTAATAATAAACACCTTCCAAAAGGGCTCCAATCAAATACTACCAATAAACTGCCCAAACCCAGAACTCGAACCCAGGCTCTTCCTTGCTGGGAGGCGGATGTGCTAACTATTAGGTCATTGTACCTCTCATAGTAATTAATAGAGAACATAAAATCAGTAGTAATAAACATCTTATGAACTTTTACCAAAGCCCTGCACTCAATTCAATTAATATGTGATTATATAATCTCAGTTGAGTAATTCACCCAGTGTTCCAACTCTGTCAAAATGGAAATGTTTCAATTTCCTGATTTCTTTAAAATAGCTGACACAGCAAAACAAATTTGAATTAGAAATACAAAATATATAAAAAGAAGAGATGGGCAAGTGGTGGCCTGGTTTTAAAGATGCTGGACCACTGACCCTAAGGTTGGGGGTTCGAGCCCCACTCTCCACGGATTGTCACTGCCCCCCCCAGTGCAACTAACGGTGTTAGCAAAGGCTGGCCATGTCTCTCACTGTCTATGGTGTGAGGTTCATGTAAAAGAACTATTGCTGACTTTCGACATGAGTAGCTGCATAACCGTCAGCATGTTTCTGCCCTGAAATGGCCTGGGCAGCTTGCCAGGCCATTTCAGGGCAGAACCATTGCTGACTTTCGACATGAGTAGCTGCATAACCATCAGCATGTTTCTGCCCTGAAATGGCCTGGTGAGCTGTCCAGGGTGTACCCTGCCCTTGCCCGGAGTCAGCTGGGATGGGCGCCAGCCCCCCCGTGACCCTAATCAGGATTAATCAGTTACAGAAAATGAATGGACGAAAAGAAGAGATAAACAAATGTTGAAGACAATATTTGTGTGAGAAGCCGGAGCAGAATTTACTACAACACAGCAAATTGTGTAACATTAGTGCTGCCATTTTTGCTTTCTTTCGAGAAAACAAATGGCTCTGTTCTATCATAGTCCAGAACTCAGTGAACCATTAAAGCACCAAACTCATTCTTAAACGCATTTTACACACACACACACACACACACACACACACACACAAACACACACACATTCTCACTATTCGTTCTCTGTGCCAAGTCATTTTCAGTGAGACATCACAGGTACACTGAATGTCTGTCATTTTTGACCCAAAGCTTTGGAGCACAGGCTGTCCAAGTTATGTAGAAATCAAAAAATACTGTGGAGACCAATACGGCTTTTTTCATTTAAGGGCTCCTCACGTCCGAAAATGTAAAAAAAATACACATTCTTCTTATTTATCTTAGTTTTGCTTGCCTGTTTGAGGTACGAAATACCTGATAAAAGTTGTGTTGTTTTTTCTTTCAGTGACATTACTGGCCTTGGGGCTGTTTGCTTGTACATACTGCTGCTGTAGATGTGGACAGAATCCAAGAAAAAACAACTTGGTCATCTGAACCTTCTCTGCAGTTCAGTCAACCATGCAGAGGAACCAGATAATGAAACACGGACAGACAAAATCAGTGAGAGAAAGAAGCCACTACCAAAGCTTTGGGGGGAGTTTGTTTTTGCTTTCGGACTTTTTACACCTACCTCCATAACACAGTAAAAAAGGGGAAAGAAAAAAAAAAAAGAACGAACGAAAAAAGCTCGAGGAGAGAAAACGGTCTGCTCAGCCCTCTGGTGTCAACTGGAGGAACTTCAAACTACACGGGACACAAAGTGTGGCTTTTCCTCTTTTATATTTACGTGATGATTGTGAAATCTCACAAATGTAATCGGTACTACACCTGCTTGGTATGTATAAGAGCAATGGATCGGGGATGGCATGTTAAAGCGATGCAAGTCGACTGGAACAGGAAGTGGCGGTTCAGTATTACAGCTGTGGCCAATACAGTAGATCGAAAGGCCAGTTGTTCAAATCCTCAATCGACCAGGCTGCCACTGATGGGTCCATGAGTAACACCTTTGACTCTCACCTGCTCATACATCTGGATCTTGCCTCGGTTATCATGTTAAATAAAAGCATCAACCAAATGCGCAAACATAAATGTTGGAATGTCTGGAATGAACAGCAGGGCTGACGTAAACTTGATTTTCTATATTTAAACAAGTTTGTATTATTAAGTGCCAGGGTAGGAGCTACATGTAAGATTTTGCTTTTATAACTACAGTAATTAATAATACTTATACTCCAAGATCTTTAAACAACCACATTTATATTTTCAACAATTACTAAACAAATCATACCTAATCACATAAGAATTATTAATAATAAGAATTATGTCAAGATTTGTATTCAATCTTGGGGGCAGCTGTGGCCAAATGCTTAAAGAAGCAGGTTTCGGGCCTAAATATTGCTGACTACAAAAAAAAAAAAAAAAAAAAAACCCCAGCAGGAAAAAAGTGGCGGCAGGGGGTTAGCAGTACCCTCCTTTTCACCACCTGTATTATTGAAGTGACTATGAGCAAGGTACCTACCCTCCAACTGCTCTCTGAGTGCTGCAAGGTGTGACAGCCCACTCCTCCGAGGGCGTGTACTAACTTTTCCGGTGGGTTAAATGCAGGACCAAAATGTCCCTTGCAGTATGAATACGGTTTATCATAATTTTTAAAAATGTTCACCAAATGTCTCCATACTTATGAAAAATATTTGAGTCAAATATATCGAAAGATTTTCAATCTCTGAATATTACATGTTTAAGCTTTATTAATATAATCATTCCTTCATTAATTTATCCCCCCCCCCAACCACCTAACCCACTCGGGTCACAGGGAGCCCATCTCAGCCGATTCGGGGTGAAGGATGGATAAGCCCTGAACAGCCTGCCAGCCCGTCCCCTGGTCCACACACACCTCTAGCGGCAATCTGGAACAGCCAATTAACCTAGAGCAGTGCTTCTCAATTCTTTTCTGTGGCGCCCCCTTTATGAAGACCAATACATTTCATGACCCCCCCACCGTCCCGTGAGCAACTAAAAATAGTATTGTTTGTCTATAAAATAGTTATTAGTACACCTCTGCATAACATTGTATCTTTATTAACATTGCTTTTTAAATCTGTAATAGAAAAGATTTAAAGTGCACCAATGTGCATGAAATTAAAAAAAATATATACATCCTTATTTAAACCCATTCGACTTATTTATGTCTTAATATCTCCATCTCTCTCTCCACCTTTCTCTTCGTTCCTGGTAAAAATTGCTCCGTGTTGTGAACGGCACTTCATATCATTTGCTCATGCGAAAAACCGCTACAGCATAGTGTGACAATGAGAGCGCCACTGCCAACTAGTGGAGTGGAGTAGCAATTACACTTAATTCTCGTACACAATTCCAGAAAAGCATATTCCCCAGTGTCATGCACCCCCCCATCATATCATGCCCCCGAAGGGGGGGCACGCCCCACTATTTGAGAAGCACTGACCTAGAGTCATGTTTTTGGACTGTGAGAGAAAACTGGAGAATTTGAAAAATACCCATGGTAGCGCAAGCAGAACATACAAATACCCTCGCTAAGCCCTGGACTTGAACCCTTGCAATAAGGTGGACATGCTAACCACTAGACCTTCCTTCCGCCCACTAATGTCATCAATTTATAATAACACATATTCCGCTCATTTATGTAAATTTACTTGAAGCATAAAGGCAGTTAATTAATACCATCTCAGAGGTTAACAGGTCTGAAGTGTGTGTTGTATGTAGTCTTACCCCTCTTGTTCACAGAAGGCGACCATGGACTCAAAGTCCATTAGAGGTGCTTTATCCTGGTCTTTCGCCGAACCACGTTTCTCCTGAAAGAAAGAGCTTTTATTAATTACAATAACATGTGTGTCATTCAAACTGTGTCCAAAACAGAGGTTGCTAAAATTGTTAAAAATACAGGTTGGAGTGGGGTGGGGGGTGTAAACTGACACCGCTGTGTGGTTTTAGACCCATAAACTGAGGAAGGCCTGTAGCCTGCTGGTATGAAATGTCATATTTGGTCCTCTATCATTTTTTGTGAGGGGATTTTCCCCCCATTTTCCACCGAATTTAATCATATCCAATTCCCACCTATCAGGTATTGCCTTCCTGCTCATGTGACCACTACCATCCAGGGAAGAGCAAAAGCCTGCCCAAACTCCCTCTTTTCAAACTGTGTTGACATTTTTGGGGGAGGCAGTTAATATACTCGGAGGGGAAGCACAATCCACCACCCTTGTAATGAATGACCTCACAGACGCCAAAGATTCGCTGGGGATCACTGTGAGTGACAGGGATGTACGCGAGCAGTGTATGCCATCCCTCCTTCCCGTTCGAGCTCGGCCAATTGTTGGAGTTCCGTATCACGGACTCAGATTAATTATTGTTGATCATTAACAGCATCAACATGAATATGAAAACAAAATTTGTAATCTCTTTCGAAAGACTAATCATATTTCCTTTATTTAAAGACATTTGTAATCCTGAAATGGAGTCCAATGAAGTATTCTGTAAATAAACTATTCTACAAATATTATGTATGAGTTTATTGATATAGTATATTTTATTAAAAGAAAGAAAATAGACATCCTAAGCAATATGGTTTGAAAGATGAGTCTCGATATTTCAAGGCTAACTTGACATAAGATGTCATAAGGGACCAATCAGTGGAATAGGCACTTACATAAGCCAACGCAGAATTGGTACACGGGTCTGAGGTTTTTCTCTGAAAACTTCTTGTGTGTAAATGATTGTCTGCTACTTTTTCCCTTTGAAGGCTAAATAAACATCCGAAATATTAATTTGGATCTTTGCGTCATGAACTGAACACTTTTCACCACAACATCTGTTAGATTGCAGGCATGATATGAATTAAGTTGATATAAATATTAAAGCACTGCCTAAATACAAAGCTCTGAAGATGTTTGTACATGTAAGTTCACAGAAACATGCATCTCACACCAACACCACCAACCAGGAAGGGGCGTAAACATGCCCCCTCTGTGGCATGCCACCCTCCTCTTTACGAGCTGCTGCGCATACATATTTAGGGGTGGTCCAACACAATGAGAGGGTAAAAGATATCCTCCATGAGGTCTCAGACTCCCAGGCTCCTGGTTGCTGAATCATTAAACCAGATTTGAACTTGCGATTTCCAGGTTCATAGTCACAAACCTTGTCGACCCGCCACTCAGGAGCCCAGAAACACACATATTAAAGTAAGAAAATAAGCTGCAAAATCAGCACCAACAGTATCAGTGCGTGTATCTATTTGGGAATGTCAGTGTAGACGCAACAATAAAATTGAGTTTATGGCTGTCCGACAAAAATTGAATCCTTCATGCCACACACAAAGACTATGGTCAAAATGTTTGTAGATACGTGACCACCATGCCCATAAAGAAATCTTCCCAAACTGTGCCTTAAAAGCTTGAAGCACAAAGTTGCCCTTGTATCCTGTAGTCTTAATGTTTTTTTAATGAGTCTTAATGAGTTTTTGACAAAACCAGGTACATGAATAGGTGATCCATAAAGTTAATGTGAAAGCAAACAAGTGGTGTGTACATAGCCCTGACCTAAACCCCTCTGAACATCTGGATGTACTGGAATGCGGTCATGGTACCTGGCATTAATGGCAGAACTCACTTATGGCTAAATAAATACAAACCCTTTGTAGAACATTTCAATCACTGATTTTCTGAACAGCTTAAACCTAATTAGGGTCACAGGGAAGCTGGCACCCATCCTAGTCGGCTGTGGGCGAGATTAGATTATATTCTGGACAGCTCGCAAGGTCATACACAACTCTCAGTGTGTAGCACACTCGTTGCAATGATTTTTCATGAATTCTGCATGATTTCAGAAACATCAGAACAACAACCCCTGTGTAATAACAGACAACATGCTCTGAATGGAGTGATGTATCAGAGGCAGGAAGAAAAATGCTAATTTTGTTAGGTATTTTACAGTTGTTGAGATAAACCAATATGTGTGTATCTCAGTCCAGACAATAACATTATAAGCCAGTAAGAAAACAACAAAGTGGATGAATCTGTATAGCTGTTTTGCAGTTGCCAAGAGTTGAGCTCCAACTCATTCAGGTAAGGAAATCTGTTGGACAAATCTTCTTGAGCCTACTGACTCATCATGTCTAAGCTTATCCCAGATTCTCTTTGCTTGAAGCAACTAGGACTCCAACTCCTCCTGGATGGGACACTAGTCAATCATAGGTTACCCGTTTATACTGGTTGTTGAACAGAGGCACACTTGTGGTTAGAACCTTGCTCAGGGGTCTTAGTATGGTGGAGGTCTTAAGAAATTTGAACCCACAACCTCTTGATCATGAGTCAAGCATGCTAACTACTACACTAAGTCAATCCAGGACTTTTATTGTTCCTGTCCCTAATAAAACATGGGTCCAAAGAGATGGGAAGCCTCCAAAACAGCTGAAGCTTTTATGGAAATCTTTAATAATTAGATTACAGAGCAGCTGAACATGCTTATTGTGAAAGATAACAACTCCGTAACATCATGTGCAGATCAACTAGCAGGGGTTTTCACCACAATTTTTAACCTCTCGCTACTGCAATGTACGGTTCCCACCTGCCTCAAAACAGCCACCATCATCCCAGTGCCTAAGAAGAGCACAGCGAGCTGCCTAAATGACTACAGTACCACCCAGTCGACCCATCCCCCATCATGACCACATGTTTTGAGAGACTCGTCTCACATTAAATGCTCCAGTCACATTAAATGCTCCAGTTCCTGCTCTTGACTCACATCAATTTGCATACAGGGCAAACAGCTCAACAGAGGATGCCATCAATGCAGCTCTCCACACAGCCCTCACACACCCGGACAGCAGAAACATCTATGCAAGGATGCTGTTTGCAGACTTCAGCTCCACTTTTAACACAGTCCAACCACAGAAACTGGTTCAGAAGCTGGGAAATTTGGGCCTCAGGAGTTCAGTGGGCACCTGAATACGGAGCTTTTGCAGCAACAGACCTCACAACATTAGGACAGAAGGAGAACACATTTGCTCCACTCTCATCCTGAACACCGGAACACCACAGGGGTGTGTTCTTGGCCCCCTCCTCTTCTCCCTCTTCACATACGACTGTTCCCCCACTCACACCGGCAACATCATCGTCAAATTCGCCAAGACATCACTGTCATAGATTTGTTTACAGATAATGAGTAGGTGTACAGGATGGAGGTCCTGCATCTGTGGCAATGGTGCAACAACAACAATATGAAACCAAACACACCAAAACCAAGGAAACTGTAATGGACTTTAGGAGACCAAAACAAATTGAGCACTCTACTCTCTACATTGATGGAGAGGAGGCAAAGAAGGTGGAGTGCTTCGAGTTTCTTGGAGTCCACATCTCTGCTGACTTCACCTGAACCACAAACATCTCTCATCAGGTCGGGAAAGCACAACAAAAGATGTACTTCCTCAGAAAGCTCCGACAAGCCCATCCACTCCAACCCCTACTCACGAATATTTACTGATCCACCATTGAGAGCCTCCTGACCTACTGCTGTACAATGTGGTTTAGCAGCTGTACTGCAGAGGACAGTAAGGTCTTGCAGCTGGTGGTGAGGAGGGTATAGAGGGTAATTGGAACTACACTACCCTGCATCAGTGACATTTAAACTGGCAGACTTCAGAGGAGAGCCAGCGGAATTATCAGGGACCCCACCCACTCTGGACACCCCCTTGTCTCCCCTCTCCCCTCCGGAAATAGGTAAAGGACATTAAAAATGAAAACTAACAGGCTCAAGAACAGCTTTTTGCCTGTGGGCTAAAACCACGTTTCGCTAAGACATATTCAAAAATATTCAATAAAGAATATGTAATGTTTTCATTAATACATGCCTGCTTGGTGTTAATCTCTTTACAGATGAGAAAGCGGAGTTGGTCTCTATCCTTGGGAGAGTAGTATATGCGGCAGGAAGAGGGAAGGCCGTCACGACCGGCGCGTCCTGACTCTTGATAATAACTGGCCAAGGACTTCGCCAAGTTCCAGTGAGCTACAAACCTGTGACATCCAGAAACACATCAGCACATATCTAAAATCAAGCTCACCCAAACCCAGATGGAATGATGAACTTAAAATATTCCATATTTGCAGTTATACTTTATGCCTGTGGGTCACAGAAGGGGTCATCACCACTCACCTCACATTGGCCTTGTCAACACCCATCCCAAAGCTGATAGTGGCCACAATAACAGGAACCTTTCCGTTCATCCAATCAGCCTGGGACTCAGTGCGATCACCTGCTTTCAGGCCTGCTCACATAAAACATATGCATTAAATAAAACAATGTTTAAAAAAAAAAAAAAAAAGCATTTATATTTCTAACAAGAATAAAAAGTGAAATCTGGGGTTGGGATTCTGGAAAACTAGCAAAATTTGAAAGCATCTCTTTAAGCCTCCAAGCTAAAACCCTCCCCTACCCATGTCAGCCTTTCTAGAGCCAGGCCCAATTACAACGTGCTCTGACTGCTGGGTTGTGCACAATCAGGTCATGGACAAAGAGTGAGACATGTTTGCATTTGACTGGATATTTCCCAGCAGTCTAGGAAGCGGTATTGGTGGTTGGCGTTTATACAGGAGTACAATGGCAGACGACACCAAATTTTAGTCGTTATTCTTTAAATCTTATTAGATTTCTCTTGGGGTATAAAGAACATTTCAACAGATTGTGTACAGTATACAGCCAAAACTATAGCAAACTCCAGTTTAATGCTTGTCTTTTTTAATTCATTTTCTAAGCCCATGAATCCTAATTAATGTTGTTGGGAGGTCGGCACAAATCTCAACCCACTCTGGGCTCGGGCAGGGTACATCCTGAACCACACACCTGGCCATCACAGGGCTAACACACGACCATTCACATTCACAACTCGGGGCTATTTGGAATAACCAGTTAGCTTAATGTGCATGTTTTTGAGAAAACCGCAGTACCCGAAGGAAACTGAGGTGGAGAAGTTAGGCACAGGAAGAACATGCCTACGCCACACAGAATCGCCAGAGCCCGGAAATTGAATCCAGGCCTTCTTGCTGTGAGGTGGACGTGTCGACCACTGTGCCAACTTGCTGTACCCTGTCCTTTGTATTATATTAAATTTGTTTGGAGATTAGAAACAATTACAGTCAGTATTATGCAATGAATTACCTGCATGGTAAGGCCTAGCCATAATCCCAAGTTTGGTCAATCTATGTGCGACATCCTCACAACTCTCTCTTGTGCGACAATATACAATCCCACAACCCTGTAACACACAAACATAATTAAAAATGACCAACTATATCCACAAATTGGATCCTTTCATTAGAAGACCTGCTTTTTGGGTCAATCAGTTATACTGCTCCTAATACCGACTCTTGGATGACAGAACTGAAGTTAGGCGTGGTTTTCTGTTACCGTAGTCCATTGACCTAGACGGTTGATGTGTAAGGTAGCCTAAAATGCTTTTCTATTCGCCATGGTTACAAAGCATTCACATTTCCACAACTTTGGTCTTCCAGTCACCTCAAAGCAGCGGGCAATGATGGCTCAACGGTTTCATGATCAGAAGATCGGAATTTTAAGCCACACACCAAGCCACCAATGATACGCCCTTAACCGCTCAATTGTACAAGATGGCATATAAAAAATAAAAAAAGTTGCTCTGGATAAGGGCGTCTGACATGTCAACAAATTCTGACCATTTTATCTCCAATCTCTCAACAAAGGCTCCTCAGCAGAACTGCTTCTCCTTGAATATCCTTTCATTTTTCCCCACACAGCATTCTGTGCAAACTCTGTATAAGGCAATTCAATCCCAGGTCATTCATAGTCTTTGAGCAGCCACTGTTCCAGCATTCTGCTGTCTGATGTGAATAACTGAAGCTCTTAACCTGTACCGGCTTCAGTTTGTGCTGCTGGCACATAATTAGCTAATCAGATAAATTCTGTAAATAAGCAGGTACAAAAAAGATCCTCTTAAAATATTGAGTAAGTCAATATGCCACCATTGAATTAACATTTTATGTCAGAGCTGAATCCATCTTCAAGAAAGTTTCTATAAATTGTACAAAAACAATATACCATATTCGACATCATAAGCACCCTGCGCCAATACCCCCCAATGTTTTTGATCTTACGTGTACTGGGAGCAAAAATGATAGATCAAACTTACCAATTTTATTCAATCAGTCTCTGTAATGGTAAAATGAGGCATTCACTGCCTGTAAAAGTGAGTTTACACGGTATTTCAAGACCCCCTGCAACTGGGGAATGTCTATAATGTTCATCAGTAACAACGCATTTGCTTGTTCTGCCGTGCTTTAAAAAACAGGAAAATATTTTGCTGTGTTCTCTTGGTAAATGTCCAACAACCGATGAACCATTAGAAACTGCTACAGCAAAACTATGGGATGCTCTGAATGAATGAAGCGATGAGCCAGATATGGACCAATCACAAAGTGATGAGTATTTTTCACCCGATTCTCCTGCTCACTAACTTCATACATTTCAAGATGTTCCTGGCCATGTGCTTTTGTTCATGTTCGTGTTGATTGTTTCAATGTGGCATGTGCTAAAGTTGACATCTGTGTTGATTGGCTCGATTTTACTTCCGGGAAAATGTTTAAAGGAACAGTACCGGGAGGGAAAAGTAAGGGGACTTTTATTTTTAATTTTTGCTGTTTTCTGTTTATTTTCAGCTTTCATGTAAGTAGTTTGGTTGATACCACAAAATGAATAACACAAATACCAGTAAAACTCTTTTATTGTTCTAGTATTATTCATGTTTTCCACCTTTATGGTAATAAGCACTTACAGTTCCACTCCGCTGGTACCATTTTAATAAGCGCCCATCCACAACAATTTTTTAAGCGCCCTGGGTGCTGATCACGTTGAATACGGTAACACCAAAGTGAATTCCTCCTGAGGCAACAATCTTCTTCTTCTTCTTCTTTTACTTTCGGCTGCTCCCTTCAGGGGTCGCCACAGCAAATCATCCGCCTCCACCTCACCCTGTCCTCCGCATCTTCTTTTCTGACTCCAACGACCTTCATGTCTTCCTTCACCACGTCCATAAATCTCTTCTTCGGTCTTCCTCGAGGCCTTCTGCCTGGTAGTTCCAACCTCAGCATCCTACTGCCAATATACTCACTATCCCTCCTCTGTACATGTCCAAACCATCTCAATCTAGCCTCTCTGACTTTGTCTCCAAAACATCTTACGTGGGCTGTCCCTCTGATATACTCATTTCTGATCCTATCCATCCTCGTTACTCGCAGGAGAACCTCAACATTTTCATCTCCGCTACCTCCAGCTCTGCCTCCTGCCTTTTCCTCAGCGCCACTGTTTCTAAGCCATACAACATCGCTGGCCTCACCACCATCTTGTACACTTTTCCCTTCATTCTTGCTGACACTCTCCTATCGCACATCACACCGGATACTTTTCTCCAACCATTCCAGCCTGCCTGCACACGCTTCTTCACCTCTTTTCCACACTCTCCATTGCTCTGGATTGTTGAGCCTAAGTACTTAAAATCCTCCACCTTCGTTATCTCTGCTCCCTGTAACATCACCGTTCCTCCTGGGTCCTTCTCATTCACACACATGTATTCTGATTTTCTGAGGCTAACCTTCATTCCTCTCCTTTCCAGGGCATACCTCCACCTCTCTAGATTTTCCTGCACTTGTTCTCTGCTCTCACTACAGATCACGATATCATCTGCAAACATCATAGTCCATGGGAATCTTGTCTCACCTCGACTGTCAGCCTGACCATCACCATAGCAAACAAGAAGGGGCTCAGAGCTGACCCTTGATGCAGTCCCACCTCCACCTTGAATTCGTCGGTCACACCGACAGCACACCTCACCACTGTCTTACATCTCTCATACATGTCCTGCACCACTCTAACATACTTCTCTGCCACTCCAGACTTCCTCATGCAATACCACAGTTCTTCTCTTGGCACCCTGTCATATGCTTTTTCCAGATCCACAAAGGCACAATGTAGCTCCCTCTGACCTTCTCTGTACTTCTCTATTAACATCCTCAAGGCAAACATTGCATCTGTGGTGCTCTTTCTTGGCATGAAACCAAACTGTTGTTCACAAATGCTCACCTCTGCCCTTAGTCTAGCTTCCACTATTCTTTCCCATAACTTCATCGTATGGCTCATCAACTTTATCCCTCTGTAGTTGCTGCAACTCTGCACGTCTCCCTTGTTCTTAAAAATGGGCACCAGCACACTTCTCCTCCACTCCTCCGGCATCTGCTCACTCTCTAGTACCTTGTTGAATGTTCTTGTCAGAAAATCTACTGCTACCTCTCCTAGACACTTCCATACCTCTACAGGTATATCATCAGGACCAACTGCCTTTCCATTCTTCATCCTCTTCAATGCCCTTCTCACTTCACCCTTACTGATCTTTGCTACATCCTGCTCCTCAATGGTTACCTCTTCTACTCTTTTTCTCTCTCATTTTCATCATTCATCAGCTCTTCAAAGTACTCTTTCCATCTTCCCAGCACACTTCTGTCATTAGTCAATACAGTTCCCTCTCTGTCCTTTATCAATCTAACTTGCTGCACGTCCTTCCCATCTCTATTTCTCTGCTGTGCCAACCTGTATAGATCATTTTCTCCCTCTTTACTATCCAACCTATCATACAAGTCATCATACGCCCTCTGTTTGGCCTTAGCCACTGCTACTTTCGCCTTACGCTGTGTCTCCCTGTACTCCTGTTTACTCTCTTCGGTCCTCTCAATGTCCCACTTCTTCTTGGCTAACCTTTTCCTTTGTACACACTCCTGCACTTCCTCATTCCACCACCAAGTCTCCTTATCTACTTTCCTTCCAGAGGACACACCAAGTACTCTCCTACCTGTGTCCCTGATCACATTTGCTGTGGTTGTCCAGTCATTTGGAAGCACTTCCTGGCCACCCAAAGCCTGTTTCAACTCCTCCTTGAAGACAACACGACACTCTTCCTTTTTCAGCTTCCACCACTTTGTCTTCTGCTCTGCCTTTGCCTTTTCACCTTTCTCACCATCAGAGTCATCCTGCACACCACCATCCTATGCTGTTTGGCAACACTCTCACCCACGATGACTTTGCAGTCACTGACTTCCTTCAAATTACATCGCCTGCACAAGATGTAGTCTACCTGTGTGCGCCTACCTCCGCTTTCATAAGTCACCCTATGCTCCTGTTTCTTCTCAAAGAAAGTATTCACCACAGCCATTTCCATCCTTTTTGCAAAATCTATCAACATCTGTCCTTCTGCGTTCCTGTCCTGGATACCAAACCTGCCCATCACTTCCTCGTCCCCTCTGTTGCCTGCCCCAACATGTCCATTGAAGTCTGCACCTATGACCACTCTTTCACCTCTGGGGTACTCTGCATCACTTCATCTAAGTCACTCCAGAATCTCTCCTTCTCTTCTAGCTCACATCCTGCCTGTGGGGCATAAGCACTAACAACATTGAGCATTACACCTTCAATTTCTAACTTGAGACTCATCACTCTGTCTGACACTCTTTTCACTTTTAGAACATTCCTGACAAACTCCTCCTTCAAGATGACTCCGACTCCATTTCTCTTCCCATCCACACCGTGATAAAATAGCTTAAACCCTGCTCCTAAGCTTTTAGCTTTGCTACCTTTCCACCTGGTCTCCTGAACACACAGTATGTCCACCTTCCTCCTCTGCATCATGTCAACCAGCTCTCTACCTTTTCTGTGCATAGTTCCAACATTCAAAGTCCCCACTCTCAGTCCTAGACTCATGCCTTTCCTCTTCTCTCTCTGCCTACGGACACGCCTCCCACCTCTCCTTCTTCGACGTCTTCGACCAACAGTAGTCCAATTTCCATCAGCACCCTGTTGATTGACAGCACTGATGGCGGTCGTTGTTAACCCGGGCCTCGACCGATCCGGTATGGAGGTAATACTTTTGATTTGCATAATCAATAATTGGCATTGGTTTTACGTCGGATGCCCTTCCTGACACAACCCTCTGCATTTCTCCGGGCTTGGGACCGGCATGAGGGGGAGAGACACTGGTTAGTGCCCCCCCACCTCATGGCTGCATTCCTCCTGAGGCAACAATATTAAAGTGTATATATATTATTTGATTGAAAATGAATCTACCTATCTGCAGGTTCAAATGATTAGTAATTATTTTAAAGTAGGAGAAATGAACAATAGCCAATGATGAACACTCAGGGCTCTCGGAGACATTCTGCGGAAAGTGGAGTTCACACAGCATGCAATTTGAAGGATGAAAAGCAAATTGTCTCACGGTGCAAGCAAACCTTATTCAAGACCAGCTCTAGTTGCCTAGGGAGCCCTTTTGCGTTTCTTTTTGCACTTGGAAATGTTTCCGAGTTGAAACCATGAGCGATGAAATGCTACACTGCAAAAAAAATATTTTGGTATCTAATTAAGACTTTTTAAAACATTTTTGGGGGAATGATGTACCTTCGAAAAACAAAATGTATAAAACAATTAATATCATTTTCTGAACACATTTCTTGATTAGAGTCAGTATTGTATAATTACACTTGGTAAGATTTCTTCAAATAAGAAAAAAATATTCTTCAAACAAAACTTAAACATTACCAAGAGTAATTGGTTAAAAGAGAGAAAAACAGACTGAAAGTATTTATTCGCTGCTGTTTTGTCTTTTGATGAAGGTTATTTACACTTGACTTTTTTCTAAACTCTAAAAGCAGGGAATTATCCTGGGCCCTCTGTGAGCAGACAAGAGTCAGGTAGAACAAGTAGATTTCATGCCAAGTTGCTTCAACTGTACGCAATTACTACCACCTATTTATTTGTATCCAAAAAAGGAAGAAATATAAATCAATTCCAACAAAGAATAACTTGATTAACAATTTTTAGTCTTTAAACAAAAAGATTTAAAGTGTATCAATTTGCCTGAAATTAAAAAAGTATCCTTTTTTAAACTGTAAACATTTTTGACCAACAATTTGAGCCATTCGATACTGAAAAATAAAATCAATAATAAATTCAAATTGATCAGCAATATTAACTCAGGAGAACAATATAGAAAACACTGTAACCTAAAAAATAATACATTGTTTTATTGATTTTTGTTTTGTTAGTTTATTTGTCAAAATGATTAAGTCCAGATTAATGGCTATAATGAGCACGTTTCGCAGTGCACAGCTTTTCGAAGCAGGGTTTAAAACATGATACTGATCTCTCAGCTCCTGCTCAATGCTGAACTGGGACTTGGACTTATTTTCACAGCAGTGACATCATTCAGTATAACGGAGACAGTGTCTGCTGCAGGTAGGATCAGTTCCTCTGCTGTGCTGTGGGGTTTTCTACACTGAGCAGTTTGGGACTCAACCTTATCTGATGCTAATAGAGCTCGCTGGTTTGCTGGAGTAGCATTCACAAAGCGGGATGGTTGTTGGCAATACTCGGCACGTTTTTGCTGAAAAAACTCACGCGGCTCATCGCGTGATCAGGGTGTGATGTCTTTAAGTGACACCTTAATTTATTTGGCTTCATACTGTCTGCTGCCAATGTTTTCAGACACAGTAAATACAGTGGTCTTTCCTCGTTTCTCACCGCAGCACAGTGAAGCTGAGTGCTACATTCGTTTCATCATACCTCCTTGACTTAGCTTCCAGGAGACTTTTGTTTCTTTCACTATCTCTCTTTCCATCCGTGTTAAAAATTTCCATGGTGGGTTTATTAACTTCACTTCTCATTTTACCTCTGGGTACACTCTACCAGTGAGGGAGCCACTACCACCTGCTGTAGTGGATGTACAATTACATTTTATTCCAATACGGCAACAACAAAAAAAAAGCATCTTCTAAACCACAAGTGTGCCTCTCTTCACCCAGCAGTACAAATTGATACCAGTAAATATAATATTTTATATATATATATTTATGTCTGTCTTCGTTTCGGCTTTTTCCCTTTTACTCGGGAGTCGCCACAACGAATCATCTGATTTGCACGTTTGATTTGGCAGAGGTTTTTACGTCGGATGCCCATCCTGTCACAACCCTTTTTAGCAAGGGACAGAAACACGTTGACGACTTTGCAGCGTACTCTTTACGAAAGTCATCAATGGTTCTTTTAGATGCCTCACACCATAGACAGTGAGAGACATGGCCCGCCTTTGATAACCCAGTTAGCCGCACTTGTGGGGGGGGGGGGGGGAGACGGACAGTGACAACCTTGTGGAGAGTGGGACTCGAACCCCCAACCTTTGGATCAGTGATCCAGCGCCCTATACCACTAGACCACCACTGCCCTATATATATATATATATATTTTTTTTTTTTCCTTTCGGCTTTTCCCTTTTCTCAGGGGTCGCCACAGCGAATCATCTGATTCGCACATTTGATTTGGCATAGGTTTTTACGTTGGATGCCCTTCCTGTCACAACCCTCGTAGCAAGGGACAGAAACACGCTGACGGCTTTGCAACCTACTCTTTACGAAAGTCAGCAATGGTTCTTTTACATGCCTCTCACCATAGACGGTGAGAGACATGGCCAGCCTTTGATAACCCAGTTAGCTGCACTGGGGGATATATATAAATATACACACACACACACACACACACTCACACATACTGGGAAGGTAACCTGCGATGGACTAATGTCCCATCCAGGAGGAGTTGCACTCATAGTCGCTTCACGCTAAGGAAACCGGGAATAAGCACCGGCCTGATGAGCTAGTATGGCTCGGGTGTGTGCGTGTAAAAATATAATTGTTTGGGTCCAGGTTTTGGTAGATATAGTATAGTATGTAGGTATACAGTAGGCCCTTGATTATTCACGGTTTTGCACTCACGGTTTGAGTATTCGCGGACTGCCAAGCAACTGACACGTCACACAAATTCAGCCAATGGCTGTCCTCCTTCCTGCTGATTGGTTGAGATGATGTAACGCCCCTTTTCCTCATTTGTGCACAAGTCGTCAATGAGCCTCTTTTTTTGTGTGTTTTAATTACCAGTTAAGCTCTATGATGCCACTCAAACACTGTACGTATTCTCTGGCTAAGCGATAGAAAACGCTGGATGTCTCTTCTCAAGAAATAAGACTTTCTCCTGAAGAAACGACAGTTTCCTCTAAACTGTTGTATTAAAATGTTTTTCAATTATTATTCCAGTAGAGTATCTAAGTTAATGTTTAGAATGTTTGTGCATGAGATTGTATGTTCTATAACATGTTTAACAAACGATAACAAAAGGATAAATTTTATTACGCTTCATGTCCTTTTGCATCGAACGTGACATCTCCAAGATGGCACTGCCTAGAGCGCGACGTTGCGGAGTTCTTAGAGTCAAATTGTTTCTTTGTTCGTTTTATTTGTTTGTTCATGTTTTGCACTATGCTTGTCTATGACTGGTCGATCCTACAACAGCGATGAGTTCGGAGTCTTCGGGCAACTGAGCACGCTCAACTTCTATCCTGAGCTAATATGCTATGGCAGCTCAATGCTAGCCGCACCCCGGCTAACAATAAGCCCAGGCAGAGTTCTCAGAGTCTCCAGCGCTTGGAAGTCGAAGGTTAGCACTTCCGGTCATTCTGCTTGAAAATGTTCAGTCCCTGTGAAACAAGATGGACGAGGTTCATGCTCCATGCTGTGTTTCTGTGAAACATGGCTCGAGGAGAGTACACCCGACGAGGCAATTGCACCAGCCGGCTATATGGCCTTCATCCCGTGTGATCTCAAGCGCCGAAGTCGTCGTTCAGCCCCTCCCCGCCTGGGCTTATTGTTAGCCAAGGTGCGGCTGGCATTGAGCTACCATAGCATATTGGATAGGATAGGAGTTGAGCGTGTTCAGTGCTAAACATCGAAGGCCCCGATCTGATAGCTGTAGTAGGGCCGACTGGTCATAGACGAGCATAGTGCAAAACATGAACAAACAAAATAACAAATAAAACAAAACAATTTGACTCTGAGAACTAAGCAACGCCGCCCTCTAGGCAGCGCCATCTTGGAGACGTCATGTTCAATATAAAAGGACATGAAGCATAATAAAGTTTATCCTTTTGGTATCGTTTGTTAAACATGCTACAGAACATAAAAATCTCACGCACAAACATTCTAAACATTAACTTAGGTACTGTACTGGAAAAATAATTGAAAAAGACTTTAATACTAGTGCTTTACAACAGAATATGCTGTATAATGTTTGTATTTTGTCATCAATAAATATAACAGTAAAAATTAAAAAAAAAAATTCTTAATCATTACGACATTTAATACTGTCTTAATGAGTAAAACTGTCTATAGATAAGATAAGATACAGCTTTATTAATCTCACAATGGAGAAATTCACTGTTACAGGCTCTTGAGGTACCATCAGTAGGGGGTGCAAAAATAGATACAAATACAAACATACACACGTACATATATATTATATAAGTAAATAAATAAGTAGATACATAAATAGTATAAATTAATAAACAATAAAAGAAAAGAATGGAGCAACTTTATAGACTGGCCTATATTAAAGTGTAATGTATCTGAGTGCAGAGTAGATGGGTTGATATGGTTCACAGTCAGTGGGGTAGATGTGGTTGATTAAAGTGCGCGGGGTTTTTATTGCACATAACCAGTATTTTTCACAGACAGTTACAAAGTGGCGCGGTACAGTCTGATAGCGGTGGGAATGAACGACCTGGTAGCGCTCCTTCCTGCACTGAGGATGCCTCCAGTGCGTCCACTGAAGGAGCTACTCAGCTCCTCTACAGTCTGGTGCAGTGGGTGATAGATGTTGAACAGGATGGATGTGAGCTTTGCAACTATCCTCCTCTCACTCACCTCCTCCACAGAGTCCAGTGGGCAGCCGAGGACAGAGCTGGCCCTCCTGACCAGCTTGTTCAGTCTCTTTCTGTCCCGCTCTGTGCTGCCTGGGGCCCAGCAGATGGCAGCGTAGAGGATTGCAGAGGCTACCACAGAGTCATAAAAAGTCCTGAGCAGAGGTCTGCATACGCCGAAGGACCTGAGTCTCCTCAGAAGATGGAGGCGACTCTGGCCCTTCTTGTACAGGGCGTTGGTGTTGTGGGACCAGTCCAGTTTATTATTAAGGTGAACACCCAGGTACTTGAAACTGTCCACTGTCTCAATGTCCTGTCCCTGGATGTTCACTAGTAAGTGTGTGTGTGTGTGTGTTTGAGTGTTTCTCCTGAAGTCGATCACCATCTCCTTCGTCTTCCTGGTGTTCAAGCACAGGTGGTTGCGCCACACCAGTCCACGAAGTCAATGATGACCGACCGGTACTCCAGCTCGTTCCCCTCAGACACACGGCCCACGATGGCGGAGTCGTCCGAGAACTTCTGGAGGTGGCAGCTGTTTGTGTTATATATGAAGTCCGAGGTATAGATATTGAAAAGGAAGGGTGAGAGGACGGGGCCCTGCGGTGCCCCCGTGCTGCAAACTACCACCTTTGACTTACAGCCAGGCGCGGCGCACGTGCACTGTGGGACGGTTGGTAAGGTAGTCAATAATCCAGGCAGCAAGATGCCCGCCCACTCCCACGCTCCTCCAGCTTCCTCGAGACGCCGCTGGCCTGATGGTGTTGAAGGCGCTGGAGAAGTCAAAGAACATGACCCTCACAGCGCTGCCGGCGATCTCCAGGTGGGTTAGTGCCCGCTGCAGAAGGTAGATGACGGGCGTCTTCTACTCCGATGTTGGGCCTGTAGGCAAACTGCAGCGGGTCTAGGGTGGGGCTCACCATAGAGCGGAGGTGTTCAAGGAGGAACCTTTCCATGGTCTTAATGAGGTGGGAGGTCAGGGCGACAGGTCTGTAGTGGGCTGGTTCGCTCGCTTTAGCTGTCTTGGGAACCGAACCACACAGGAGGTCTTCCATAGGACGGAACCTTCTCCAGGCTGAGGCTCAGGTTGTACAGGTAGCATAGTAACCACACAGAGCTGGTCTGGCGCAGGTCCTCAGCAACCTGGGACTGATGCCATCAGGTCCTTCAGATTTCCTCTGATTTAGTCGCCTCAGCTGTCTCCTCACCTGGTCTGATGTGAGGGAGAGGGGGCTGGTGTGGCTGCAGAGGAGGGGATGTGTCTGTCGGGCTGTAGCAGTCAAGTGAAGTTGGCCTGGGGAGGGGAGGTGTCAGCTGGTCTGGGAGACGTGTGAAGAGGGAGGAACGAGGAGGGGTGCAGAGGGGAGGGGAGAATCAAACCTGTTGAAGTAACAGTTTAGTTCATCCGCCCAGCGCTGGTCACCATCAGCTGTCCCTCTGACACTCTGCCCAAATCCAGACATGGTCTTTAGTCCTCTCCAGGCGTCCCCGCACGTTGTTCTGAGCCAGCTTCTCCTCCATCTTCTTCCCATAGTCCTTCTTTGCCCTCCTGATTCTCCACTGGAGCTCACGCTGGACCTTCTTCTGCTCCTCTCTGTCCCGAGATGAAAGCCCTCTTTTCTTGTTCAGGAGGACTTTAAGCTCAGGGGTGACCCATGGGTGGTTGTTGGAGAAGCACCGTACCCTCCGTGTTGGCACAGTGCTGTCCACGCAGAAGTTCATGTAATCAGTGATACAGTGTGTGAGGCCATTGATGTCATCACCAAAGGAGTTACAGAGCATGCTCCAGTCTGTGGTCTGGAAACAGTCCCTAAGCCTCTCATTGGTCTCCTCGGTCCACACTTTCACAGACCTCTTCTGTGCAGGTTCCTTCGCACCCTGGGTGTGTATTGGGGGAGCAGGTAGACCAGGTTGTGGTCCTGATCGTCCCAGTGGGGGAGGGAGGAGCTGTAAGGCCCCTTCACATTTGCATACAGCAAGTCCAGTGTTTTATTTTCTCTTGTGGAGCACTTCACGTGTGCGTGACGCCGGGAGAGAGGCGGAGAGAGGGCGTGGTTAAAGTCCCCGCTGATCAGAATCATGGCGCCGGGGTGACGAGTCTGTGTCTGATTAACGGCGCTGTGTAGACGCTCACACGCTGCTGCCGCATCAGCCGAAGAGGCGGAATGTACGCATAAACACAATCACGTGTGAAACTCCTCGTAGATAATATGGCCGCGCTTACCGCTAGCATTTCCAGGTCCCGTGCACAGCTGCTCCTTCAACGTGCACGCTTGCCGGGTGGCACCATCGTTCATTTACATAGATCGCCACACCCCTCCTTTCTTCTTACCGCTCTCCGTTGCACTCCGATCTGCACGCCGAGTGTAAATCCGTGAAGAGAAACCACAGAGTCCGTGTAAGTTCATTCAGCCACGCCTCTGAGAAACACATGAGGCTGCAGTCCCGGTACTGCCTCTGCTGCTGGTCAGCGCCGCCAGCTCCTCCGTCTTGTTGGCGATCAGCGCGGACATTTCCCATGATGACAGAGGGAACACATGTCCTCCGCGTCTTTCGTCCCCTCTGCAGCCTCTCCTTTTCCTCCGTATTTTCCACAGGTACAACGGGCTTTTCCGCGTGAAGGAGGAGGCGGGGGCGCAGGCCGAGGAGGGTCTCACGTGTGTAAGACCTGCGTTGCTCAGAGCCGCCAGTGAATGAGTTTCCTGACGCCTTGATCCAAAGTGAAAATAAAAGTGCAAAGAAAAACAAAAGCATCATGAAAGTATGTTTTCCAGATGCAGGATTGAAGAAAGAAAAAGAAAATTTGAAAAAAGATAAAGAAACACGCCTATATACAATAGAAAAGAGAAAAAAAAGAAAAATAAACTGAAGAGCTCCTGTAACTGGCTGCAGGTCACCCGGCGCCATCTTGGAAAAAGGTTGTGTAAAAGGAATGTGTTTAAGAAGCATATTTTAGCGCATGTAATAGATACACAGTATTTTATTTCCGGTTGCTCATTCACGCATGTAATGATACATAGGGTTTTACTTCCAGGTGCAGAACTCGTGGATTCTCTTCATTTGCGGGAGGGGCTAGAACCAAACCCCCGCAAATATTGAGGACCTACTGTATCTTGATTTAAACTAAAGATACACAAGTACAAAAAAAAATCTGCAGACATAGGTTATTACAGATATTCCAAAAGCAAAAAAAGGCTCATACTACCACTGAACTCGAGAACACTAAAGTTAGCAAGTATGTTTTTGCCTTGGTCTCACATTGCATGAATTCCTTCACGGTAAATAACTTTTTACCTTCTAGGGTCAACTAGGATCATCCTTCAAGGGTCATGTGAGAGTCACAGAGCTGCCTGGAGAGTCAGAGCATGCATACTGCATTGCTGCTAGACATGAGGGCTGTAACATATGGCGCTCAGCTCTCAGATGCTTATGTTTCGGAGGCAAGGGCATATTTCCTCCTCTAATATATTTGGGACAGACCACCTATAAACTGCACCTGAATGATCACAGAATGGTGACTGTAGTCCTGGCTGCAGTTCTCACATGTCACCCAACTATGTGAGACCTTATTGTTAAGTCTCAAAGAAAAGCCTCCTGACATTGACAAGAAAGTGTGATGTTCTCAACCGTGGTGTGTAGTGGATCAGTCCTCCATCGCCTGAAGCATAAAAGGAGAGTTTTTACTGATTCTTGCTGCGAAGCAAAGCTAAAGGTGTTGGAGCAGAAGCAGAGTCATGTGACAGAACTTTAAGAAGTCATGAACTATGTATCTTTCTGTATGCTATGAACATACTGTTGAAAACCAGAAAAGGTTGTATTCTTTTAATGGAGGATCTAGGAATCAAGGAAGCGTGTGTGGGAATGTCACTCATGGTTTGGGTAGGATATGGGAGGTGTATAGAGGGAAAAAAAGATTGGAAGCACTGGTGGCATAGTGATTTGCACATCTGCCTCGCAGCAAGAAGGGCCTAGGTTCGGGTCCTGGGCTTGGCAAGTACATTTCTGTATGGAGTTTGATTGTTCTCTCTGCTTGAGTGGATTTTCTCTGGATACTATAGCTTCCTTCCAAAGTCCAAAGACATGTACATTAGGCTACCTGTCTGATTCAAATTGCCCCTAGGTACGAGTGTGAATGGTTATTCTTATTCGGGTTACAGAGGGGCCAATCTGAGCCAGCACTGAGTGAAGGCAAAATATGGTTGTGAGTTACCCTACAAGTCTGGAAAGCTCTTCAGGATGTACTGCGCCTTTGCCCAATGTTGGGCGAAATAGGCACAAAGGATTGAGCGATGAGAAGTTGGTAGAATTGAGAGGACACACCATATGACCTCCCTCAATAAGGCTAATTTATTCATTACAAGAACAACAAAAACTGAAGAACACCAAGAAATAGATAAATTATACATTACATTCCGATTTCCAACTCAATGTGATAGTGTATGCTTTAGTTTTAAAGAATTTTAGCCTGAGGCCTGAATTCTTCTTTTCCTTTCGGCTGTTCACTTTTTCTGAGGGGTCACCACAGCGAATCTGTGATTCGCATGTTAGATTTGACAGAAGTTTTTACATCGGATGCCCTTCCTGACACAACTCTTAGCAAGGGGCAGAAACGCACTGATAGCGTTGCAGCTACTCTTGTCAAAAGTCAGCAATGGTTCTTTTACATGCCTCTCGCCATAGAGAGTCAGAGACATGGCCGGCCTTTGATAACCCAGTTAGCTGCACTGGGGGGGACAGTGATAACCTTGTGGAGAGTGGGACTCGAACCCCCAACCTTAGGATCAGCGATCCAGCACCTTTTACCTCCAGGCCACTACTGCCCCTAGCCTGAGGCCTGAATTAAAGTAATCAAATTGATTCAAGGGCAATGGTGGCCCGGATTTTACTGGTCCAAAGGACAAACATTCAAGCCCCACTATCAAAGGGTTGTTACTGCTGTTCCCCCAGTGCAGATGACTGGGTTATCAAAGGCCAGCCATGTCTCTTACTATCTGTGGGGAGAGGCATGTAAAAAGAACCATGGCTGACATTTGTAAAGAGTAGGCCATTGGTTTGCCATCAGCGTGTTTCTGGTCTGGTCTGGCCCAGCGATCTATCCTCGTCCAGAGTTAGCTCAAATGGGTGCCAGCCTCCCCGCGACCATACTTAAGATCAAGTGGTTAAGCGAATGAATGAATGAATGAAACAGATTCAAAAGTACAATGAACCTTTTTAGCATATACGGACGCTCCCCAACTTACGTTTTAGTTTGGTTCCAGACGGCCGAACGTAAGTTGAAAAAAAATAAGTTGTTACTGTATGTTCCAGTGACGCATGACGTTCATACTGTACTATACATCCATAAATACCATTACCGTATTTCATAAAACACCCTAAATCAATTATCATAAACATTGTAAAATAATAAATATATCAAATAATATCAACATTAATTTCAAATAAATTAAATTCAAGCAAAATAATTTCAAATCGATAAATTTTAATCAAATTCACTCATCAAATATCAAATACAGTATCAAATATAACCTTTACCATTCTCTATGATGCGATTTTTCTGCTTGTAAATGGTTCCGATGGTCGACGGATGGTCACTTTACATGAAGCTTAAAAGAGCCAATCAACGCTTACAATATGTGAGCCGCTCCACTGAATGCTTAACTTGCTTGTGCTTGAGACAAAGCGTGGGTTATACGGACTTCCGGTCTTCCAAGTGAGCAAGGGCGCCGTTGAATACTTGTTTAGTACTCAGCCTGCATTGATGTGAATCACCAGTAGAGCGGAGAGTTCTCTTTCTTTTCTGGATTCGGGTTTTCATTCATTTTACAACTCTCTTTGCTTAACTGAGTATGCATGGTAGCTTGCGCCGATCTGAGCAGATAGTTAATTCAGTCTTGGGAAAACCAGAAATTCCAGCATATGCCGGAAAACTTGTACCCATGCTAATAGGCTTACGCTTCTGACCAACCATATTTGCTTAGGGTTACAAAAGTCCGCAAAACGGCGTCATTACGTCATTGTACTACGTAGGTACGCCTCGTACTCAAAATTTGACTTTTTTTTTCCAAAAAATCTAAAAACCGTAAAATGGATGAACATAAGTCAGGCAGCGTCTGTAGTTTAAAAATCCTCCAACAACCATCCAGGAAGTCGATGCAATGTCACCCTGACCTAAAAAAAAAAAAAAAAAAAAAAACACCTGCATGACCAAATTTGATGCAGAGCTTAAAGCAACAGTGTGCACTAAAAAGACAAGCTGTTGGAGTCAGTTCGAGCAAAAACAATTTCTACTCAAACACCATGGATGATTTCTACTTTACAGTGCGGTCCAAAAATCTACCAAAGAATATCACAAAAGAACCATCATGGATTAGTGGGTTTGTGAGAACAAAAAGTTTGATGATGGAGATCATCCTCATGAAATTCATAAATGTCATAAGAAATTGTTCAATGAATTTTTTCAATGATTGTTCAAATTGTTCCCAGTTGGAAAAATTAAAGATTTTTAAATATTGCATATGCCATCTCATTATATTTCCCCACCAGGCGTGAAGGGACATTATGTTGTTGATATTATGTCTGTCCATCTATCCATCCGTGGATCTTCTGAAAATCCACTCTTTCACTCAACGGTTCTTCTCAGAACTTCATCAAACTTGGCAGACAGGTTGGATATATAAAAAAGGACATGCAAATTACCACCAAATGATGAAATGGTGATTTTTGATAGTGCTAATACCACTGAAATAGTGAGCTTCACCATGTCCCTATGTGGGTTCTTTCTAAAATCAACTCCTCCAAACTTGGTAGAAATGCCAATGGCAAGGATCTGCATACTATCATAAAATTAATTTAGATAGCGATACAGTTATTCACACTCCTAAATAAAGACTTTTGGAACACAAAAACACAGGCGAATGAAAACTAGAATCCGAAAATAAAAGTGCTAGCATGCAAGCATTCATCTCCAGCAACACATCTGAAATATTCTCAGCTTAGCTCATAAAAAATTCTGGAATTAGGCAGTCAATAAAGTCTGTGCAAGAAATTATGCACTTGTAATGTAAGGGATAGTTCCGACTTTCAACCAATGAAAAAATGAGCTAGAAAGTAAATACAACTTACAAGAGTGCATTAGGCCGTCAGGCCTAGTGGCCTTTAGGAATAGTGTTTAAAAATAGCACAAACAAAGAGGTAGTGATGGTCGAGTGGATAGGGTGTAGGATCGCTGATCCTAAGGTTGGGGTTCGAGTCCCCACAGGGTTGTCACTGTTCCCCCCAGTGCAGCAAACTGGGTTATCAAAGGCGGGCCATGTCTCTCACTGTCTATGGTGAGAGGCATGTAAAAGAACCATTGCTGACTTTCGTAAAGAGTAGCTGCAAAGCCGTCAGCGTGTTTCTGTCCCTTGCTAAAATGGGTTGTGTCAGGAAGGGCATCTGATGTAAAAACCTATACCAAATCAAATGTGTGAATCAGATGATTCGCTGTGACGACTCCCGAGAAAGGGAAAAAGCCAAAAGGAAGAAAGAAAGAAATAAAGTATGAGCTGGATTACATGTGTGTATGCAAGTACATTTATTCAGTGGGGGAAAAAAATCCCACATCAAGAAAAAAAAATTTAATCAATTGATGCGTACCACAATTATTAGCATCCCTGATGTTAATCTGCACATCCCATTTGCAAACAAAACAGCACTTAGTATTCTCCTATATCATTTCACATGATGGTAGAACACAGAAAAAAGGATCTTTTGCTATTCCTCCCCGAACAATCGCTCTAAAACTTCCAGCAACCTGGGTCAGCTCCTGTGCACGGTCCTCTTCAGCTCACTCCACAGGTTTTCAATGGCGTTGAGGTCTGGAGACTGAAATGGCAATGGGAGGAGATTGATTCTGTGTCTGGTGAACCATTTCTGTGTTGATATGGATACATGTTTAGGGTCATTATCCTGCTGAAAGACCGAGTGATGACCCATCTTCAGCTTCCGGGCAGAGGCCACCAGATTTTAATTTAAAATACACTATACTGGTATTTCAAATCGTTCATGATGTCATGCACCCTAATACGGTTCCCAGGGCCTCTGGAAGAGAAAAAGGCCCACAGCATCACCGATCCGCCACCATAACTCACAGTGAGCATGAGGTTTCTGTATACTCATCTTTTGTGTTCAAAACAGATCCACTCAGAATGTTTGTTGCCAAAAACTTTATCTTGGTCTCATCTGACTAAAGCACACAGTTCCAGTTGAAGTCCCAGTATGCTTAGCAAACTCCAGATGTTTGCGTTTATGATTATGAGTGAGAAAAGTTTTTTCCTGCTATTTGTTGCAATTCTTTCGAGTGATTCTAAGGATGAAAATGCTAAAAGCGATATGTATGTGATAGCAAATTCAATCTTCTGCAGCCAACATTTTTCCAACTTTCCATTCCAGGCATCGGTTGGTTTGTTTGTGTGGTTCGGTACTGGAGGATTGTGCGTTATGCTACATTTACATTTTTAATTTACATTTACATTTCCAGCATTTGGCAACATACTCAGGGTAAGAGTGACTTACAATTATCTTTTTTTTTTTTTTAACAACTCAGCAATTGAGGGTTAAGGGCTTTGCTCAAGGGCCCAATAGTGGCGATACTGAGGATTGAACTGCTGACCTTCGGATCAGTGACCCATTGCTTTAACCACAACATGGATCAATGAACAGCCAATCAGAAAGACAACATGTCTTAGCGTACAGTAGGCCCTCGACATTCGCGGGGGTACTGTACCCGGAAGTAAAACCCTATGTATGACGTCACATGCACGAATGAGCGGCCGGAAGTAAAATACTATGTATCTATTACATGCGCTAAAATATACTTCTTAAACACATTCTAGAGACAGTCTTACTCTTTAATTCAGTATTAATGTAGTAAAATATAGTCATGATTAAGAAAAACTTTTCAATTTTTACTCTTATTTATGATAAAATATAAACATTAAACAGCATATACTGTTGTAAAGCACTCGTTTTAAAGCCTTTTTCAATTACAGTATTATTCCAGTACAGTACTTAAGTTAATGTTTGTGCATGAGATTTTATGTTCTGTAGCATGTTTAACAAATGATACCAAAAGGATAAACTTTATTACGCTTCATGTCCTTTTACATTGAACTTGGAATGACCTCTCCAAGATGGCGCTGCCTAGAGGGCAACGTCGCGGAGTTCTCAGAGTCAAATTGTTTCTTTGTTCGTTTCAATTTGTTTGTTCATGTTTTGCACTATGCTCGTCTATGATCGGTCGAACTTACTCCAGCTATGAGCAGCTTCAGCTTCGGGTAAGTAAGCACGCAACAACTTATATTGTGAGCTGCTATGGGAGCTCAATGCAAACCGCACCCCGGCTAGCAATAAGCCCAGGTGGAGTTCTCAGAGGCTTGGTTAGCACTTCCGGCCATACTGCTTGATAATGTTCAGTCCCTGCGAAACAAGATGGACGAGCTTCATGATCAGATTGCAGCGCAGAGGGATCTACAGGACTGTGTTTCTGTGAAACATGGCTCGAGGCGATTGCACCAGCCGGCTACACGGCCTTCATCCCCTGCAATCCCAAGCGCCGGAGTCATCGTTCGGCCCCTTCCCGACTGGGCTTCGTGTCAGCTGGGGTGTGGCTCGCATTGAGCTTCCTACCATAGCATATTAGCTCTGCTAGCCGCAGCCCGGCTAACCAGCCCAGTTGAGCGTGCTTAGTTATACACGCCCGAAGATACTCCGATCTTATAGCTGTAGTAGAGTCGACCGGTTGTAGACGAGCACAGTGCAAAACATGGACAAACAAAACAACAAATAAAACAAATTAAAACGAACCATAGCATGTTAGCTCTGCTAATAGCATGTTAGCTCCGCTAATAGCATGTTAGCTCCGCTTAGTTATACACACCCAAAAGATACTCCGATCTCCGAAGATAACTCCAATTGTTCATGTTTTGCACTATACTCGTCTAAGATCGGTCGACCCTACCACAGCTATGAGCAGCTTCAGCTTTGGGTAACTAAGCACACAACAACTTCTATTGTGAGATGCTATGCTATGCTAGCGCAATGCTAACCGCCCAGGCGGAGTTCTCAGAGGCTTGGTTAGCACTTCCGGCCATACTGCTTGAAAATGTTCAGTCCCTGTGAAACAAGATGGACGAGGTTCATGCTCAGATTGCAGCACAGAGGGATCTACAGGACTGCGTTTCTGTGAAACATGGCTCGAGGAGAGTACACCCAATAAGGCAATTATACCAACCGGCAACACAGCCTTCATCCCCTGCAATCCCAAGCGCCGGAGTCATCATTCGGCCCCTTCCCACCTGGGCTCATTGCTAGCTGGGGTGTGGCTCACATTGAGCTGCCTACCATAGCATATTAGCTCTGCTTAGTTATACACGCCCGAAGATACTCCGATCTTATAGCTGTAGTAGAGTCAACTGGTCGTAGACGAGTATAGTGCAAAACATGAACAAACAAAGCAACAAATAAAACAAATTAAAACAAACAAAGAAACAATTTGACTCTGAGAACTCCGCGATGTCGCCCTCTGGGCAGTGCCATCTTGGAGATGTCACTCCAAGTTCAATGTAAAAGGACATGAAGAGTACTGCAATAAAGTTTATCCTTTTGGTATCATTTGTTAAACATTGTACAGAACATAAAATCTCACGCATAAACATGAACTTTGGTACTGTACTGGAATAATAATTGAAAAAGATTTTAATACAACAGTTCAGAGAAAACTGTCGTTTCTCAGGAGAAAGTTTTATTTCTTCAGATGAGACATCCAGCGTTTTCTATCGCTTGGCCAGAGAAGACACATAGCGTTTGAGTGGTATCACAGAGCTCAACTGGTAATTTAAAACACACAAAAAAAGAGGCTCATTTAAAACTTGTGCGTGAATGCGAAAAAAGGGGCGGGACAGCCATTGGCTGAATTTGAATCACGTGCAGGTTGCTCGGCAGTCAGCGAATACTCAAACCGTGGGTGCAAAACCGTGAATAGTCAAGGGCCTACTGTATAGCTAGAGTCATAACACTCGCACACACTTTATAAAACGGAAAAGATTTGATGTTACCAGAAGGGCCCACTGATGTTATACGCGATCATTTTAAATAGCTAGTGGCACTATTTCACCACAATTACCCTAATCAAACAACCACGGCAAGAACCTTTTTCTGAAGTTCTGAAAGAAAGAGAGAGAGAATAACAAAATATTTAAATCACAAAAAAAAAAAAAAAGGCTGACCTTCTCAGCTGAGGATCTTCCGAGCGCTTCCTTAGCAAAAGCATGCAGATGAACATATGGATCAGGCAACAGATCTCGAAATATCACATCGTACTTTAGGTTTTTCCGAAACACAGGAGTGGAAAAAGTGAGCGGTGATCTTAGCCTCAGCGAGTGTGCAATGTCCTCCTGAACCCGCTTGGGCGCAGTCGCGGTCAAGGCCACACACGGGACTCCAGGAAGACGAGAACGCAGGTCTCCCAGCTTCAGGTAGTCGGGTCTGAAATCATGACCCCACTGCGAGACACAGTGAGCTTCGTCAACTGCCAGACAGGCTAGCAATCCGCGAGAACACAGTGAATTCAGGCAAGGCTGGAATGATGGAGAAGCCACCATCTCAGGAGTGATGTACAGGAGCTTGAGCCGAGGATTTTCGTTATGCAAATCAGCCAGGATCTGGTTCCTTTCTCCAGAGGGAAGCTTCGAGTTTATGGAACATGCCGGTATGTTTAGTGCTTTAAGATGCTCTATCTGATCCTAAAAAAAGAAGACGTACAACATTTAAGCATTTCTTATACTGTATACGTTAAGTATGTAATGCAATACAAACCACAATGCAATACAAACCCTCAAACATATAATAATCAAACACCAAGTATGGAAAATAAGCAATAAAATGTGGGGTGGTGATGAATATCACTGACTAATCACTTAATTCACAGATTTAGGCGACGCCTAAGTGAGGCTTACGATATGCAGCGCTACAGATAGGTGGCAGAGCCTGAGTTTGCTTCACACTACCTTTCCTTTCAATGTCAGATTTCTACCTTCATTTGCATCACCTAATCTTTTTAGTTTAATTATCCACATGACCAATTCGTGTTCTGTCAAGCTTCTGATTTCCACAAACATTTATTTACCTTCAACTATCTCTGCCTACCAAAGTTAGAGTGTGTGTGTTTTTTTTATTCTGTGCGAGTCTGAGCAATGGTGCATGAGCCGCTATTTTTTGGGTTTTATTAAACGTTGGCCGATGACATTCACGCCAACAGCGATACAGAAGAGCCGATTAGCATCAACTCAGAACCATGGAAGGCTTATTGGATTTCTTGTAGTGGGTACACACAGACACCAGACAGCCATCCAAGTCATGTTTCAGGATCATGGTGTTCTGCTGGGAAGTTCTGCTTTAAAAAATGTTCTCACAGCACAAGGGCTTATAAATGCAATCCAGACCCCAGGTTATTTTCTATGAGGGTTTCCTCGTGGTTTTCCCATTTCCTTGAAACTCACAATTAGGCTGTATAAACTGCACAAGGGTCTGAATGAGTGTATGTGCAATGGACTTGCATCCCATTCAAGTGTATTTCCACTTTTTTTGCCAAGTGCTCCCAAAATAGGTTCCAAATCCATTCCTACCCTGACCAGAGTAAAGCGAATGGATGATGGGATGAATGAATACAATTCTTAGAAGAGTGAAGGAAAACCTCATCAGTCCCCTCAGATGATCAAATTCATGAAGTAATGAGGTTCATTTGAAACAATTAATCTATTATTAGGGTCACGAGGAGGTTGGAGCCTCTTTCATCCAACTTAGGGCAAAGGCGGTGTCCACCCTCAACATCTCAACAGACCACTGCAGGGCAATTAGCCTGATGTATAAGTCTTTGGGCTGTTGGGAGGAAACCAGTGTACCCAGAAGAAACCCAAGGAAGCATGGGGAGAACAGCTATACTCCACACATTAACGCCATCACCAGGCATTGGACTTAGGCTCAGGACCTTCTTGCTGTGAGGGATATGTCCTACCCAGGATTTTTACCATGTTCCCAGGATTTTGTTCATGGTAAGTATTCCCAACTCTCTTCATGGGATGTGAGCTAAAACTAAAAGCAGTCATCACATGATACACCAATGATAAAATTATCAGACCAAAGTACACATGAGGATTACAATGCCGAAAAATAATAATAAATAAATACATTCTTTACCTGTATTAGTGCAATCAGAGGAGATATGACCAGGGTTATCCCAGTGGCCAGCACTGCAGGGAGCTGGTAGCACAGAGACTTCCCTGCACCGGTTGGCATGCATACAAATACATCCCTGTCACCTGCATTTTAAAAGATTTGACATTACTGTAATTATTTAAACCGTATAAACACAAATCATTCATTATATTCCATGAGATTTACCAAATGCTAATGTGTTGAGCTGCGATTAGCTGCCCAAGCTCAATAACAACCCAGACCATACTAATCTTTTTCAAACAAAATAATGTTTGTTTTCCGGTTCTTACCTCTCATCACAGCTTTAACTACATCCTCCTGCTGCTGTGATCGAAACTCTTCAAACCCAAAATAGGTTTTCAAAGCTCGCTCAACAGCGGTCATTTCTTTCTCTTACAAGCCTCACACAGCCAACTTCGCTTCACTTCACTCAACTTCGAGCTAGCACAAGAGTCGCACAATTATGACGTATATCATCCGTGCCGCTCATGTATACGTCAAAGAGAGCGCCATGTTGCGAATGGCACCTCGATAGGTTCACTTTAACGAAGGCTAACATTACTTAGCTATCATCAATGTGCTCTAAATGACTCATTCCTGACCTTGTTATAGAGTTTGTTCCGCAGATAATCTACAGCGGTCATTACATCATATTTTACATGGTGTTGTTCTATTGATAGCAAGGAATTCATCCGGGTTTGACTATCAAATACTGCACCTCTGTACAAATTACAATACGTACTGTTATATAGGGGCAGTGGTGGTCTAGTGGTATAGGGCGCCCAAATCCAAAGGTTGGGGGTTCGAGTCCTACTCTCCACAAGGTTGTCACTGCCCCACCCCCTCCCCCACACACACACCCAGTGCAGCTAACTGGGTTATTCAAGGCAGGCCATGTCTCGCACCACTGTATAGTGATGGCCCAGGTGAACTGTCCAGGGTGTACCCCGCCCTCGCCTGAAGTCATTTGAGATGGGCACCAGCCTCGCGGCCACCCTAATTAGGATGAGAAAATGAATGAAGATGTGTATGTGTGTACACACACACACACACACACATATATATATATATATATATGTCTGTCTGTCTTCCTTTCGGCTTTTTCCCTTTTACTCGGGAGTCGCCACAGCAAATCATTTTGATTCGCATGTTTTAATTTGGCAGAGATTTTTACGTCGGATGCCCTTCCTGTCACAACCCTTTTTAGCAAGGGACAGAAACACGCTGACGACTTTGCAGCCTACTCTTTACGAAAGTCAGCAATGGTTCTTTTACATGCCTCTCACCATAGACAGTGAGAGACATGGCCCGCCTTTGATAACCCAGTTAGCCACACTGGGGGGACAGTGACAACCTTGTGGAGAGTGGGACTCGAACCCCCAACCTTTGGTTCAGCGATCCAGCGCCCTATACCACTGGACCACCACTGCCCCATATATATATATATATATATATATATACTGTATATGTGGTCTAGTGGTGTACGGCGCTGGATTGCTGATCCTAGGGTTAGGGGGTCAAGTCTCCACAAGGTTGTCACTGCCCCCCATTGCAGCTAACAAAGGCGGGCCATGTCTGTCACTGTCTATGGTGAGAGGTTCATGTAAAAGAACCATTGCTGACTTTCGTAAAGAGTAGCTGCAAAGTCGTCAGCGTGTTTCTGTCCCTTGCTAAAAAGGGTTGTGACAGGAAGGGCATCCAACGTAAAAACCTCTGCCAAATCAAAATGTGCGAATCAGATGATTCGCTGTGGCGACTCCTGAGTAAAAGGGAAAAAGCCGAAAGGAAGACAGACTGTACATATAACATGGACATGGCCAGTGGTGGCCTGGTGGTAACATGCTGGATTACCGATCCCAAGGATGGGCAGTTCAAGCCCTACTGTCCAGCAGTGCAGCGAACTGGGTTACCAAAGGCCGACCATGTCTCTCTCTGCCTATGCCGAGAGGTTCATGTAAAAGAACCATTGCTGACTTTCATCAAGAGTAACTGCATAGCTGCTCTCTGCGTGTTTCTGCCCTGTGATAGCCTGGCGAGATGCACTCTGTCCTCGCTCCGAGTCGGCTGATATGAGCACCAGCCTACTTCTTCTTCTTTTCCTTTCGGCTGTTCCCTTCAGGGGTCGCCACAGCAAATCATCTGCCTCCATCTCTCCCTATCCTCTGCATCTTCTACTCTTACTCCAACGACCTTCATGTCCGCCTTCACCGCATCCATAAATCTTCTCTTTGGTCTTCCTCTGGGCCTTTTGCCTGGTAGTTCCAACCTCAGCATACTACGACCAATATACTCACTATCCCTCCTCTGTACATGTCCAAACCATCTCAATCTAGCCTCTCTGATTTT
The DNA here is from genome assembly GCA_024760905.1 of Plotosus lineatus. Lineage (NCBI taxonomy): Eukaryota > Metazoa > Chordata > Actinopteri > Siluriformes > Plotosidae > Plotosus > Plotosus lineatus. The sequence goes on from CM045740.1 coordinate 16,112,818, forward strand.
GTCTCCAAAACATCTTACATGTGCTGTCACTCTGATGTACTCATTTCTGATCCTATCCATCCTCGTTACTCCCAAAGAGAACCTCAACATTTTCATCTCTGCTACCTCCAACTCTGACTCCTGTCTTTTCCCCAGGGCCACTGTCTCTAAGCCATACAACATTGCTGGCCTCATCACCGTCTTGTACACTTTTCCCTTCATTCTTGCCGATACCCTCCTATCACACATCACACCGGACACTTTTCTCCATCCATTCCAACCTGCCTGCACACGCTTCTTCACCTCTTTTCCACACTCTCCATTGCTCTGGATTGTTGAGCCTAAGTACTTAAAATCCTCCACCTTCTTTATCTCTGCCCCCTGTAACCTCAAAGTTCCTCTTGGGTCCTTGTTGTTCACACACATGTATTCTGTCTTACTAAGACTAACCTTCAATCCCCTCCTTTCCAGGGCATACCTCCACCTCTCTAGATTTTCCTGCACTTGGTCTCTGCTCTCACTACAGATCACTATGTCATCTGCAAACATCATAGTCCATGGAGATTCTTGTCTAACCTCATCTGTTAGCCTGTCCATCACCATAGCAAACAAGAAGGGGCTCAGAGCTGACCCTTGATGCAGTCCCACCTCCACCTTGAACTCTTCTGTCACACCGACAGCACACCTCACCACTGTCTTACATCTATCATACATGTCCTGCACCACTCTAACATACTTCTCTGTCGCTCCAGACTTCCTCATACAATACCACAGTTCTTCTCTCGGCACCCTGTCATATGCTTTCTCCAGATCCACAAAGGCACAATGCAGCTCCTTCTGACCTTCTCTGTACTTCTCTATTAACATCCTCAAAGCAAACACTGCATCTGTGGTGCTCTTGACCCTAATTAGAATCAAGTGGTTCAGAAAATGAATGGATGGATTATAACTTAGACATGATCCTGGGTTTTTTACTTCCGGCTCAGGTGTTTCTGTGTGGAGTTCACATGTTCTTGCCGTGCTTTTGTGGGTTTACTCCGGGCAATCTGTTTTCCTCCCACAATACAATAACATGCACAGTAGGTTAATTGGCTGTTCAAAATTGCCCATAGATGTGAGTGTGAATGTTTGTGTGAGTGTCGGCCGTGAGATGGCGTAGCGAGCTGTCCAGGATGTACTATACCCTTGCTCAGAGTCGGCTGAGATGGGCACCAGCCTCCCCATAACAAAAATTAGGATTTGAACGGTTTAGAAAAAGGATGAATGATGAATAACCTGGACATATGTATAAAATTAATAATAAAATTTCACAATTACAACATCACTTATACACTACATCAACTCATCAGGTTAACTTTAACTGTCTTTAGTTCAGAGAAAGGGGATTTATTATCATTTCTTCCTTTCAAAGCTTTAAAGCTCCACATTTTCTTGCAAACAACTTCGACTTTAGCTTTAATTTTAATTAAATTTCACAATTTTTTTTTTTATGTTTTTGGTTAAAATAGCGCTGCACATGATTGGAAATTACATCTCAGGGCATCCACATTTTCCAAACAGGAATCTGGCTGGACCCTTCCACTTTTATAAGTCTTCTTCCTACTTCATTTGAGTCTGAAGTCTGTCACTTTCTCCGGTAAAGATTAATAAATAAACACAAATAAATATTAACGGTAATTATAAAATTTCTGGTAATAAATATGAAGTAGTGGCAGTGGTTGCCTGGTGGTAAGGTAATGGATCACTGATCCAAGGTCAGAGGTTCAAGCCCCACTATCAACAAGTTGTCACTGCTGTCCCCCCCCCCCAGAGCAACTTCCTGGGTTATCAAAGGCCGGCCATGTCTCTCATTGTCTGTGGTGAGAGGTTCATGTAAAAGAACATTGCTGACTTTTGTAACAAGTAGCTGGATAGCTGACAGTGTGTTTCTGCCCTGGTCTGGTGAGCTGTCTAGGGTGTACCCTGCCCTTGCCTAGAGTCGGCTGAGATGGGCACAAGCTTCCCCGTGACCCTAAATAGGATTAAACAGTTCAGGAAATCAATGAAATATACAGTACTTTTGTACCCATAGGAACGGCCCCTACCTGTATTTTTATTTATTATAAATGTATTTTAGAAATTAATTTCATTCATTTTCTGTAAACACATAATCCTAATTAGAGTCGTGGGGAGGCTGGTGCCCATCCCAGCGGACTCCAAGTGAGGGGCAGAGTATACCACTGACAGCTCACCAGGCCATCACAGGGCCGAAACACACTAACGGCTTTACGGCTATTCTTGTTGAAAGTCAGCAATGGTTCTTTTACATGCCTCACCCTATAGACAGTGAGAGACATGGCCAGCCTTTGATAACCCAGTTAGCTGTACTGGGGGGGGGGGCAGTGACAACCTTGTGGAGAGTGGGACTCGAACCCCCAACCTTTGGATCAGCGATCCAGCTCCCCTTACTACTAGGCGACCACTGCTCTGTTTGGTGGTTGTGTTGTAATGATATTATGATGAAATGCTCTTTGGCGCCACCTGGTGGAATAATCGTTATTGGCTTATTTCCTGTAAAAACTCTTGGCATCACACTTATGTTCATTCACAGTTACCACAGTCCTTAATTTCATCAAAACTGTACTGTGTACTTATTTCTGAGTATTATTTCTAGATCCCACATTTATTTAAAAAATAATTTCATACAACAGATGAATGTTCCTCTAAAATAAATATATTTTTCATTTACTTTTGTTGGACAGTGGTGGCCTGGTGGTAAAGGTGCTGCAACCATGGGTTGTCACTGCCCTTGAACATCCTTCAGTTGTCCTGATTTCTTGTCACAGCCAGGCCTGTCCAGCATTTCTTCCAGTGTTTTGATTGGCTGAAATTTTATGGAGGTTGCTTAATGGCTGTTGCAGTGAAATCGGTTTAATCCGTTATCTAGTTGTTCTCGGTGGTGTCACTCGAATTTTGAAAGAGAAAGGCGGTGTTCTACCTTTGTAGGCTGAAAGAGTGACCTTTCATTAATATGTTTTCATTTCCTTTCAGACAGTTATTGTACAATTAAGACATGTTTTCTTAAAGCCACGGTTTGTGTTCCTTAATTGGTGAACCTTTAAATTAACCTTTGGTTAACCTTCTAATGAAGGTTAAAAGATTCACTCCAAAAACATTGCAGGGCAGAAACACATTGATGGCGATGCAGCCTCCTCGTGACGAAAGTCAGCAATGGTTCTTTTACAGCCTCTCACCGTAGACAGGGAGAGACATGATCGGCCTTTGCATAGTCAAAAGTGTTTCCGCAGGAAAGCCCTTCTTACTCGAACGACTTCTGCATGTTTGGAGTTTGCATGTTCTTCCCGATCGTGTTTGGGTTTCCTTCCACTTTGTATAAAGACATGCACTTGACACTGATTGGCTACTCCAGTTTGCCCCTCGGTGTGAGTGTGAGTGGGTGCTTGTCTGTATTACCACCGCAATGGACTGCCGCGATGTTCAGGGTGTACCCGACCTTTCGCCCAGAGTCAGCTGGGATTGGCTCCAGCGTCTATATGACCGTAAACAGGATAAGCGGTACAGATAATAAATGAATGGAAGAATTCAGGCTTCCCTGAAGGGCTAATAGAGGCGTGTCACAGGTCTCAGCTCCTAAATAACAATACAATTGTAATGCACAGTCTTCACCTCATGACATAAAACTGCATTTGGGCTCAGTCTTCTTCTTCTTTTCCTTCCGGCTGTTCCCTTCAGGGGGTCGCCACAGCGAATCATCTGCCTCCATCTCACCCTATCCTCTGCATCTTCTACTCTTACTCCAACGACCTTCATGTCCGCCTTCACCACATCCATACATCTCCTCTTTGGTCTTCCTCTGGGCCTTCTGCCTGGTAGTTCCAACCTCAGCATCCGACTACCAATATACTCACTATCCCTCCACTGTACATGTCCAAACCATCTCAATCTAGCCTCTCTGACTTTGTCTCCAAAACATCTAACATCTGCTGTCCCTCTGATGTCCTCATTCCTGATCCTAGTCCAATTTCCAACAGCACCCTGTTGGTTAACAGCACTGCTTGTTGTTAACCCGGGCCTCGACCGATCCGGTATGAATTTCGTTTTGATCACTTGCATGAGAAATGTGGCAGAAGTTTTACGCCGGATGCCCTTCCTGTCGCAACCCTCTGCATTTATCCGGGCTTGGGACCGGCGTGAGGGGGAGACACTGGTTTGTTAGCTATTATGCGACTCTTATTGTGCTTTCGTAATACTGGATAGAATCTTAAAAGCTACGATGTGAGGCGCTCTGGTGCAATGGCGAGTGTTCCTGCCTCACAACACGACGGTCCCTGGTTTGAGCCGATGATCTGTATAACCTATGCCGTGTATATTCTCTCGTATACAGTATATAACCCTGACAATGAGCTCATGGTTACCAAAAAATGGAAAAATTATGATTGAATTCACTTTTTTTTCTTGAAAAAGTTTAATTTTCCCCAGAAAGCCTTGGATTGTAAAAGGGTTTTATGTTTTATTTGACTATATATATTCATAGCTCTGGGAAACAGGAAATGGTCAAAGGCAGCAATACAGTCCCGAGAGATTGAGGGCCATAGAAGAAATACAAAATAGTTTACAGATTGTGCAATGCAGCCATGAGGTGGGGGGGGGCACTAACCAGTGTCTCTCCCCCTCATGCCGGTCCCAAGCCCGGAGAAATGCAGAGGGTTGTGTCAGGAAGGGCATCCGACGTAAAACCAATGCCAATTACTTAAAATGCAAATCAAAAGTATTACCTCCATACCGGATCGGTCGAGGCCCGGGTTAACAACGACCGCCATCAGTGCTGTCAATCAACAGGGTGCTGATGGAAATTGGACTACTGTTGGTCGAAGACGTCGAAGAAGGAGAGGTGGGAGGCGTGTCCGTAGGCAGAGAGAGAAGAGGAAAGGCATGAGTCTAGGACTGAGAGTGGGGACTTTGAATGTTGGAACTATGCACAGAAAAGGTAGAGAGCTGGTTGACATGATGCAGAGGAGGAAGGTGGACATACTGTGTGTTCAGGAGACCAGGTGGAAAGGCAGCAAAGCTAAAAGCTTAGGAGCAGGGTTTAAGCTATTTTATCACGGTGTGGATGGGAAGAGAAATGGAGTCGGAGTCATCTTGAAGGAGGAGTTTGTCAGGAATGTTCTAAAAGTGAAAAGAGTGTCAGACAGAGTGATGAGTCTCAAGTTAGAAATTGAAGGTGTAATGCTCAATGTTGTTAGTGCTTATGCCCCACAGGCAGGATGTGAGCTAGAAGAGAAGGAGAGATTCTGGAGTGATTTAGATGAAGTGATGCAGAGTACCACCAGAGGTGAAAGAGTGGTCATTGGTGCAGACTTCAATGGACATGTTGGTGCAGGAAACAGAGGGGACGAGGAAGTGATGGGCAGGTTTGGTATCCAGGACAGGAACGCATGAAGGACAGATGTTGATAGATTTTGCAAAAAGGATGGAAATGGCTGTGGTGAATACTTTCTTCGAGAAGAAACAGGAGCATAGGGTGACTTATAAAAGCGGAGGTAGGAGCACACAGGTAGACTACATCTTGTGTAGGCGATGTAATTTGAAGGAAGTCAGTGACTGCAAAGTCATCGTGGGTGAGAGTGTTGCCAAACAGCATAGGATGGTGGTGTGCAGGATGACTCTGATGGTGAGAAAGGTGAAAAAGGCAAAGGCAGAGCAGAAGACAAGGTGGTGGAAGCTGAAAAAGGAAGAGTGTCGTGTTGTCTTCAAGGAGGAGTTGAAACAGGCTTTGGGTGGCCAGGAAGTGCTTCCAAATGACTGGACAACCACAGCAAATGTGATCAGGGACACAGGTAGGAGAGTACTTGGTGTGTCCTCTGGAAGGAAAGTAGATAAGGAGACTTGGTGGTGGAATGAGGAAGTGCAGGAGTGTGTACAAAGGAAGAGGTTAGCCAAGAAGAAGTGGGACATTGAGAGGACCGAAGAGAGTAAACAGGAGTACAGGGAGACACAGCGTAAGGCGAAAGTAGCAGTGGCTAAGGCCAAACAGAGGGCATATGATGACTTGTATGATAGGTTGGATAGTAAAGAGGGAGAAAATGATCTATACAGGTTGGCACAGCAGAGAAATAGAGATGGGAAGGACGTGCAGCAAGTTAGATTGATAAAGGACAGAGAGGGAACTCTATTGACTAATGACAGAAGTGTGCTGGGAAGATGGAAAGAGTACTTTGAAGAGCTGATGAATGAGGAAAATGAGAGAGAAAAAAGAGTAGAAGAGGTAACCATTGAGGAGCAGGATGTAGCAAAGATCAGTAAGGGTGAAGTGAGAAGGGCATTGAAGAGGATGAAGAATGGAAAGGCAGTTGGTCCTGATGATATACCTGTGGAGGTATGGAAGTGTCTAGGAGAGGTAGAAGCAGATTTTCTGACAAGAACATTCAACACGGTACTAGAGAGTGAGCAGATGCCGGAGGAGTGGAGGAGAAGTGTGCTGGTGCCCATTTTTAAGAACAAGGGAGACGTGCAGAGTTGCAGCAACTACAGAGGGATAAAGTTGATGAGCCATACGATGAAGTTATGGGAAAGAATAGTGGAGGCTAGACTAAGGGCAGAGGTCAGCATTTGTGAACAACAGTTTGGTTTCATGCCAAGAAAGAGCACCACAGATGCAATGTTTGCCTTGAGGATGTTAATAGAGAAGTACAGAGAAGGTCAGAGGGAGCTACATTGTGCCTTTGTGGATCTGGAAAAAGCATATGACAGGGTTCCAAGAGAAGAACTGTGGTATTGCATGAGGAAGTCTGGAGTGGCAGAGAAGTATGTTAGAGTGGTGCAGGACATGTATGAGAGATGTAAGACAGTGGTGAGGTGTGCTGTCGGTCTGACCGACGAATTCAAGGTGGAGGTGGGACTGCATCAAAGGTCAGCTCTGAGCCCCTTCTTGTTTGCTATGGTGATGGACAGGCTGACAGACGAGGTGAGACAAGAATCTCCATGGACTATGATGTTTGCAGATGACATCGTGATCTGTAGTGAGAGCAGAGAACAAGTGCAGGAAAATCTCGAGAGGTGGAGGTATGCCCTGGAAAGGAGAGGAATGAAGGTTAGCCTCAGAAAATCAGAATACATGTGTGTGAATGAGAAGGACCCAGGAGGAACGGTGATGTTACAGGGAGCAGAGATAACGAAGGTGGAGGATTTTAAGTACTTAGGCTCAACAATCCAGAGCAATGGAGAGTGTGGAAAAGAGGTGAAGAAGCGTGTGCAGGCAGGCTGGAATGGTTGGAGAAAAGTATCCGGTGTGATGTGCGATAGGAGAGTGTCAGCAAGAATGAAGGGAAAAGTGTACAAGATGGTGGTGAGGCCAGCGATGTTGTATGGCTTAGAAACAGTGGCGCTGAGGAAAAGGCAGGAGGCAGAGCTGGAGGTAGCGGAGATGAAAATGTTGAGGTTCTCCTGGGAGTAACGAGGATGGATAGGATCAGAAATGAGTATATCAGAGGGACAGCCCACGTAAGATGTTTTGGAGACAAAGTCAGAGAGGCTAGATTGAGATGGTTTGGACATGTACAGAGGAGGGATAGTGAGTATATTGGCAGTAGGATGCTGAGGTTGGAACTACCAGGCAGAAGGCCTCGAGGAAGACCGAAGAAGAGATTTATGGATGTGGTGAAGGAAGACATGAAGGTCGTTGGAGTCAGAAAAGAAGATGCGGAGGACAGGGTGAGGTGGAGGCGGATGATTTGCTGTGGCGACCCCTGAAGGGAGCAGCCGAAAGTAAAAGAAGAAGAAGAAGAAGTTTACAGATTGTGCGTTTGTTTGCTTTTAAATACATCTTGTGGAAGATGATCACATTTCCACATGCAGCTGAAAAGAAAATACTGTATTAAGTTCTAATGAAAATTGTTTGAATTAAAGGTAAAGTCTGTTGGGCTTTTCTAGGCTCATCAGGCCAGTGCATATCCCCGGTTTCTGTAGCGTGAAGCGACCAGGAGGAGTTCAATTCCTTCCCAGTATATTTTTACTGGTACCCATTTATACTGCTGGGTGAACAGAGGCACACTTGTGGTTAAGATCTTGCCCAGGGGTCTTAGCACAGTGGGAGTCTAACTGGGATTCGAACCCACAACCTTCCCGATAATGAGCCCAGCACTCTGGCCACTACACCACCAGCCCCACACTTTGAATTAAAGGAATGTTGGTGTATTTCCTCCGGCTGTGAGGCGAGTGTAGTCATCATGTAGCTCCTTTCATTGGGTAACGGTAATACCAGAGCTGAGTGTAAGTGCTCATGTTAATTATTCATGTGGCTCTCACCGGCCATTTTGTGTCTTGTGCTCTCACTGTCATGTGTATACTGTATATTGAAATGAAAGCCAGGTGGAATTCCCACAAATTCAGGTTGGTCTTTATTTTTCTGTAATATATTAATGATAATGACACAGGTTGGACTCTTTCTCGTTCGATGTACACCAGCCTCCTGGGGAGCCTAATTATAACGATGTGGTTCAAAAAATGGAGGAATGAATGAATTACTGAATTATTGATCATGAAAAAAAAAAAAACAATTTCAGAATGGGGGCAGTGGTGGCCCAGTGGTATAGGGCAGTGGATCGTTGATCCTAGGGTTGAGGGTTCGAGTCCCACTCTCCACAAGGTTGTCTCACCCCCCCCCCCCCATCCCCAGTGCACCTAACTGGGTTAGCCGGCCATGTCTCTTTCTGTCTATAGTGAGAGGTTCAGGTAAAAGAACCATCGCTGACTCTTGACATGCATAGCTGTCAGTATGTTTCCGCCCTGTGATGGCCTGGTGAGCTGTCCAGTGGTGTACTCAGCCCTCACCCAGAGTCAGCTGGGATCGGCGCCAGCCTCCCTGTAACCCCAATTACGATTAAGTGGTTTCAGAAAATGAACTGAATTTCAGAATGGGATGTCACAGTGATGCTGTAGGGCTGCACTTTAGCCTAGTAGTTAGCATGTCCGCCTCACAGCTAGAAGGTCCTGGGTTTGATTCCCAGATCGGGTGTTTCTATATGGTGGTTGCATGTTCTCCCCATGCTTGTGTGGGTCCTCCACGTACTCCGGTTTCCTCCCAGTCAAAAAACACACACAGTTGTCGAGGTGACTGTTCCAAATCGCCCCAAGGTGTGAATGGGTTGTGTGAGTGTTGGCCCTGCAATGGACTGGCGAGCTGTCCAGCCGCCCCACTACCCTAATTACTATTAAGTCAGTTATAAAATTAATGAATGAAGGAATCTGAGTGTGATATAAAATCAACAGCATATAATTAGCGGAAATTTCCTGTGAATAAAGGCAAATTTTACAGATCGCGCCGAGATTGTAACTTGTTTTTCAGGTCTGGCTTCAGTGAAAGTAAAGATTTTTGTTAAAAAGTAAAGTAAAGTCTCAAAAACGCTGCCTGCGTATCATCGCCTGGTGCTTCTCTGAAGGTGGTGTGTGTGTCTCAGCAAATAATTCACACCTTAGGCTAACTGGCCATTCCAAATTGCCCCTAAGTGTGAGTGTGAGTGGTTGTGTGTGTCTGTGTTGGCCATGTGATGGTCTGGTGAGATGTTCAGATTCTACCCCACCTTCGTCCCGAGTTGGCTAGGATAGGCTCCAAGACCTGAATAAAGGATAAGATGGAAGAAGATTAATCAAGGTGGCACAGTGGCGTAGCGGTTAGCACGTCAAACTCACAGCAAGACGTGTTCCTGTGTGGAGTTTGCACGTTCCACCCATGTGTGGGTTTTCTCTGGGTACTCCGGTTTCCTCCGACAGTTCAAAACCATGAACCATAGGTTAACTGGCTGCTTCAGATTGCCCCTCGGCGTAAATGTGACTAGTTGTGTGTGTGTGTGTGTGTGTGTGTGTGTGTGTGTGTGTGTGTTAACCCTGAAATGGACCAAGCTATTCAGTGTGTACCACACCTTTTCCCAGTTTTGGCTGAGATAGGCACCAGCCTCCCTGCAACACTGCTGGGATTAAGCAACTGAATGAAGATGAATCAAGATAAACTTAGATAAACTTTTATGTTTCGATCTTTCTGTATAAATTCAACTATTAGTTTTTTATTTGATTTTATACAGTATTTCATGAACACAAATGGTTATGAAAATAAATTTAAAGAATAACATATTTCTTCCTTCAGTGTGCTTTGATTTGTCCTTCTGATAAAAAAAAAAACCCTGATATAATAGAGATTTCATGGTAAACTGAACTGAAAGAAAATTCTTTAATGCCTCCACTTCTCCACTCTAGTATTTTTAGTACTATTGTTCCTCCTGAGTCACTGACCATGTGTAGCCTTATTCCTGCTTGAGAGGGAGAAGAAGACATTGCACAAGGAAGAGGAGGAGGAAAAGGAGGAGGAGGAGGAGGATGATGATCAGCTGTCAGGGTTGCCAGATCACACCGATTTCACCCTTCCAAGGAAACATGGAGAAGTTCCTATTCCATTGTTGGTTATCCATGAATACGAGTTAGAGACACTTTTCAGTCCAGCATAATTACAAATAGGTTCATGGACATACAGGGACTTGAAGTGTGTGTACGTCTAGGACTGCTATGTATACAGCCTGTATTTAACACGGTGATAAAGACCCAACTTTCCAAACAACTAACATTATTATAGCTTTTATCAAATGCAAAGCCAGTTGAAAAAAAAATGTTTTGCATGAAGGGAAGCATGTTGACTTAGCATTGAGCTCATCCGCCTCACAGCAAAAAGGTCCTTGGGGTCAAATTCCGGCATTTCAGTGTGTTCTCCACATGCTTGTGTGGGTCGCCCGGTTAACTCTCACAGTCCAAACACATATACATCAGGTGTACCGGATGCGCCAAATGACCCCTAAGTGCAAATGTGAATTACTTTTTTTTTATTGTGTGTGTGTGTGTGTGTGTGTGTGTGTGTGTGTGTGTGTGTGTGTTGACACTATAATGGCCAGAGGAGCTGTCCATGGTGTACCCCTCCCTCACCCAGAGTTATCTGAGATGGACACCAGCCTCCCCATGACCCTAATTAGGATTAAATGTCTTAGAAAATGAATAAAAGAACCCATAATCCCTATATAGCGATAGACTGCTGACCCGCCCAAGGGACACCAACTCCAATCCCCAGAATCAGCTGGGATTGGCTCCGGTTTACCCATAACCCTGAGAGATAAGTGATACCGATGGATGGATGTTTATAATAATTATATTTTGTTTGCAGGTGGCACAGTGGTTGGAACGTTCGCCTCACAGCAGAACGGTATCGGGTTTGATGGTGGGGTTTGTTTGCAGTTTACATGTTCTCCAAGTGTTTGCATGGATTTCCTCCCACAGTCCGAAAACATGCACATTATTGATTGTTTCATATTTCCCTTGGTGTGAGTTTGTGTGTGAATGCTTGTGTGTGTAGGGAAGTAGTGGTCTAGTGGTATAGGTGCTGGATCACTGATCCGAAGGTTGGGGGTTCAAGCCCCACCCACCACAGGTTGTTACTGTCCCCCCCCTGCCCAGTGCAGCTAACTGGGTTATCAAAGGTCAGCCATGTCTCTCACTGTCTATGGTGTGAGGCATGTAAAAGAACCATTGCTGACTTTCAACAAGAGTAGGCTGCAATAGCCGTCAGCGTGTTTCCGCCCTGCAATGACCTGGCGAGCTGTACAGGGTGTACTCTGCCCTCACCCGGAGTTGGATGGGATGGCTGCCAGCCCCTCGCGACCCTAATTAGTATTAAGCGGTTACAGAAAATGAATGAATGAATGAATTCTTGTGTTTGTGAGCAGTGCTGGATTACCGATCCTAAGATTGGGGGTTCAAGCCCCACTGTCACTGGTTGTCACTGCTGTCCAACCTTCCGCTAAGTGGGTTATCAAAGGCCGGCGATGTCTTCCACTGTCTATGATTGGTGCGAGGCATGTAAAAGAACCATTTCTGGCTTTCATCAAGAGTACCTGCATAGCCGTTGGCGTGGCAAGCTGTCCAGGGTGCACTCTGCCCTCGCCAAGAGTCGGCTGAGATGGGAACCAGCCTCCCCGTGACACTAATTAAGATTAAGCAGCTACAGAAAATGAATGAATGAATGAACTGATGAATGAATAATGCTCTTTACAGCAGTCTACACTCAGGATCCTTTTTTTTTTTTCCATAAATGCGCCATTACCGTCAATCTGGCAACACGTACAACAGCGCCAGCAGCAGCGGTGGCGGTGTGGTGGTAGTGAAGGAGACCGGAGCAGGCCACATCACCATCAGGGCGAACCGAACGGGATGTCGGGAAGTCGACAAAGAGGACAGGGAGGTGATGTCGGCGGTTGGCACGAAGGTGGGCGGGGCTGAGTGCTATTTGTAAGCAGTAGATTTCTTGCAGTGGCAGCAGTGATGTGTGCAGGTCATTGAGCCAGGGGTGGTGTTTACTATTTCCTGTTTACTTCTCATTTTATGTTTTGCTGCAGATGAACGCGCAAGTGGTTCGTGAAGCCATCAGTGATGTCAGAGCTGTAGCTGTCAGCTGCGGATGAGTCTCCTGCTTTTGTCGCTCCTCTCTCTCTCTCTCTCTCTCTCATTGTGCAGAGCTCATCAGACTCTTTTTGTTGTGCCATCACCATCACCATCATCATCAGAGATCTGAACTTAAAAAAAAAAAAAAAAAATCACATTGTGTGTGTATATATAGATATTTATTTCAGCTGTCGAGCTATCCAGTGCAGTAGCTTCCTCCTGATCAGTGTGGAAGAGGCCGGTGGAGGGCTTGTGTGCAGGAGGAGAACCGCTGGATGCTCTGTGATCACAGGATGGAGGAGTTTGTGACTGAAGAAGAGGAACCATGGTACGATCAGAGGGACCTGGAGCAGGGTGAGTCCATGATGTCCATGATCCAACATTAGACAGATATCTTCGAGGTGGTGTTTAGCAACAACAAGCTTGCTTTCAATAATGATTTAAAAAAAAAAAAAAAAAAAAAAAAGGCTACATTATTCCAGAGGATTAAATGATGGCCTGCTCTGCTGACGTCATCCAGTAAGGATTTGAAAGATGGAGGAATCTGAAATGGAGGTGGATGTGTGTTCCCATCATTTTAGGCCATGTTATAATAAATACAGCCTATAATAAGATTTTGACAGTGGTAGTGATGTAGGTGTTAGCATGTCTGCCTCACAGCGTCAGCCAGAAGGTCCTTGGTTTGAGTCCCAGGATCACAGTGTGTGTGTGTGTGTGTGTGTCGGGAGTTTGCTGAAAGGTCACACTCCCACTTTACCTATGGTTATGGGTTTTCGGGCGTGACCGAGGGTTTCCTCGGACAGTCTGATGACCTATCCATTAGGCTAATTGGCTGCACCATGTGGTCCCTCGGTGTGAATGTGAGTGTGAATTATTCTGTGTGTGTTGGCCTTGTGATGGTTTGGCGTGCTGGTCAGGGTGTACCCTGCCCTCACTCGCTGACGACTAAGATAGACTGTAACCTTCCTGTGATCCAATAGGATTAAGAGGCTCGGCAGATGAGTGAATGGCAAGCTTGCGAACAAAGTGCTGCGTAGATCATCGGAAAAGCCGCCCTAAACGTTTATAAATTTCTTTCACGAAATCCTGTATTTTGTTATCGGAATAATAAAAGATTTCTTTAAAAGGCTTAGAAAAGCAAAATGAATTATACATGCGTTCTGAACTTTCACTGTGCTCTGTCCTCCAAGCTTCACGAATCACTTTGGTTTGCTGTCGTCATGGTTGAATCCTTAAATCTGATTGGTCAGACTATGGAAGGAGTCTCCAGTATCAACCTGCTATAGCAGTATTCATTCCTTCATTTGAAATTCTTTAGAAGTGAGCATTTTGCACGTTCGAGAGGCTGTTTATAGTTGCCATGACATCATCTGTCTCAAGGACGTTAATTAATACAGCATTAATCATAAGTATAAGTAGTTACACACATCACATGACCTGCCATGTTGGGATAGTGGTTAGCATGTATGTATCACAGCATGTCATGTGTTTGAATCCCGGGCTTGGCAAAGGCGCATTTGTTTGGAGTTTGCATGCTTTTCTTGTGCTTGCTTTGGTTTCCTCTGGGTACCCCCAGTTTCCTCCGACAGTCCAAAGACATGCCATAGGGCTAATTGTCCAGAGCTGTGAGTATGAGTGTATTAGCCCTGCTATAGTTTCGTGAGCTATTCAGGGTGTACCCCGCCTTCGAACGGAGTCGATTCTGCTGCGTTCCAGGTTCCAGCAACCCCAGAAGATAAATAATCCACTACAAGGTGGCGATGTCTTCACAACAGCCCATAATAATTTTTTTTTCCCCCCATAACTGCATGCTCATTTTTATACACACTATATTCATTATTGTTTTATTCTGTTGACCACATCATGGCTCTGCATGTCCTATCTCTCATCCTGCAGAGAGGATTGTGCACAGATTCAGCGCAGTGTACTGTATATGAAATAGTGCTCAGAATGAAGTTTTTGTCCTTTTCTGCCCTTTGAGCGAGTATTTTTGGCACAATATTTATTGCTGAGTGAAGCTGTGCGCATAGGCAACAACCTTGCAAGGTCTACTTTCACATCATTAAAATACTTTTAGTTAATCTAACAGTGTGTTACTGTGATTTCGGAATTTGAAACATGAAACCGATGTGTGGGAAGTGGGAAGTGGGAAGGAATGTGCAGGGAGGGAATTCTCACCATTTGTGGCTTAATGGTGACGTGGAAGTTGGATTTGCACAAAGTATGCTCAGCTCGGAGCAGCTGCAAAGAGAACTCGAGTTTCTTCCAGCAAGGACAACAGTTCAAAAACAATAAGAGGAGACACTTTAATATAATTTAGTATTTATACCTATCGGTATATTGTTTTGTGAAATGTAAGAGCAGAGATCAGGATCCTGAGGTCAGGAATAGAGACATTTCTGCCTTTACAGGGCCGATGTGTAAATGTAAGAAGCGGGTTATGCTACATGTTGATGCTTCAGGGTGAAACAATACATTTAGATGTTGAGTGGAACCGGATCTTATCAGGCCAGTTTTGTACTGCTGCAAATTGGTTTGTGGAAGCTACACACACACACACACACACACACACACACACACACACACACACACACACACAAAACACAGGTTTCCTGTTCCAAAAATTTCTTAGTAATCTTTTAATATATATATATATATATATATATATATACAGGGATCCCTCACTTTTTCTGACTAATTGCAACCGAGATCCCCCTTGACTGCTGAATTTCGCAGTAGGATGGACCCCCGACTGACGTATACGTACATGTATATGTGTTTATAATATCAATAAATACATATTCACTTCTTATAATATAAATGCTTATAATAACAATTAAACATTCAAAAATAATGCATAAGATGTAAATAAAATGTAAATACACACATATACAGATGCGAACCTCACATAAAAATGAAAGTAGTTTTGTTGGGAGGTTTTGGGTTGTTGT
>CM045740.1:16130724-16213224 GCA_024760905.1 Plotosus lineatus
ATTTCTGTTTCGCAGAAGAAAGGACGATCAATAGATTATTATGTAGTCGCTGTGGTGCAGTCTCTGTCTCCGACTTCCTCTCTGGCTGCAGTATATTTGATTAACTGTTATTAAGCCTGGAATGGTGATCTAGATCACAAGGAGAAAATGCTACCGTTCTGCTTATAACCAGCAGACACTCCAACAGCCCTCTCAGCGAACATGAGATGTGTACTGATGTCTGATGGTGAAAAATGTGAGATATAGTCCTGCATTCTTTTTATTTTATGCACTTTGGCTGTAGAAAAAGACTAAATTTACTGTAAATTTTTATCTAGAAATTTTAGACTCGAGGGCAGAAATGTAGTGTACTATATGCGCCTCAGTACGAGAAGGTCCTGGGTTCGAATCCTGGCCTCAACAAGCGTGTTCCTCTGAGGAATTTGCATGTTTTCCCTCTCCATCTGTCGGTTTCCTCCAGGTACTCCCAACGACCCGAATAACTGAGTGGTATGAGTGACACTGTGACACCCAAATGATTTCATGCATGCAGAAGTCATCAGTGTGGTCATGTCATGACTTTTTTTTTTTTTTTTTTGTACTGTGGAGGCGCGGTGTACCCAGAATAGCTCGCCAGATCATCGCCAGGCAAAAACACAGACTACCATTCAAACTCATATTCACACCAACGGATGATCGAAAATATATAGTGAGCTTAATGGACATGTTTTAACACTGTAGGAGGAAACCAGAGAACCCAGAGGAAACCCCTACAAGCACAGAGGGAACATGCAAACCTCACACAGGAACAGGTGTCCTTCTTCTCATAACGACTTAAATAAACGTTCTTTGAGAGCCTACATCCCGAGGCCACTGATATGTTAGATGTGCTGATCTGCTGTTTGAGATCCCTGAACATACGGATGTGGAAACTCTTGAAAGTGTCCACGTCAAATGTTTTTTTTTTTTTTTTTTTTTTTTAAAGATATGTAAACTCTTGGGTGGTTTTGGTGCAGCTCTGGGTTGTTGACTTAGTGGCCTCTGATGGGTCCTGGATGTATTCATGTCATGTGCCTGGCTTTGCCTGATCTCTCCATCTAGTCATCATTTCAAAGATATACCCCCATTCACTCGTCCATCCATAGATTTATCCCTCCATTCATAGATATATCCTTCCATTCATTCTTCCTTCCATCCATTCATCCTTCCAGATTTATCCCTCCATCCACCCGCTCATAAACACACATATATGTCCATATATTTCTATAAATAAACATATATATCTCCATTCATTCATACATTAATCCATCCTTCCAGATACATCCATCCTTAGCTATCCCTCCATTCATTCCTTCAACCAGAGACATATCATTCCATCCATCATCCATCCATCCAATAGACATATTCATCCATCCATAGATATCCCGCCATTCATTCTTCCAACCATAGACATATCATTTCATCCGTCCATTCATCCATCTAATAGACATATTTATCCATCCATAGATATCCCTCCATTCATTCCTTCAACCAGAGACATATCATTCCATCCATCATCCATCCATCCAATAGACATATTCATCCATCCATAGATATCCCGCCATTCATTCTTCCAACCAGAGACATATCATTTCATTCATCCATCCATCCATCCATCCAATAGACATATTCATCCATCCATAGATATCCCGCCATTCATTCTTCCAACCAGAGACATATCATTTCATTCATCCATCCATCCATCCATCCAATAGACATATTCATCCATCCGTAGATATCCCTCCATTCATTCTTCCAACCAGAGACATAGCATTCCATCCATCCATCCATCCATCCATCCAATAGACATATAGACATATTCATCCAGCCATAGATATCCCTCCATTCATTCTTCCAACCAGAGACATAGCATTCCATCCATCCATCCATCCATCCAATAGACATATAGACATATTCATCCAGCCATAGATATCCCTCCATTCATTCTTCCAACCAGAGACATATCATTCCATCCATCCATGAATCCATCCAATAGACATATTCATCCATCCATAGATATCAATCTGTGCAATTGTTCATTTTTGTCTCTGTTTTTGTGGATAAATGGCTGGCTGAGTTTCACACCCTGAAAACTGTTTGTTACGTGATATTTATGGTTGAACTGTCTCTCACTAAAGCCCTCCAACCTCTCTCTCTCTGGTTCAGCAGTTTGCCGACATCTCTGTGCCTTTTCTGTGGAATTTTTAAAATGACCAAACAAAAGACCTGTGTCTTCACTGAAAAGAGAGGGGGAGGGAGACGACATTTTTTCCTTGTGAGTGCCCAATGAATCGTCTCCTTGGTAAAAACCTACCTTGCTTGGTCTCCAGGCTGGAGACCCCAGGGAACTGGTGACTAACAGCAATTACCTTCCTCTTCTGGTGTTCGGTCTACATGTGGTCACGTGACTCGTTACTCTATTATGCAATGTTTCCATATGTTTGCGGTTTTGCTGACAGCAATGGTTTCATGATTCATTGCTCTATTCATACCTGTTCAATGAAAGTCAATGAATCTGACCCTGTTAAGTTTCCCCATGTGGTATACATTGTTCTCTTTCACAGTCCCTGTGGATGCCAGCAAACCAGCAGATGTGTAGCTTTATGAAACTTGTGAAAAAGATTTTTGACTTAAACATCAGCAGATATCAAAATAACGTAAATACAGTACAATGATTTTGATGGATAACATTTTCATAAAGAATTACCTTGTAGAGCTGCATGTTGCACAATGGTTAGCACATCTGCCTCACAACAAGAGGGCCTGGGTTCGATTCCCGGGCTTGGGCGTTTCTGTGTGGAGTTTGCCTGTTCTATCTGTGTTTTCCCGAGTTTCCCTGTGGGATTCCGTTTTCTTCCTACAGTCCAAAAACATGCACAGTAATCTAACTGTCTGTTCCAAATCAGCCCGAGGTCTGCGAGTAAAAGTGAAAGGTAGTATGTGTGTTGGCCCCGCAATGATCTGGCAAGCTGTTCAGGTTTACCCTGCCTTTGCTCAGAGTCGGATGAGATAAGCGCCAGCCTCCCCGCAACACTAATTAGGATTAAGCGGTTTAGAAAAATAAATGAATAGATTGAATTGAGTTTTTAGTGATACTTCACTTCACTGCACCAGGCCATCACAGTGCAGTGAAGTATCACTGCACTGCACCAGGCCATCACAGTGCAGTGCAGTGATACTTCACTGCACTGTGATGGCCTGGTGCGCCATCCAGGATGTACTCTGCCCTTACCCCAAGTCGGCTGAGATGGGTGCCACTGGTAAGTTTGGGATTTTTTTTTTGTGTTCTTGATAATAAACTAATAAAATGAAGAAGCTATTTCAGAAATCATCCCAGTATCAGCTGAATGAACACTCACTCACCCGCAGAAACGTATAATTCTCTATTAGAGTTGTGGGTACTATTGCAGGTCGCCCCCCAGCCCCCTTCCAACATACACACACACACACACAGTGTGGAAATCGTTTTTTTTTTTTTTTTTTTTGGAGGGGGGCATATTGAAGTAAAAGCACATTGAGTAATCAAAGTAATGTTATTGAAATTTATATTATAAGGACAAGTCAGCACAAAAAAAGCACTAGCTGGTCAAGCTAGTTTGATGTTTTCTGGTTTCCTGATTTACTGCAGCTGTCCCTTTTCTTTATATTTACGCCTTTTGTTTGCACTTTCTTAGATCTACACTTGGCAGCAGAGCTCGGGAAGACCCTTCTTGAACGCAATAAGGAGCTGGAAGACTCACTGCAGCAGATGTACATCACCAATGAGGAGCAGGTGCAGGAGATTGAGGTACGGCCCCGTCAACCATTTGATGTATGACTACGTCGTGCTGTGTGGGTAAGACTGACTTGGCCACAAAATGTCTGCAGGCTTTGTAAGGATTTCTCCCAGCAGTGACCATTGTTCAGGACTGGCATGAGGCCAAGAGAGTAGTGTAAGCTCTGCAGCTAGATAAGAGTATTTTGGGAGTGTGTGGGTGTTGGGAGGGAGTCTGTGACTTGTCTGACACGTTGCCAATTTTGCCAGTGTCTGCTATACAAAGACTTGATTACAGAGAAGAAAACAATAGCATGCACTGTTTTAAGGATGAATGTGGTCAGTTATTCACAATCTATGCAGAGTTTTACAGTCATGTGCGAACTCCCATCGCCCTCCTTGTATATATGTGGACTCTACTCCCTCTACCAGTAATGCAGCGGCATTGCAGATCGGCCAACCGTTGTACATGTGGAGGAGCACTGCATTTTAACGTTGGTTCATGATGTTAAAATCACAATAAAATATACAAAAGAGCAGAATTCACCGTTTCATCCTCCACTGGGAGATCCGAAATACCAACTGTTTCTATCCAGGGTGACAATGTTGAAATGGTTATTATTTATGGGACGTAACGGCGGGTGGATAGTGTCTTGGTTCGATGATGCTGTGCTGCAGCATGTAGGACACTTCCCTTTGCACCAATTCAGATATTTTGGGGGTTGATACAATATGGGTGCTGCTTGATTGGTTTTGCGTTTCCAATGTCCGCGAGGTGTTGGGCGATGTGGGTCTTGTTGGGGACATTAGGGAACAGGGCTTAGAACTCCAACAAGAGGTTGATTAGTTGGCTTCAGGGCTCAGGAGGAAAATGGCCAATTTTTCCAGTAGGTAAGAGTTGTTCAGCCTGATTGGAAGGTCACCGGCTAAGGTAGAGGCGTCCTCCGATTCGGTATTGGGGCTGCCGTGCACTACCAAGAATTCTGTGGTGGTACGGTTCTAACAGGTTGATGTGGCATAAGTGAGAATTTTTGTGTTGGTTCGGTGTCTTTAAGATGTAGTTGCCATAGTCAGTTCGCCTGATGACCTCATAGTGACCATGATATCTTGCCTGTAAAGGCCTTCCAGGGATGGGTAAACCAAGATGCTGCCATTTGTTGCAATTCTTTGACAGTGAGCATTGGAGAAATTTTTATTTGTCTTACTGTCCTCCTCACTGTGCATGATGGCAAAATACCTTGTGTCCTCGTCCAGGCTTGTTGACCACTGTTCCAGTTGTTTTAAAATTTCTTAATGATTCCTCTGACAGTAGATGTGGGCAGATGTAGTTGAGGGGCAATTTTCTTGTAGCCATTGCCTGACTTGTGAAGGCCGACACACATCTACCGTACTTGAATGGTGAGTTCCTTGGTTGTTCCCATGTTGAAGATTGGCCAGCCATGTCACTCACTGTCTATGGTGGGAGGCATGTAAAATAACCATTGCTGACTTTCTTCAGGAGTAGGCTGCATAGCCATCGGTGTGTTTATGCCCTGCGATGGCCTGGTAAGCTGTCCAGGGTTTACTCTTCCCTCACCCAGAGTTGACTGAGATGGGAGTCAGCCTCCCCGTGACCCTAATTAGGATTAAGCGGTTCAGAAAATTAATGATTGAATGTTGAACAGAAGTGGCCTCTGTGTCACATCATATTTATACCCAAGGGAAACAATAAGTGCTGAATATATATATATATATATATATATATATATATATATATATACACACATACATACACACCGTATTTGTCGTAATAAGCGCCCTGCTCCAGTTTGATCTTCTGTCTAATAACTGCCCATGTGTACTGGGAACAAAATGGTAGATCAAACTTACTAATTTTATTTGATCAGTCTTTGTAATGGTAAAATGAGGCGTTCACTGCCTGTAATAGTGAGTTTACACGGTATTTCAAGACCCCCTGCCACTGGGGAATGTCTATAATGTTCATCAGTAACAACACATTTGCTCATTCTGCCTTCCTTTAAAAAACAGGAAAATATTTTGCTGTGTTCTCTTGGTAAATGTCCAACAAGATGAACCATTAGAAACTGCTACAGCAAAACTAAAGGATGTTCTGAATGAATGGAGCCATGAGCCAGATATGAAGTTTACAGAAAGTGATGACGAGTATTTTTCACTCCATTCTCTTGCTCACTAACTTCATAAATTTAAACACTCTGGCCATATGCTTTTCACTGTGCCATGTGCTAAAGTTGACCTTTGTGTTGATTGGTTCAAAGTGCCATGTGCTAAAGTTGACATTCATGTTGATTGGCTCAATTTTACATGGGGGAAAATATTTAAAGGAACAGCACTGGGAGGGAAAATTAAATTTTTTTTTGTTTTAAATTATGGTCGTTTCTGTTTATTTTCAGCTTTTATTTAACTAGTTTGATTGATACCACAAAATGAGTAACACAAATAACAATAAAACTCTTTTATTGTTCTGTTATTATTCACGTTTTCCACCTCGATGCTAATAAGCACTTACCATTCCATGCCTGGTGACATTTTAATAAGCGCCCACCCACTCCAATTTTTAAGAGCCCTGGGCGCTTATCACATCTGACACGTTATGTGTGTGAACATGGGGAATATGTAATAGTGCCTCACCCACTGAATAACCTCCTGTTTCCTGTACACTAAACTCTTGGTAATAGTTTCAGAATAAAATATATTTTATAAACTATTTGAAATTAAGTAAAAACAAATTAAAAAGATGAGACTTGTTTACTTACCTTACATATTAAATAAGCATGAAATACAAGTGTTATCCTTGAAAATTATTAACAGTCTTTCCTAATATATTCTAAAACCATTTGTTTACTCGAGTGTCAATGATCTCTCCACGTTGAAAGATTATATTAGTAAAAATCGCCATCTATTTAATTTCTCTTGTAATCATATTCCTTCATCTGTTTCTTGACACTTGATGATGATGATGATGATGATTTCCACTTTCTATGGATCTGTGTTGCACTGCCAAGTTATTGTGTTTACGAAATATTGTTCCACTGGTCACACAGTCCTGTTATTATTATTGAAAACAGACACAGAACCAACACATGATGTAAAACAAAGTGCGTAAGAGACACTGAGCCCTTGAACTACGGTGGCTTTGCCAGGAAACCTGTATTCAACCAAAATTAAGTGATAAAAGATTAAAACAGGCTATGCACTAGTGAATGGGAACCTTCAAATACATTTGTATCCCTTTCTTGCACCGACAGAAGCCATTGATCCATCAGAATGTTTTCTCATGTGCATTTTCCCTGCCAGTATTTGTCCAAGCAAGTGGAGATGCTGCGGGAGATGAATGAGCAGCATGCAAAGGTCTATGAGCAGTTGGATGTGACAGCTCGTGAGCTTGAGATCACCAATGAGAAGCTGGTGTTGGAAAGCAAGGCTTCACATCAGAAAATAGACAGGTGAGCAAAATCTGGCATTCATTGGGATACTAATAACATACAGTTTCATAATATTTGGTCACTTATGTAATACAATGGTACCTCACCTTACGAAATATAATCTGTTCCAGAAGTGGTTTTGTAACCTGATCTTTTCCTAAGTTGAGTCGCATTTTACATGTTAAAGGCCTGATTCGTTCAAAAGCCCCCAATACTACCCCTAAACCCTTGAAAAATTATAAAAGTATACCTTTTAAGGCCTCCTTCTGCTTCAATATCGTACCGATGGTAGACTGGTTTGGCCATATTCCTTTGCGATATCACTCAACCACATGCCACGAGCCCGCTTCTTCTTTTCACTCGCACCGGGAATCACTTTCACTGGGAATCGTGTGTGTGTGTGTGTGTGTGTGTGTGCGTGCGCACTCGTGTGTTGACCATGTCTTCTTAGCAGAGTTATAATCTTACAAATGTTTATGCAAGGTTAAAAGCCTGAGCCAAAAAATAAAGTTGCAATGAGCACACTCGAAAAACTCACGAAACAACAGTAACTCTGTCCTTTATACGTGCTAGAACTCTGTGAAGGAACAATGGGTCAAAAAGCATCATGGGTATTATAGAGGTACAGCTCCCTCCTAGGCAACGGGAAGCCAGCAGGGCGGGATGTTGGGAGATTGACCTCATGTCAATGCAGATGCAACTCGCACATTGTTTGAATTTTTTAGATGGCGCTTTGGTAACGTGAATTTGTTTTGTATCCAGAGATGGAAATTTTAGGTAAATGTGTTTCGTAACCTGGATGAGCCCATTAATTAGTATTGACTTCAGGCCCAATTTTCCCATCTTGTCTTCAACATGCACAGTATTACTTAGCTTGGCAGTGTATGCAGGGCTGTAATCAGACATGTACTCGATGGCCCTTATATTGAACTGGTACATTTACCAGATGTACACTGGGACATGATGTCCACAATCTTTATGATTAAAAAAAACGTGCGGAGCTTCACGATTTGTGACCATGATCAGGGAATACAAAGGAAACATGAATTGCGTTGGCAAGTTTATCAAGACCAAGCTTATCAAGACGGTGGCGCATCAAGGTCTGTTATGCTCTGTGAGACTGCATTGCGCCGGCGCGTCCCACGCTGTATCACGAGTGACGTCAAAGCATAACATGGTGGGATAATCATGGCAAAATTTTTGACAGTCAACAATTGCCCCGACCAGCCTGATCACCACAATTCCACCAAGTTCCTTCATGATGCGATCCCACGACCCCCCATGGTCATCATGGTTCTCTCACATTGTGGAAATTGTGCCTCAGGATCAGAGACATGTTGCCTTTCTGATTCTCTGTTCCAGCCTGGGAGTGACATGAACTCGTTGGATTGGTCGGGCTACATCACTGACCTGTGTAGTATAGCAAACAGATTATTGGTCAGTGCTGAGCTGCATGAACAACAAGCTCAGAGATAACCGAAACCGTCTCCTTTTTGTTTCTAACAAACTGATGACAGAAAAGCTCAGTTGACAAACCGTCAGTTGCTTAATCCATTTTGTTTTTACTATCACGCTCATCTCCGGCAGCATTCTCATCCCCAGAGTCACCAGAATATGCCCTCACTGTCGCCACAAGAATCGTCAACCCCGGCCAACATGTTGGGCTTTTTATGGTCATTTATGCTAAAATAAGTGTCTGAATCGCTTGAAAGTACTACATATGCACAAATTATGTTGTATGGACGACTAACCCCAGTCTATGGAGATGAGTCAATTAACTTATTTTGTGTTAATAGTATATTAAATGGATTATTCTTATATTTGAATGGAGCCAAACTTGCTGGCTGTTGAATATTTTAATTTATCAATAATAGTATTCTTTAATTTTGTACAAAAATCAGTGAGAATATATATATATATATATATATATATATATATATATATATAAATAATATAAAATACAGTGGTACCTTGACTTAAGAGTGTCGTTCATAACAAATTTTTGATGATACAGGCTTTGTTTGATCACACCAAAAATCTGCCCCATCCAATGAGCAAAATTTTGATTTATGAGCTCAGCTGGGGAAATGGCTTTTCCAGGCCAATTAGCCTCGTATTCTTTGGCGCCCCGAGAATGCCTTGTGCAGTGCTTCTCAATTATTATTATATATCAACTAAGCGCTCCACTATTTGAGAAGCACTGGTCTTGTAGAAGCTCACCACGAGCCCTTCCTCACTCGCATTCATAGCATGCTCCTCCTCTGTTACACACCACCTTATGCCTGCTTACGTGACATTGCTGCAGTCGAAGGGTTAGTTGACTTATTGTTTATTCTTGTTTTATTATTATTTATTATTAATTTTAATGTACATGTATTATTATTATTATGAAAGATTTGTTTTTAAATTTTTATCTTTAATATATTAGGTGAGATATATGTGTTTGTGTCAGTGTCAGGTTATAGGAGTTTGGGAGGGGGTTGGAACTGATTCATTGGTTTTCATATTATTTTCTATGGGAATTGTTGTATCATCTAATGAACATTTTGACTTACAAAATTAATCCTTTCCGAAGGCAAGCTCGTAAGTCAAGGTACCACGATATATTATTTCTATAATTTCCCTAGAACAATTATTAAAGTTGTTTTCTATTAGTTTATTTAAACCACAGATGTCATACTCATGGCCTGCAGGCCAAATCCGGCCCATCAACTCAACTCATTTTATGTGGCCCATATGAGTTTTCAAAGATTATGATTATCCTGCAACCTTTCCATCAACTATTATCATGAAACCTAATTCATCATCCAGTCCACTAGGTGGCAGCAGCATCCTTTTTCAAGTGAAAAGCTAGTCATTCATGACCCAAAGATTGCATGATTGCTTATTGCTGTTAAGCTTTTTCAGAAAATGCGAGTAAAGAGGAAAAGAGATCAAATTTCCAAATATATCATTTTGCGATGGATTTCATGGTTGATTAGCATAACAAATGATTTACTTGATATATTTAAGTGATTTATTCAGGCCTCAATCACCTTTAAATTTAGTGTAGTGGCCCTCAGCGAAAAATGAGTTTGACATCCCTGATTTAAATATAAGACGTTTGACTTTTCCATAAAAGTCTGATCATGACAATTTTTTCAAAAATATAAAGCAAGTTCCTGTGAGTAAACCTCGGACCAGAATACAATACGATGTGCTTACACACTGACATGTGCACCTGTAGCATGTCTCGATTATTTATTTATTATTTTTAAAAATTTGATCAGTCAATAGGTGGTAAATGGATGCAATCTATGAACACACAGGTTGACAAACACCATGGAGATGCTGCAGGGACAGGTGGATACCCTGACTGCCCGTGTGGAAGAACTGCGCACACTTGAGGAGCTCAGGGTTCGTAGGGAGAAGAAAGAGAGACGAAAAACTGTGCACTCCTTCCCTTGTCTCAAGGAGCTCTGCACAGCACCCAGGTATTACGTTATCTCTGATTAGATTACAGATATTTAATGTCATTTGCTAAACATTTAGTGGCCAAGATGGCAATGAAACTTAACCTAAAAAAACACACACACACATATATATATATAGTAATTTGGAAGTACTGTCGTAAATTAATGTTTAAATGAGGTGCAAAATCTGTTCTAAAATCTGGAAATTACAATTCGTAAAATTAAAAGAAATACTAGAAATCTTCCCTTTTACAGTTTAGCTATAAAATAAATAAAACTTAACTAAATGCAGAGCAATTTGGGCTTTATTGGCCAGATTCCCTCCACTCCCCAGGTCGCTGTTTATCACATGACAGATCACCCAAGATTATAATAAGCAAGTGCTGCATGAGGCAAAGTATGATTTGAGGAATGATTCAGTTGAGGGTCATTATCTGCCAAAGGCTGAGATTGGATGATAAACTAAGTAGGTTCTAGTTTTCTGTAAGGCAAAACCTCTGCGGTACCATTCAGTGCCCCAGAGAGAACTTTAAAAGCATGAACCATTTAGGGCGCGTTCTAATAGAGCTTGAAGTATTTAGCAATTGTTGAATGTGGTGAAGTATGATGTGGAGAATTATCCAGTCAAGAGGTTGTTGTCTGTCAAGGCCGGTGTGGTGGGGGTGGTGTGGTGAGGTAAATAAGTCTCGAGACGGAATAATCATAAATTATCATACAACCATCACATTTTACAACCATTATTCGAGTTTTTCTTAATTCTAAATAAAATACAAAGCCATGGGATAACTGAATTTTTGCACTGTTGCCCTCAGTGAAGCCGAATAATCATTTCATAACTGGCATGCTCAACAGTCAAAGTAATTTGTCATGTTACTATGCAAGTAGAGAAATAACTATTCATATTATCTAATGGCCACAGTGCAATAATTCAGTTATCCCATGGCAATGATGCTACACCAATAATTTTAATGGCTTTACACCAATCAGAAATAAGGACATTTTGGCAGATAATGACCTCTCGACCGAATAATTTTTCCATCACTTAATTGAGAATTTTTTACTTCAGGCTTTGAAAATTTGTACTACACGGACTTGGATTGATGCGTTTCCCCTTTTTAGCTATGAGGATGGATTCAGGCTGTCTGGCCCAGGTAGTGGTGACCTGCAAGAGCGACGGCCAGCAGATGAAGAAAACGAGCACCTGCGTGCACTGGTTGCGTCACTCCGTGCAGCGGTATCAGCCGAACGTGGACGACGAGAGAATGCAGAACGTGAGTGCACTGCGGTGCTGCAGGAGTTTGAGCGCTTAGAGCAGCGACTTCTGGGTGCTGAGGGCTGCCAACAACGTGTCAATGAGCTGGAGGCAGAGCTACAGGAGTTACAGCAACTACGCAAGTCACGTGCCTGCTTACTTGCTGCTGAGGATGGCCTGGAGCAGACGCTGCTCAGTAATGCCCCAGAAACAGATACAGTGGAGGGCGTTCTAGGTGCAACACAAGACAGCTCTGGTGAACCTCCAGTACGCAAGAGTTGCAGTGACACAGCATTGGATGTCATCTCGGCAGTAGATGCCTCTGGACGGCGCAAGGGCAGCTATGCCCTCCATGCCAATGGTGTGCGCAAGCGTGGCATGTCCATCTTGCGTGAAGTGGATGAGCAGTACCATGCATTGCTTGAAAGGTATGAAGAGCTGCTGGGCAAGTGTCGGCGCCACGAAGAGAGTCTGCGCCATGCCGAGGTGCAAACTTCTCGCCCTGTTTCCAGGGATCCTTCCATGAAAGAGTGTCGGGTGGCAGAGGCTGCAACACAGCCAGGCACACCGAAAACACCCTCAACCCCTGAAGCCATGGAGGGCATCAGCCGGCAGGTGGAGGCTGTGGATAAACGACTCAGCCAGAACACACCCGAGTACAAGGCTCTGTTCAAGGAAATTTTCTCCCGCCTTCAGAAGACCAAGACTGACATCAATTCCACCAAAGGGAGGAAAAGTGGGAAATAGCTTTTGGCTGCTTTTTTTTTTTTTTTTTTGCCCAAATGAATATGGTAGAGTCTAGTATTCTACCGCAGTTAAGACCAGAGTCTTAATTGTTCAGAAGCGGTAGCCTGGCATCTGAAAAGGCTTCATGCCAGAGCAGGGCTAAAGGGTAGAGTAGAATTTAGGGGCTTACTTACCAAGTTGGTGCACTTTTGATGATGGTGAGCACTGACCAAGCAGATCATGTCTGAAGGATCTTTCTTTGATTGTGTTGAAAGGGAGATTTAAGATTCTCACTGTTGTTTTTCTGGAACTTATCTTACTACCTGTATTTAAAAAGATAGATAAATGGCACGCCAATTCTTATTTCCAAAACTGTATGTAACACCCTCTATTCTGTAATCACCTCTTTCCAGTATTAAAGATGCTTTGCTTATAAAGTGGTTGAAACATTTATTACTTTGAGGATGGATAAATGAATAACTTGGTAACAAGATGAGCTTCATGAATTAAACCAAAAATGGTTTGGCCACAGCAAATAATGGGGAAAGAAAACAGAAAACAAATAAACAATCAATTTTGAACACTTTTAATGTTGACACAGATGAACAGTAATCTCCTTCCACAATGATAGAAGTACATGAAGAGCAAATAAAAGGAAGAAGCAAGTGCTAAAAGTCTCCACGCAACAGTACAGGCAACATTGTCGATGAAAAATGTGGACAATAAATGGATGCACTCACTACATTGATTAAACTTTGAGGTGAAAACTAGACAGTGGAGGATTGAAGAGAAAGATGGCTACACTGCATCCTGGTTAGAAGAATAAACCATTATACCAATATTGTCCATCTCATCTACCCACACCTCAATTAGAGTTTTGTTTCAGAGGTCTTTGATAAGCAGCTTGTGATGGTAAAGAGTGGAGGCACAGCCAGTCGTGGTGAAATTCTTAGCATGAAGCATTTAATAATTGAGGTCTGCAGGTGAAACCAAGCCCTTTCTGCTTTGTGAAATCACTTTCCCTCTTTAGAAATGGACACGCTCGGGAGAAAAATATTTCACTGGACAGAAACTAACAAGGCAAAAGAGAGGATACAGGGGGAGGCCAAAACCGAGTTGGTTCATCCAAAATCAAATCAAGTGAAATGAGGCACCACATGAAACAATCCTTCCCCAGTGGAAACAGCAATAAGGAAAGTGAGCACCTTTGGCTCCAGCCATGGGGGTATGATTTGATAATATTGAACTGTTACACTTGAAGGCAAGAATTTCCTCAACATCGTGCTACAGTAATAATTTCTTAAGGCCACATGTTTAAAAAAAAAAAAAAAAAAAAGGCAAAAACCACACAGGCCACTACCAGGAAGGCTGAACAGTGGAACTCAAGTGAACATGAGGTCACATTTGCAATAAAGACAGCGACATCTTTAAAACACTACATTATCCACATGCAAACACAATCCCTGCTATAAACAGATTTTCAATACCAACTATAATCAGCCACACTAACCAGTGCACATAGATTATCTGAAATCTCAAAAAGGTCACACATCACTTTCCCACATGAACAAGGGTTAAGGAAATCCATCAAGTCTGCCACTCTGGCAAAACATTATTAAGTGGCACCATTTCCCCATTACTTTTATCAAGGCAGATTATGGTTGTAAAAAAAAAAAAAAAAAAAGGAAGAAAAAGGAGAAAAGGAATGTAAGGAAATTTGCACGCACAACACACACACATATGGGTCGGGTAAAAAGACACATGAGGATAAGCATGGGGTACATGAAGATTACCAACAACAGCCATGTCAAAAGCATTTCATGTTTTAAACATTTTTTTCCTCTTGGGTTTTTTGCAACTTTTATATACAAACAAAACAAAAACACAACATTTGGATTGTGCACATTTGTTTGTTTTCACATATATTTTCCATGAAAATCCTCAATACTCGTTCATTTGATAGGAGTGAAGGTGAGGGGCAACGGCAAAGAATGAGAAAATGGCATGAAAATGGACGGCATGAGAAACTTGTTTGTTTGATGATTAACCAGTTATTCCATGATGGTTCTTATGAAGGAAATGGGGAGGAAAGAGAGGAGGGAAGAATGGAAAATAATGGAGAGGAAAAGCAACTAAGGTTCGGCAGCAGCTTAGTCTTGCCAGTCCTTCTTGATGTTGAGGTTCCATTCCCAGGAGAGGTGGTCATGCTTGTCGTCGTCAGTAAACTTGGACTTTATGTTATAAGTGCCACGGGCCAGCATGCCCTTCGGCGCCTCCTCCAGAGGGGTGAGAAACTCATACTCGTTTTGCCGTGGTCCATAACTGCCCACCATGTAGTCAGACTTGTCAACTGTATACAGAGAGGATGAACTGAATGAAGACAGTTCTCATAAAAGCCAACTACATTCAACAAGGTCTTTGGTACACCCAGTGTAAACATGTTCCGTCACCAATTATTAGACAAAGGTAAAATCAATAGAAAATGTGGGGGGAAATCCAATAAATATATGTTGGACAGTATGTGTGTATATACACATTATATATATATATATATATATATTATATACACACACATATGGGTCTGATCACAAAACTGATACGGATATGTATGACCTTGTACATTTTCTGCAAATTTAGAAATCCATTTTTTAATGTATTAAGCCAATATGCATTAAAGCCTGGTAGAAGCAGGATAATATTTCTTGGAGAAGAAGCATCATCAAACTACCAGTAGGATGACTCACTCTGTATGCACCATGGACAGAATGAATAGCCTTCTATTCACAAACCGCTTTAGACAATATTATGTAATTAGTTTCACCATATCAAGCACTAATCATTAGCATATTCAACTTTTCTTTATTATCTAAAGTCAATATATGCCGATCCAATCACTGATGGATGGGCATCTGTGCTTTGATTCATGGAGTTAGTGTACCTGTGGAGACCTTAGCAGAGGCTCAGCGGGACGTGAGAATCTTTCTCTTGTCACAAACTGAGCATGAAAAAGGTGTAAACTAGGAAGTATTTGAATTATTTCAAAAACTGTTCAGCAAATATACATATTTTGATATGATATCTCCCAGGCATGCACAAAAAATTTTGTTGCAAATCAAAATAAACATTTCCAGCTCCAAGTTTAAAGTTGATTAGTTGGAAAATGTACCAATTTCATGATCAGACCCATATACAAGTAGCAGCAGAGTTTGCCATCTAGGGTGTTGTCATCAGTATCAGATTACACACTGCCAATTGGGTGTGCAGTCCATATGAAGTGGGACAAGGGAACTATGGTATCACGTCGGTTAAAGAAATATTTTTGGAAATCAACAAATGGAGATGAAGTCACTATGGGCTAAAGAATCTGATGGGTTAAAAAAGATAAAAATAAATCAAGATAGTAATAGAAATTATGACCCCTGTGTGTATGCCTTTTTAACCTTTCATTAATTTCGAACCTGTTTCATACTTAAAAGTTGTGGGAAGGCTGGTGAATGTTTCAACTGAATCCCTGCAAAGGCAGGGTGCACCTTAAACAGCTCACCAGACTATCACCTGGCCGGCCAACACACACCCCCACCCCTAGGGGCAACCGGAACAACCGATTAGCCTAATGTTCATCTTTCTGGATTGTAAAACGCCACACAGAAATGCAGTGAGCCCAGGTATCGAACCCAGGACCTTTTTGCTGTGAGGCGAACGAGCTAACCAGTATGTGACCATGCCGCCACTTCAATAAAATATGGTAATTTGTTTATTGGGGTAAATCAACTTTTACCTTTTTGTTGCGCCTTTAAGGTCACGGTCTTTCAAGTGCCACTGTACAGTGTATGGTTCCCTACTATACTGACGACTCTATGTGTCGTATGCCATGTCGTATGTTGTGTCCTCAACCTGACTGCCTTCATTAAAAGGGGGGAGGGGAGGAAAAAAAAAAGTATCATACTTACGTTTTACACTTGCCCTATAGGTCTGTTGTACATACTTCAGTCCTGAGACAATCTCCTTGTTCACCTAGAAAGAATTTAATAGCAAATCGCATCAGTCTCCTATAGAACACTGTTAATTTTGCTGAGCCTGTGGGGCATAAAATTTTATCATGAGTTCCTGGAGTGTGTAGCCTTCCACAAGTAGTGACATTAGAATGTTAATGATATAATATAGTTAGGAAAATAGCTGTCCTCTTCAGGAACCCATTCCTTGATGAGTGAATTAAGGCTGATACAAATGACTGCAGTAAGAAATCTCTTCTTTATGGAAATATTATGGTTGTTTGGATCATATTCAAGTAGCTTTAAAAGGAAGGCTTGAATAACAGGAAACACAAATAAAATGGTATGCTAGAAATTACTTAAAAGCTGCTTATATTATCATTACTAAATACTGACTTCATGTCAAACTATTGAAGAATAAAAATAAGTCTTAAGGAATTTAACACTGAAAATTTCAGTTTACAGGCATCCACAAGTATCAATGACTCGTCATCTTTTTACAGATTGCAATTATTCTAGTGGATCATCATCATCATCATCTTAATCCAGGGTTGGGTCACAGGGGCAACAGCCTAAGTTATAAGGTCCAGATCTCCCTCTCCTGAGCCACTTCCTCCAGCTCTTCCGGGGGGAATACCAAGGCATTCCCAGACCAGTCGAGAGACATAATCCCTCCAGTGTGTTCTAGGTCTAGCCCAGTTGGACATGCTCGAAACACCACTCCAAGGAGACGTTTGGGAGGAATTCTCATCAGATGCCCAAGCCACCTCAACTGGCTCCTGTCAATGCAGAGGAGCAACGGTTCTACCCAGAGCTCCTCCTGGATGGCTGAGCTTCTCACCTTATCTCCAAGGGAGAGCCCCGCTACTCTGCAAAAGAAGCCCATTTCGGACGACTGTATCCGCGATCTTGTTCTTTCGGTCACTCCCCAAAGCGCATGACCATAGGTGAGGGTTGAAACGTAGATTAAATAAATTGAGAATTTTTCCTTGCAGTTAAGTTCCCTCTTCACAATGACTGACCGGTTCAGGCTCCGCTTTACAGCAGAGGCTGCAGCGATCTACCTGTCGATCTCCCACTCCATCCTTCCCTCACTCGTGAACAAGACCCCGAGATTCTTGAACTTCTCCAGTTGAGGCAGGACTTCCCTTTTCTGACTGAGGACCATGGTGCCGATTCTCATCCTGGATGCTTCACACTCAACTGTGAATAACTCCAAAGAGAACTGGAGGTCCCAGATTGATGACGCCAAAAGGGAAGTCATCTGCAAAAAGCAGAGACGAGATCTCATGGCCACCAAACCAGAACCCCTCAACTGTGCCTAGAAATTCTGTCTGTAATAATTATGAACAGAATCGGTGACAAAGGACAGACTTCAACCCCCACTGGAAACGAATCGAACCTGTTGCTCCCAATGCAGACCAAGCTCTGGCTCCGGTGATACAGCGACTAAATGGCCCGTAGCGACGGGTCCAGAACGCTGTACTCCCGGAGCACACCCCACAAAATAGCCCGATGGACACGGTCAAAAGCCTTCTCCAAATCCACAAAACAGATGTGGACAGATCCAGGACCCTGTAGAGTGTATATCAAGTTGGTCAAGAGTGCCACGGCCAGGACAAAAACCACATTGTTCCACCTGAACCCGAGGTCCAACTATCGGTTGGATCCACCTCTCCAGCACCGCTGTATACACTTTCCCACGGAAGATTGGGGGGTGGGGGTGGGGGTGGGGGTGTGGGGGTGGATGGGGGTGTCTATAGGTGGAGGAAAGTTGACAGAACACACTGCTAAAAAGTAATCTAGGCTCATGCAGTATGGACTGTATTTCTGCTACAACTTAGCCTGGGATCAAATTGTGAGCTGTAATATCTTTGGATAAGTAAAAAGGTTGGGTAGTCTGACCTTGAAGCAGATCTTTATTTTGTACTCCACTCCTTCTTTAAGTATAAACGACTGCTTTTTGAAGCTCTCGAGATCTCCTGAAGAACATAAGCACAGACCAAAATATTAAATGTACATACCAAAAAAGTATGAAAAGTTGTCCCTAATCAAACCTTACTAGTGGTATTTACTGTATAATGTATAAATATAAAATCTCACATTTATGACTCAGGATCTGAGAAATAAGTGGGGGGTGGGGGGATGGGGCAGGGTTGATGACGTTTTGTTCTCCAAGTGCTTCCAATGAGTATATTCCAATGAAAAACTTTGCATCCTGTAACATTGATTTATTTATTAATTTATTGGTGGGAAAGGGGGCAGCATGCAAATGTAATGCACTTCTCTAACCAGCAGATGGCCTTCTGCAATCTGTCCCTCTGTAATTTCTTCTTTATCTTTAACCCAAATCGCTGCATGATATCCTTGTCACTTTAAGTCATCTCAACACCCGAGATACGTCTTTGAGGGCATATGGTCCGATCTCATTTTTGTGCAGTGACACGTTGGGCAAGTCAAACATACAGTGGTAGATTTTATTTCATAATAAAGAAACAAAAACGAATTCTTGATTTACCTTGACAAAAATCATGAGCACCAAATCTATGTATCTTAAGTTAGGGGGGAAAAAATTGAACACTAATATGATCTAAGGCAGGGGTCCCCAAACTTTTTCCTGCGAGGGCCACATAACTTTTCTCTTCTCTAATGGGGGTGTGTGCGTGTGTCAGTTTGTAACAGAAAAAGTGTGATGATCGCAGGGCTGCCTAAACGTACCTTTTTCTGGGACCTTCACAGAAAAAAGTCAGGAAATTAAAAAAAAAAAAAAAACACTGGTGGCTGTCAGTTGAGCAACCCGAAAGCTGCCTGACCAGACGACTGGTTCTGCTGAGCCTGGTGTACAAATGTATTCTCCTGAGCTAATGGTCCACTTTTTAGCTTTGAGAGTTTGTCTACTCGCATTTGGCCTTGCAAGCGATCATACTCGTCTTTGAATACCGCCACTGTGTCTTGGCAGATGATACAAAAAAAACTTTTCTTTGCATCAAACAAACAAAAAAATAATCGTTTGTCCACTGCAGATTAAATACCCTGCATTCTGAATCAAACTTTCTCTTCCATAACATTTTCACCATTATTCTGTTCTAATTGACAGGGGAGAGTCTAAGATTTTTTCTGGGGGGGGGGTTCAGACGAGGCCCAGACGGCAGTAGGGTGGAGTAGAATGTTATGTTCTGGGTGTGTAGTAGTCTTGATCGTGTGGCCAGACTAAAAAAAAAAAAAAAAAAAAAAAAAAAAAAAAATCATAATGTGCCTCCAGTATTGTTCAGGGGCCAGGCCAAATGTGGAGGCGGGCCATATCTGGCCCGCAGGTCGTAGTTTGGGGACCACTGATCTAATGAATAATGGCTAGGTAGCGACTGGTGCAATTCCCCCATTGGGGGTCTCTGGTTACACTTCAGATTATGCATTCTATGAGGTTAAATCCAAATATAGAAGTGTGTTATAATTAATATTTTTGAATCAGCAGTGAATTAATTTCAGAAAATGCTGTTACATGGTTAGGCCTCATTAACTCCTACAAATAATTTATCATCAGTTTATGCTAGCTTTGAATAACACTAGTCAGTTTCGATCAACCTAAACACAGTGATTCAATACTGAACAGGCTTTGTGTAACGGAAGATCAATGCAGGATGGATATTTGTAGAATTCCTGCAATAAACTTGTGACTTGTTCAGGATGTACCTGACTTTTACTAAGTTAGCTGGATTTTTTTAAAGGGTACCACATACAATAGCCATCAATCATTCTCTGTAATCCGTTCTGTTTGATAACTAAAAAGTGGACATTCTCATCAAATATACAGTCAGAGTCATTCCAAACAGAGCACCTCTGAAATACACGGGTCTTTCTTTAAGATTACTGTGTGTTTGTCCGTTTGGCTTCACTCACCTTGTAGATCAAGGGTTAGAGGAGCAGGGGCTGCGTCACAGACTAAAGTTAACCGTGTCACCTGGACATTTGGAACATTGGGATCTGAAGGAAAGAAAAATATTGGCTTGAGTCTATAGCAAAATGAATCAAACGTATTGTACCAGATACTGAATCTTTTTTTGGAAAACAACCCAGTTGTGTTTTTAAAACTTTTCACATGGACTAAAACTATTCACAAAAAGAAATTCAAAGATGATTTGTGTTCAGTTTAATCCAAGAATGAAAAAATTAAGTCGCTTGGTAAAAATAAAAGAGGCAAGAACTCAAACAGTCTGCATCTTATTTAGGTGCTTTATTAAGACACTGATAAAGTTGGCTTTTGGGATGTGACCTCTTTTCTGCCCATTCATCTCAAGACCTGACGTCTACAAAAATCAGACACTTGGATCCGCAGAACACTTCCAGAAGTGGCAATTTTTGAGAATCAGGTCATGTAATAAGTACAGCAGCTCTTCTTTTCCCAAGCGCACAACACTTTGTGGGCCTTTTTGTTTGCAAACAAGAGATTAGGAACTATGATTGTCATTTTTGTTACTTAACTTTTATACAAATGCTAGTTTACATTAAAGTGCAGGTATATTGTTATAAGCATAACTACCACACACTAGAAATCGATAACCAAGCTGAATTTTATATAGTAAAATACACATGTAAAAAGTAAAAAATTATTTTTTTGAGTCCCTAAACGTCTCTGCACATCACCCACGCACACACTTTTTACGGCCAAACCTTTGTAGTGAATAGTACATGCTATATCATGCTGAGCTCAATGCATGCTGTGGTGAAAAACTTCAGCATTCATTACTTGGCTCATTACTTATGCTTGCTGTCAAGTAGCCTATGACAATTTCGCAGATATCATGTGGTGATTGGTTGGCTATGATGATATCACTGGGAATTCCAGGGATTATTTGCATTATGCAAAAAAAAAAAAAAAAAAAAAAAAAAAAAAAAGATGAAAAAAGCGCCCCTAGGGGTACATACGAGTTGACTGTTTCTTTCTTTCCAAAAACAGAAAAAGGCTTGGCCTTTTTCCAAAATATAAAGCTGGTCTCACACTGGGCTGGTTCTGATGGTGACTCAGTGCAGTTTCAAACCATACTGGACTTCAGTGACATCATCATGACACAGTGATAGTGTTTGCTGTTAACCAACCATAACCTGCTAGATTTTCAAAACATCATCAAGCTGTCTTGTTGTACCTATTGCAACCTTTCTGAACTTAATTTAATAAAACCTTATTACAAACTATTTTCTCCATGTTTTCTCCTTCTGCTCGCTATTGTTTTGGTCACCCCGCCGCTATTCTGACATGTTGAACAATCTTTGAAACCTATGTCCAATGAGTGTGTCCCATACTGGGGGTGCAAGACAGCCATCTTCGCCAAGAAGCACAAGTCAGCAACTATTCCCTTTATATACTGGCACAAGATAAAACTAAACATTTATTTTTTTTATTTTTTGGTGAATAATTAACTGTATAATTGCATAGCCCTGCCAGACAATCCAGAAAACAAAAAAATGTGAATAAAATGAATAGATAAAGTAATACTTTGAAAAGACTTCCATGCTGCAGGTTTTTAGGAGTGTGTTATGTAAAAGAGTCAAATTCAAAATATCTTCTGAACATACTTCCCACCCTCTTCTCACCAGCTTCAGTTTCCACATTTACTCATCATGACGGGACATGATTACATTTTTTTCTTTTGCCAATTTCTATTTTTTTTTTAAATCTAATGTTTGTCTTATTTCAATTTATAAAAATGTTTTTATTTAAGCATAAATCACTTTTCAGTGTTTACAGCATACAAGTTTCCAAGACAGCCAATTACCACAGTGGGCAACATGCTACTCACAAAACGACTGTCCACTAGACAACCAATTATCAGCATAAATTCATAATAATGTTGAGAAATTGAAAGTTAATTCAAAGAAAATCTTCAGTTTCCATGTTCTTTTTTATTTCATCTCTCTAGAGGAAACTGATAAGCTAAGATTACCTTTACCTCACTGCATTAATGTTGGCGAAATTACAAATTCTCGCTACTGTAATAGAGTAGTGCACTGGATAGCCTGTACTTCATACTTCACCGAGTGCACTTTCTAAGGAAAGCATATGGGGTCAATTCAGATTTGCCCATCAAAACCCCTTCGTATTGAGTTATAATACAAATACATGTTAATAGATCTGCCACCATGACTGTTTTGTTCAAAGTAAAAATATGACAATACAAAATATTGGCAAAAAGGGAACAGCCGAAAGATGATGGGTTTCCCACACATTGGGTCAAATGTCATTCAAGCACTTTAAGAAACATTTTCATTTTTCAAGTCCTGTTTAAAAGTGTGAAATACAACAAGAAATACTTTTACTTTCAAATAGTACAATACTTTAATATAATACTTTGAATAGTGTATTTTTCGGACCATATGGTGCACTTAAAATCTTTTAATCTTCAAAAAAATTGACAGCGTTCCTTATATATGGATGAAGCTGTGGGGCTCCATCTCCCGATTACCAACAAAGCCCAAGTGAAACCCAAGTGGATGGTGTTCCTGGGCTTTATGTCCAAATACTGGAATTATGGCCATCATAGTCAGGTGACTCGCTGATGAATAAGTGAGTGACTGAGAGAAGTTTATATCACTAGGTGGAAAAAGTCTTCCGATCTCATGTCCGTCTCTACCGACCATCTCTCTTGTTACGAGGATGCTTCGGTGCCTCAGGACGCTCAGCTGGCTTAATGAGACTCTCACGTTCACCACCAGGATAAAGCACTGCTACAAGTCTCCTCCCGAGACCTCAGATTAACCTTCTTGAATGTACAATTACACTGATACAGCTCCTTAAGAGTAATGACCTCCGTTCTGTAATGAACACAATACTCATGCTGCAAAGGAGTGCCGCCATGTTTGCAGCTCTGATGATGGCGTCGCTTTAAGGATGAGTGGTTGAGACATGTTTAGGTCACAAGCCCGGAAGACATTTTCCACCTAATCTCCATCTCTATTGATCTGTGACTCCATGTGATGAGAGAATAATAGATAAAATATTATAATATAATAGAAAAAAATAATAGCAGGATCCGGGCTTTATGTCCAACTCACGCAACTGTTAAACTCAGACAGTGAAGATGAAGAATTTCATGGATTTGTGGAAGAGGAATGAACTGAAAAATTGAGTTTATTTTATATTGTTACACCTGAACCAAGTTGAGATTTATTGTGAAGGAGTTGAATCAAATTCGACCTATCTGTCTTATTTCACATAATGCGCCTTATAATCAGGTGCGCTTTATGTATGAAAATAGACCGGTCAATTCGGTTACTTGTTTTTTAGCGGTATCCGTGAGATGGGCGTGCATGAAGGCGCAGATCAATAGGGACAGAAATTTGTGGAAAAAGTCTTCTGGTCTCTTGATGTAAATGTCTCAGTCATTCATGTATTACTGAGCGAGTCACCTGACTATGGAAGCCATAATGCTCAGACAATCCATCAGGTTGCACGGCTTCAATACATAAGGTACACCGAATAAGGCGCACAGTCAATTGTTTGGGGGGGGGGGATTTAACCTGCGCCTTCAGTCAGAAAAATATGGTACTTTTCAAGGGCCGAGTAAGAAAACCATAGGTTTTCAAGGGGTAGCATGGTGATTCCAGGTCCCTTGAATAGAATTTATTCTTTTCAAGTACTTTTTAAGGCATTTAAGCACCCAAACTTCATTGTAAGCATAGATGTGTGTGTATGTGGTGGGTGAAGGTCAGTGTTCTCACTCCCTCATTACGTTGTCCACGAAGCAGTTTCCCTCCCCAACACAGGAATGAAACAAAACTGAGGTTTATTAGAAAAGTAACTGAAAAAACACAAAAAGGCCACCACTGAGATACATATTCTCCCTCATTCAATATAGTTAACGTTAAAACAAAAAAGAAAAATGCTAACGTATGAATTAATCAATGTGTCCTTCCAACTGTTTTCTGCGAAAAGTGGAGACGTCGGTCGCCATATGAGCCATGTACGAATTTGCGCATGAACAAGCTTTTCCATTTCTCATTTCAAACACTTCCCATGGTGACACCCCTCACACCCACCTATGGTCATGGCAGTCTGGCCGAGTAAAGCCTCTTTGTACTTGCGCAGGCTCTCATCATCCTTGTCCAATTCCTGGATTTCCTGCAGGCTCTTCTGTGCTGGCGCCTTGTAGTTCACGTTATCGGATTCCTCATTCTCAGCGGCGATAGCTGCTAGCTCCTCTGGGGTAGGTTCATGCTCGGCCATGATTTTCTTCTGGAGACACAAATAAAATTGGTCAAGCCCACCAGTAAATATCAATTATGCTTAAATAAGACTTAAAATTGAGACAGGCTACAACACATGAGCTGCTGATTAACTGTCCAAGACCTCAAGAGCTACCACTACTCTCTGCATCATTATTGTAAGGAGAGTCTTAAGTTGATTAAGAAAGCTGTGAAAAACAAAACACATCCAGTCAGCAGCTGCCCTTAAAAAGGTTGAATTTCAAGCCTTGACAACGATGGAAATTAGAGGAAAAACGGCTTGGACTGGTTCGAGCAGACAGGCAGACTGTGGTAACTCAAATAATCCCAACTGCACTGAATGCAAAGAATGCATGCACATGATGAACCTCGAGACAAACATTACATCAGATGAAAAACACACAAACTCCTGTCAAAGAAAATGAATCAGAGGCTTCAGTAGACTTTGCAAAAGTATTTCATAATCCCGATCCAAACCTACACATCCTTTATAACAATATTACTCAGAACACAACATAGCAGTTCTCAATTTCTAACCAGGTCCACAACAATCCACTTCACCCTGCCAAACTACTGGCTTGTACGAGTCGCACTGAGCCCGAGTGTGTGATTTGAACACAAAGGCTCAGCAGCAGCCTGATAACGACAACGTAATCAGAGCTGTTGGGGTAAACGAGGGAGAAAGGGAGGAGGCCTGCCCTAACGAGAGCGAGTTCTTGGTGAGAGGCTGCAACTGAGAGGCCGGAGTAAAGGGGAAGAGAAACAAAAAATAAAAAAAATAAAAAGGCAAGCTTTAACAGGCTCAGCTGCCTTTGACTCTAGTGCATTACAAGTCAGTGCCAGTTACTCCTGAAGAGTGGATACTCCACAGGATGGACACAGACTGTGCATGTTCGCAATCCACAGCCCATTTCAAATAAAATAACCTGCATCTTTCACAAGCTGGGAAGGCTCTTTGGTTTGGCATACAGTTTTGTTCTCCCTAAAAACAAGCAACATGATTGCGCTTGGCTGCGAGTTGTTTTAGATCTGCTGCAATGCAGTGGTGCTCGAAACAGATTCTTCTGCTGAAAGTTGCTCTGCTCCATTTCTGCAGCACCTTCCACGTCTTAGCTGCAGCTTCCTGTTTCTGTAAGGCTACAAGGAGTTTTGCTCTCAGGCGCTTAACCTTACATGGTATGTGGGTTTGATTTGCACAAACTCATGCTCAAAGCAAAACTAAATACCTTTTAAATGGGGCTCTGCTTACAGGATGCACAGAAGCAGTGGACGGATGTAATTCAGAATCAAAGCATCCTGGACTCCAGAAAGTCTTATGCTTTCAGTCATTTAAAATCCACTAATTACAGAAATACGCAATACCGGTTATTTAAAAAAAAAAAGCAAGCAAATATGAATCCAAAATTAAGACAAATTCAATCGGGAATAGAATTATAGAATTTAAGACGACAAGGTTGTAGTGGCGTGGGCTGCGCATCAATTTGATTTTCCTTTACATAACATTTGTTTTTCTTCTATTTTTGTGTCATACACACTAACGTTTTAAATGAGGGTAACACACACCTTTACAGAATGCAGTTTACTTTAGTGTATGCTACACAACAACCAAGCGGTGAACGTATAGGCTGTTGAAAACACCATTCACTGCACAGTGCTTACCTTTGCTCTGTAGCCCAACAAAAAACTGAGAAATACAGTCCACTTTATACTCCCAGAAACACTGATGGCTGTTCAACGTCTGAATCTACTTCTGTAAAAATCTTCAATTCCTGTGTACTTTTCATTTTTGCGTTCAAAGTTTTTCCTTTAAAAAGATCAATTCCGCCGCAGTAGCTGATGCAACTTTCAGAGAGAAATTAAACTCGATTCAATTTTTTAGGAATCGCTCTTACTTGACACAATGACTGAAATATCTTGACTGTGCTTAAGTTACACCAGAAAAAACACTGCCCCTTTTCAAAGTCTAAAAGGATCTGTTCCTGAACATAGAGTAACTGGCGCTAACGATACAATTCTCTTGCTATGTACAGACCAGATCTCTGAACGTTCGAGTTGAATACTATGACTTATTCTGTAGGTCCACTAGTTTACCTTCTCAAAGTAATTTTTTCCCCCTCATTCAATTCAGTGTTTAATGTTCTGGAACTGACAGAACCTTATTCATAACAGAACATACAGTACGTGAATTAATTTTGACATTTTTTAAGAATTGGATCATTTTTAACAACAAAAAGGAAACAATGATTAATTTATTTTCACTATTTAATACCTTCAGACAATCAGCAACAAAAACATAACACTATACAAATATGCAACTTAAATTTACACACTAGAAAAATTAACATGATGATTTCACAGGTTTTTCCAAAAAGCAGATGCCCGCTGGTCATATGACAAGTTTGTTTTTCTTCTATTTTTGTGTCATACACACTAACGTTTTAAATGAGGGTAACACACACCTTTACAGAATGCAGTTTACTTTAGTGTATGCTACACAACAACCAAGCGGTGAACGTATAGGCTGTTGAAAACACCATTCACTGCACAGTGCTTACCTTTGCTCTGTAGCCTAAAGGTTAAAACGTGCAAAAGTAAACAGGTAAATCTTGTTTTCGTTTGTTTTTCTTTGTTTCTGTATAATATATACATAAAACTCATAAAAAGATGGTGTTTAACAGCTCTTACGCACCTGTTCACCTGTGATGTTTACACATCTTTCATGATTTGGGGACAAAAAAAAATTCATTAAAAGTACTGGAGTCAATTTGTTTCTTCTCTGAAACTTTTGGCACGGGTTCAGAAATGTATAGGACCACTGGTGTAAAGCACGTATCAGCCACGCCCCTCTACCTGAGCCTAGTATTAAGTGTACCTCAGGATAATATTTAATCATATTTCATACTTGTATTCATGATATATCTTACTATCGATTTTATTCCATTTCTATTTCTACTTGTTCTTCAATTTCATTTCACTTTCAACCTTGGTCTCCGGATGTTTGCAAAACGAATGTGGGTAAGTTGGGAAGCATTTCTATTTATATTTTATTTACATCCTATGTTTTTTTAATGTTTAATTGTTGTTATAAGCATTTATAGTGTTGAATATGTATTTATTGATATTATATACATGCAGTC
Source organism: Plotosus lineatus (assembly GCA_024760905.1). NCBI lineage: Eukaryota > Metazoa > Chordata > Actinopteri > Siluriformes > Plotosidae > Plotosus > Plotosus lineatus. The sequence continues at coordinate 16,158,716 of CM045740.1, forward strand.
ATCCCTTGCCACTTCGCGATTTGAGCATTGCGGTCTTGGTACATCGTGGTATTTTAATATTTAAAAAAAAAAAAAAAAAAAAAAAAAAATTCAAAATTCGTGCTGAAACTCGCATGTAAACAAGCGGAAGGCAGGGACCCAAGGCAGGCTACGTCCATTGTTTCCAAACGACAGACTGAAGTGCCCCTCCTCCCTAGTTTAGGCAGGGACTGTCCACTCAACTCAATCTCGCAAGCTGATTGGCTTAGATGCGTGACGCTGTTGCCTCGCACATTCCTGCGGGATTTTTTGTGATCTTATTGTATAGTGTTTGTGAACGTCCTGCACAGTGGAGAAGAGCTATTGTCAGAGGTGAGTACAGTACTTAAAGTATTTATATACAAATTCTATTTATTAAATATTAATACAGTATTTACATATGCATATAACTAACGTTTAATATACACTTCTTGATATTGTATAGACGCGAAAACATATAGAACGGGGGTTCCTACTTGTGTTTTTCGAATATCGCGGCCAGGTCTGGTCTACATTATCTGTGATATTCAAGGGATGACTGTATACATGTACGTATACGCCAGTCGGAGGGGTGGGGGGGTGTGGGGGTTTATCCTACTTCGCGGATTTTGATGGTCGCATGGGGATCTCAAAACTGAGGGATCCCTGTATATACTTTAAAGTTACAATTCTGAGAAAATGTCAAACCCATGACCCCTATTATCCAATACATGAAAGAAATACACAATCAAAATGTGACATTGCCCGTGTTATGTAACTAAACACACCTCAACAGTGGATTGAAGGTATCCAGCTCAAACAAAATACACCATTGATCATACCACACTTTAAACAGATCACACAGGCACATGTTGCAAACAGATGTGAAGACTACTACAGAAGAACACCCTGGAAAAAGGCATGTGCGAGGGAACAGGGTCAGGCATGTGCCAAGAATTCAGTGTTACACAACATCACCATCCACTACAGATGGTACTTACATAAGCACAGAATACATAATCAGGGTATCATCATGATATTTCACCTAAATATACTCTAACATGCTGCGTTCGGGTTTAAAAAAAAAAAAGAAAAAGAAAAAAAACCAAACAACACGAAAACAGACTATTAGCACACTGCACAATTTTTCCATTCAGGGCCTCTGCATTCCCATAAAAGCTGAAAATCCAGTTCTGCCAACAACATGTTTTGGCAGATCAGCCCTTGGGGTGCATATTTAGAGCTGAGCGGCTTTGAGATGGGAGGGGAAGGCTTGAGGAAGTTAAAAAACTGGGGCGAAAACATCAGATAAAAAAAAGTAGATTTTTTAATGTAAGAAAATGAAACTCACAACATTCTCTGCCTTTATGCTTGTAACCCAATGTTTATGGAGGGTGACTCCATATTAGTTTAGATCCACCTTTGCCATTACAGAGTAACTAAACTAATTAGAAGTGCAGAGAGCAGCAAATGCAATATATAGAGTATGAGCAGTTACGTAGATATGGGCAGTGTAAGGGTGAGAATAAATTAGCATTAATTTACAGAGGAGTAATACTGTATATAGTTATACCATTACGCTCTTATCGGGTCTAATGCATTCACAGCAGAGAACAACACTTTTCCCACTTGAACCGGTCTGACAGACCTGTCACATACAGTTCACACTTGGCATTTTGACCTCAGCTCCTTCACCCCTCCTGTACGTTTAGTCACATTATTTTACCATCAAAAGATCAAAGTACAAGTCCGATGCCTACGCCACACTGCAAAGCCACATTAAAATACAACAATTGGCTCTCGTTGATGAATTGCTCAAGCTCTGGAGCACCTGGTTAGGTGAAGGGTTCGAGGCTCGGGATCGGCTAAAGGTGTTTCTGGAGTTTTCATGTTCTCCTCATGCCTGCACAGGTTTTGTTCACATTTCCTCCAACGGTCAAAAGCCATGCACTTTATGCTAACCGGCTGCCCCGAGTGCAAGCATGGATATGAATGGCTATGTGCACGTTGGCACTGCAAAGGATTAGCAAGCATTCAGGGTATACCCTGCCTTCACCCAACTGAGATCATTTCCTGCCTCTCTGTAAGCCTAGTAGGATAAAATGGTTCTGCCATTAAATGAACAAAATCCTTCTGGGGCAGCAGGTGTCCCGTTTTCCTATACATCCCATAAATCCAGTGGGTGAGTCAGCATGCAGGAAAGGAGAGGCTGTGTGTGGACAAATATGCTACTGTATTTATTGAATATTTCCCTCAGAACTCATGCAATCGGCTCTCACAAAGAATTCTAATCAATTTTGACTAATTGTCTGTCTTCCTTTCGGCTTTTTCCCTGTTACTCGGGATGAAACATTCAAGTATTTTTCGGGTCTTGACCAATTTTTCATACAAAACTAAACAACCCACGATCCAGCATGTCCAGTCCAGACAAGATTACACACAAATTTTTTCTTTCGGCTTTTTCCCTTTTCTCGGGAGTCGCCACAGCGAATCATCTGATTCGCACATTTGATTTGGCAGAGGTTTTTACGTCGGATGCCCTTCCTGTCACAACCCTTTATCAAGGGACAGAAACACACTGACGACTTTGCAGCTACTCTTTATGAAAGTCAGCAATGGTTCTTTTACATGCCTTCAGAGTGGGACTCGAACCCCCAACCTTTGGATCAGCGATCCAGCGCCCTATACCACTAGACCACCACTGCCCCTCAATTTTGACTAAAACATGAAATTTAAGCACGTGTAATGTCAGACAAGATGGTCACACATAATGCTGCCTTCAAAATCCAAAATCACAACAGGATTCAACTGGATTCTGTACATAACACACCCCAGAATAATCCAAGACCATCATCATCACTTCAGACCTGCCCAACATCGTGACTCGTTTTAAGATCATAAGGAGTAGGGGGGTGATCCTCCCAATTTATCCGGGTATTATATAGATAATCACATTTAACCAATACAAATTTAACCTGATCTCAGGTATTAGAGCTTACAGGCTGTTCCTAAGCAACAATATCTTAATAACATTACAGCATTTGTAACTACTGCTAATGAGACATCACAACAGGACAGAGTGTCAGAGAGCAGACGATTGGATTAGCCTGGTCGGCGTTCTCTTGAGATTCAATTATCCTTAAGACGTAAGGCAGGAGAAAATCACCTCATCATCCCTAAACAAAACACTCTGCAATTACACCACAGTTCACCCCTTACACTCATCCCACATCAAAGAATAATAAATTATTAAATGAGGCAATGTATGATTTCAGACTAAAAAAAGAGAACACCTTCCACGATCCGAATTATTCTCCATACCATACAAAGCCCGAATTCCATAATGGTTTTATTAGAGACTTAAAAAGAAGAGAAAGCTGTGGCAATTTTAAATCGATCTGAATAAATAAATCTCAGTACGAGCTTAAGCTCAACAGCCAATCATACCACTGAGTTAATAAAGATAAATACAGATGTGGGACGCCGCAGGTCACTTGGAAACGTAAAACAGGCAGACATGCACCGTTTTGTAGTGCTCAGGAAGTGCATAGTTTCTTGTTGCTGGTGTTGGACTTCCTGCCTTTGCTAGCTTGGTTTTTAGAAGAAGGTGGGGGTTTACAATAAATTGGAAGTATAATCCGGCATAGTATACTTCGAAGTGCTTTATCTGGTTAGTGGTGCTGAAATGGAGTATTTTACATCCTCCTCAATGCAAACTACTGTTTGGAAATTGGGGGAAAAAAAAAGTAAAAACCCCACCTTTTCAAATTGTGTACACACACACACCAACGTTGAACTACATAACTGATGATGCTGATTATATATTAAAAAAAAAAAAGTTTCACCATGTGAAAATTCCTCACCCTTACGTTTCTAAAGTCTGTCAGCAAGTTGTACGTATAACTGACTCAAAGCAGTCTGTATATCTGGTATCTGTGCTAACTATTATTTTAAATACCGTTAACGACATAAACCCCCAGACGCGCGCACACACACACTGCCTGTAAAAGTGAGTTTACACGGTATTTCAAGACCCTCTATCACTGGGGAACGTCTAAAATGTTCATCAGTAACAACTCATTTGATTGTTCTGCCGTGCTTTAAAAAACAGGAAAATATTTTGCTGTTCTCTTGGTAAATGTCCAACAAGATGAACCATTTGAAACTGCTACAGCAAAAACTATGGGATGCTTTGGATGAATGGAGTGATAAGCCTTTGTATTGATTGGTTCAACGTGCCATATGCTAAAGTTGAAATTCATGTTGATTGGCTTGATTTTACATCTGTGGAAAATACTAGTATTTAAAGGAACAGCACCTGGAGGGAAAATTAAATTTTTTTCAAGTTTCATGTAAGTGATTTGGTTGATACCAAAAAACGAATAACACAAATACCAGTAAAATTCTTTTATTGTTCTGCTAATAATTTTAATAAGTGCCCACCCACTTTAATTTTTTGAGCGCCCTGGGCACTTATCACATCGTATACGATAATACTACTAATATTATAATTGTTATTATCATAGAAGCACTCATTCAGGTTTGGTTGTCCCAGATAACGTTCTTGTCACATCGAACCGCTTGCAAAGAAGCCGTAAACCTACTTTCCTCGAGTTTATTGCAATGAAAATGACAGCCACAAACACATTTGGGGATTGTATCTCGCTCTGTGCAGACTATACTGGGATGAAATGTTTTTGTCCAATGACTAAACTACAGTAGGATGAAAGAACATTTAATCTGTCCCAACACAGGCAGAAATTAATTTGTCTTGCACTATTATCAATATTTTTTTTAAAAAGGCCCCCATTTAATCTTTTCTGCTATCAATACTATACTGACAATATACAGTTCTCAATTATTGAGAAAAAACATGACAGAAATAGAACAATGTGATGGGGATACACAGCCAATCAATCATATTGTACTTGTATATGTGAGAACTTAAAGACATAAAAACTCAATCATTTAAAATATTTCATACTTTGATATGAACACTCAGGAGATTATTAACTTTATTGTTTATACCAGATTATGTGATTCGACTTTTTGATAGATAGATAGATAGATAGATAGGCAAGCAGACAGAGAGACAGACAGATAGATAGAGGTGCCTCGGTACTCGACCATAATTGGTTCCCGACGGCTGGTCGAATTCCGAATCCGCTTTTCCCATTACAAATAATGCAAATGGTCTTAATCTGTTCCGTCATCTTTTGAACAGAAGTTAACGGTACCGTAACTCATACCATCTCTCTCTCTATGCATGCTGGAGAAGGGCATGGCTGTTACACGCGGGTGGAGTGCTAAGCACACACACCTGATTCCATTTAGCAATCACCGGGCATCTCTAACAGTGACTACGTTTTCCCCGTGCTCTAGTGCCTTCCCTGTGAACAGTAAAGCTAATCCGTTTTCATCATACCCAGTGATAATTTTACAATTCATACTCTGCAAGTCCATGGGACTCCCTTGTCAAAAAAGTGAGTCCCATGATGCATGCAATATGTCGTGAAACATAATCTGAAAAAATTCTTTATCAAAACTGAAAGTGCATATGACAACAATAACCATAATTTACATTTAACGCCTTTATTTCACAATTGACAAAGTGTACTCCATGCATGTTGACAGTTGTATGTATTAAATTGAAAAAAAATATATATGAAAAGTTCATAGATACACATAAAATATAAAGGTAAGTTAATCTTTGAGTTCATACAGTCTCCTCTGTTTGGTTTCCTTCCAAACATTCAGTGCTTTTTCAAAATCTACACTTGCTGCCAACTGCACAGTCATAAGTTTGTGTTGTGTTTGGACTTGCAGCCTGTTTCTTTTTTTCGTGAGGATTTTGTTTTGTGTTGAGAATCCCCTCTCACATCCTGCTGTGTGCACTGCTGATGTCAAGGCAAGTTGTGCTAATCTGATCAGATTTGGAAACTCTGCCTTATGATACTGGTTGATCAGGCCCCATAGATGGCTCAGCTTGTCTCTTGGGTATCTTTCTGCAAGAACCACCTTCTTCAATAGTCTCCACTCTTTCTTTGTTGCTGCTGGTGAGATGATCGCTTCAGATGTCTTTGACTTACTGCTGTCATCATCCTCCACCCATAATGAAGTCTTTGAAGAGCCAAAATGTGTGCACAGCATTTCAATTTCATCTTTGCCATACTCTTCAACATCTTTGGTTTGGAAGAAAGACAGTGGTCTCATCCCCAGAACAGAGAAGGCATGGAGGATACTATCTTGAGGGAAGCGCTTTTTAATGTTTCCAATCACTTCGTCAATAAAGTCATTGATGGTTTTGTTCAGTGTGAATGGTGATTTGGAGAGATTGTGATATTCTTTGAACACACCATCCGCCATATCTTCTTTCAGCTTCATTAGGTGTGGACTTTCCATCTTCTTGATTTGATCCAGGTCACTGATGCACTGTTCCAGTTTCACCCCAACTAGCGCTACATCTATGTTCTCTGTCTGGAAAAACTGAGAAAGAGCAGTAATGGGTGCCATAGCATCCATCATAACATAAGTCAGTGCAACAAATTTCTCTGTTGCAATTTTTCTTCCAAGTCCTTCAGCCTTTGGATCCTTTGTGTAGTCAATATCCATGAAATAAATCAGCAAACTCTCAAGAGTCCTATAGACTGATGTGAGAGCATTAAAGTAGCTCAACCATCTAACAGAATGTACTTCCTTGATCTTGAGCACAGGATCATCAATGATCATTTGGATGACCTGCAAGGATGATTGGCTTTTACTGCTTCCTTTGAAATAGTAGAAGAGATCTGTCAGTGTTTCTTGGTGTTTTTTTAATGCCGGGATATTTTCAGCAGCTTGAGAGGTGCAGAGAGCAACTTTATGTGCGATGCAGTGTACGTTGATCATGTGGGGGCTATCTCTCTTCAGGATTGCAGCAACGCCATTTTTGTGGCCAGTCATGACTGATGCACCATCGCTCCCAAAGCTCATAACCTTATCCATTGGAACATTTCTTGCCTCAAGTTCTTTCTTTATGGATGTGGCAATTCCTTTTCCAGTTGAATCTGTACATTCCACATTTGAGATGTAGTGAGTGGAAGGTTGCATGGCATCGTCGAGGATTTGTGCACACAGAACGAGACGTTTGGTATTTGATGAGTCTGTAGATTCATCTGCTAGAATAGTCATCACAGGGGAATTTTGTAATAGCATTTGTTTTTCATCCTCGATTACTTTAGCTATGCTATCCAACAAATCATGGGCAGTGAAATGAGAGTCGTAGTTCAGTTTGTATTTCTTCGAAATATCCAGGTCAGAAACACCAAGTTCATGCATTAAGTGAATCATGCTGCTGAATTTACTGAATGGCAAATCCTCCACAGACATCCAGTGAATAATTTTTAACAACGCAGTAACGACTTTATCTTTCGTTTCCGACGCCTTGTACTCGATTTTTCTCTTGTTATTGCGTAATGTAGGAATTTCCAGCGCGAGTTTATGTCCTGGGATCTGCACGTGTCTATCCAGGGTGCTTTTTTGGAAATTTGTGCATTTTGCTGCTTGAATCATACCATTAACTTGTTTGTTGTCCGTGCATGCCGAACAATACATAAAATCTCCTTCCTCATCGTATCGCAACCACGCGAACAATCCCAGCCAATGCTTCTGAAATGTCCGAACTTTACTACATTTCACTTCAGGTTCGTCCGTTTTATCCGAAGCCTTTCGCTTGTTATTTACACTGCTTTTGACAGAGAAAAAACTATCCAGGTTTTGTTGCTTTTTCTGAGACATAACTTTGGAATATTCGGCCTTATTATACTTATTAAATTTTATACTTTTTTTTATACTTATTTAATTAATACTTATTAAATCGTCTGCTTACCACGAGGTGAAGGTCACTCTCGTCTCGCGAGAAAAATTTCGTCTGCTATCAGCCGGTCTCGTCACGCGAGGTTTAGTTGCGAGATCAAAACAAAGATGGCGACGATTGTCAAGCGCAGCGAACGGCAATGTTTATGTTATTAATAATTTGTCTGCCGTGTAATTTTTTTGCCATCGGGAGAAAATTGCTTGCGTCCCAAAAACGCACATTGTTTGAAACTGTGCGTCTGGAGGAAAAATCGTGCGTCTAGGACGCCGGACGCAAAGGTAACGAGATGACTGCATACCCTGTATCCTGCATTTTTGGGTCTGGCTGAATGTTCCCAATGTCACAGAAGGGCTAGAAGATTCTGTAACACCTGCTCGCATTTCCCCTCCCTTTCAATCTGTTTTTTTTCTCGTGCTTTTTGAGCGTTTGACTTCCGGATTTTGGTCGACTTCCAGGACAAAAAAACCCCCAAAAAAAACAAAACAAAAAAAAAAAAAAAACCTGCATTTTTTCAGTCGCATTCCAATTTGTTCGACCTCTAAAGCATTCGAGTACCAAAGTACCACTATGTGTGTGTGTATGTACATATATATATATATATATATATATATATATATATATATATATATATATATCCCCCAATACCCCACATTGTAGGCTTCTGAGCACCACATTGACCAGGTGTTTGACCATCAACCTGGACACAGAAGTTCATATCCAGGTCGATACCACAGCCATCCGTGACCATGAGTCCATGGGAGCTAACTGTCTGAGCTTTCACAAGAGAGGGGGATTGCATGCATTCCCCTGTCACAAATTGCAATTGCCAGCAAGTCCGTGGGCATCTATGAGCTCGTACAAATAATATTTTTACTCCGAGTGTTTAAATGTTGCATGCCTTAGAGTTTGTAAAGAGGCGAGTGGCAGCATCGCACATTATGGAGTGCGACATGTGCATGCTTACACCCATCCCTGGCTGGTGGTGATTATATTTGAGAAGGAGGCATAGAATTGACCAAAATTAGTGAAGATAAAACAGGGGGTGTGGGAGGGCTATTGTGATTATTTAATCATCCTGAAAATCCTTCCCACAATAAAGAAATTAAAAAAAAAAAAAAAAAAAAAATGATCGAGCGGTTGTAAGTGTTCAAGTTAAAGTCCGTACATATAAACAAGTTTTCTGCAGAGTGACTCATCTTCCCACGAGCACAACGCCAAGCATCCCTACACAGAAAATACCAGCTATTCCTAAAATTCTACATACTTACAGAGGGAGAGCTTATCATCTTTGTGTCCAAAAAAGTTGTCAGATTATTTTATTTGTTGCTTTCCTGCTTCTTTATATACGGTCAGCTTCAAACATTTTGGTGGAAATCACACCTTTTCCATGTTCTGTTACATCACACCGACAGACTCTGAACAAGCCTGCAGTGGGCTGTTTTGCAAATGTATTTTAAGCTAATTAAGGGTAGATGCAATTCTAATTCCATATTATTATTATTAATAATAAAACATATTAGACAGTAAGTAAACTGTTGATGTTAAGGTCACAGTGCAAGACTGAATGATTCAGATGTCCTGATATAAAATAAGTTAACAAAGCCCTCGACTCCGAATAGTTGATGCAGGGGCCACAGTATTTTTGTAGTTAGAAAGTTTCTTCAAAATTGCAACTAAATTGTCTTGCGACCGCATTCTTTAAATTGTACATGGTAGAATCATGTCCAAAATTTTTCCAAATTTCTCTATTAGTGGTCTCCAAGAGTTCTTGTTTATTCGGATCAGTTAGGGATGTAACCAAACCTAAACACATTCACACTCGGCAAATAACACTGCTAAAAATATGTAAATGGATATAAATACACTGGCGAGACAGGTTTTTTTTGTTTTTAATAGGATGCTTCACAGGGTACCAGGTGTATGCATCGGAACTGTGAACTCAAATAACATGAAGATGCACTGCTAAGTGATCCATTTATGGCATTAATAACTATCTGACTAGGATTGTAATGGTTTAACATTATAAACTGAGTATGTAGGGTAATCAGAAAATTCCCATGAACATCTGTTGTTGAGGTCAATTATAAACTTGAATAATGAAACTCAAGGAAGGTGTTAAAAAAAAAAAAAAAAAAAAAATCTTTTAGGCCACACCTACTTCACTTTTAAATCCAGATACAGATATCAGAAGAACGAAATAAACATGGACAGTGACAGAATATTACGCCTCTAAAAATGTAGTGCCAATAAAGACATGTTTGGGATTTTAACTTGACCTTATCAGGATGAGGATACTCAGAACAGTTTCTGACTGCGGGGCCGTTTGATAGACCGTTGATATAGAGGGCAAATCAGGACTGGATAATCAATATAGGTACTACACAGTGCTTGAATCAGGGCTATTTATACATGCATTACAAAGCTAAAAAGTTAATTACTCTGCTAGTAATTAAGAAACATTTCCACAACCCATTGGAAGAGGAAGCATCTTGCTGAAGGACAGCTGTACACTTCCTTTTCTTGTTTCAGGGCTCCACAAGAGTTCATAGACTTGAGAATTCAGAGCACAGATTTCTGACATGTCGTCTTTACAAAACAAATACAGTGGTACCTCACCTTACAAAATTAATCCGTTCCAGAGCCTTTTTCTTAACCAGGATTTTTCGTAAATTGAACCGAATTTTACATGTAAAACGCATGATTCGTTCCCAGGTCCCCAATAGTACCCCCTAAACCCTTTCAAAATGATAAAAGTATACCTTTTAAGACCTCCTTCTGCTTCAATATCGTACTGATGGTAGACGGGTTTGGCCATATTCCTTTGCGATATCATGAGCCCACTTCCTCTTTTCACTGGCACCGGAAATCACACGCACGTGTGTGTTGACCATGTCTTCTTAGCAGAATTATAATCTTACAAATGTTTATGGAAGGCAAAAAGCCCGAGTCAAAAAACAGTAACTCTGTCCTTTACATGAAAACCATTATGGGAGATGCAGCTCCATAATAGCCAATGGGAGGGAGCCACGTCATTCCTCCTAGCCAATGGGAGGCCAGCGGGGCGAGATGTTGGAAGATCGTCAATGGGAAAGCAGCCCGTGCATTGTTCCAATGTTTGAATGGCGTGTTTGGCTCGTTTCGTAAGGAGCACTTGTTTCGTATACAGAGACAAAAAATTTTGGAAAATGTTTTTTGTAACCTGGATTTTTAGTTTGCTGGGACTATCCTAAGGTGAGGTACCACTGTATATGTTTACTTCTCCAGAACAAACTATCAGATCTTAATATTAACGGTTTACAATCACAACTCCAGTTGACCTGTACTTAACTGGAATACAAACACATCTTTCCATCCAAAATGTACCCACACATATTTATATAAACAAACAAACAAACAAACTGGTTGTGAAATGTGTGACACCGACATTGTCTGCAGATTTAAGCAGATTAAAAAAAAATAGTTTCCCCCAATTTTTTAATGTAATAGACAATATGCATTAAAGCTCAGTAGATGCAGGATAATATTCCTTGGAGAAACAACATCAAATTATCAGCATGATGACTCAAAGTCCGTATGGAACATGGACAGAATGAATAGCCTTCTGTTCACTAATATTAGCTCGAGCTAATAATTGTGTAATTAGTTAAACTATGCTGATTGATGGTGCTTGATATGTTCAACCAATCGATCAGCGATTGCTGGAAGCACAAGCTATACGTAACTTTTTCCTGTCACACAGTGCATCATAGATCCTGTTTGAAGTCTGTTGCTTATTTACCAATTTTGCCACTCACATGAAAATTCCGTGGTTCATCGTACATGCACCCATGCTCCGATTCATGTGGTTATTTCACCTATGGAGACCTTAGTAGAGGCTCAGAGGAACGTGGAAATAATGGAGGGCTTGGTCTTGTCACAAAATTGAGTGTGAAAAAGGTGTAAACTACAAATCGGATTCCAAAAAAGTTGGGATACTATACAAATGTGAATAAAAACTGAACGGAATGATGTGGAAGTGCCCAATTTCAATATTTTATTACGAATAGAACATAGATGACAGGGGCAAAAGTTTCCATTAAAATGTTGATTTAAAATTTCACTGGGTCAACAAATCTCAAAAAAGTTGGGACAAGGCTATTTTCACCACTGTGAGGCATCCCCTCTTCTTTCAACAGTCTGCAAACGTCTGGGAACCAGGGAGACAAGATTCTCAAGTTTAGAAATAGGAATGCTGTCCCATTCTTGTCTAATACAGGCCATGAACTGTTCAACTGTCTTGGCTTTGTTGAGCCTTCCTCTTTATGATGTGCCAAATGTTCTCTGTAGGTGAAAGATCTGGACTGCAGGCTGGCCATTTCAATACCCGGATCCTTTTCCTACGCAGCCGTGCTGATGTAATTAATGCTGCATGTGGTCTGGTAAGATCATATTGAAACATGCAAGGTCTTCTCTGAAAGAGACGATGTCTGGATGGGAGCATATGATGTTCTAGAACCTGAATATACCTTTCTGCATTGACTGTGCCTTTCCAGACGTGCAAGCCACCCATGCCACACACACACTCATGCAACCCCATACCATCACAGATGCAGGCTTCTGGACTGAGCGCTGATAACAACTTGGGTTGTCCTCGTCCTCTTTAGTCCGGGTGACATAGCATTCCAGTTTTCCCATAAAGAACTTCGAACTGTGACTCGTCTGACCACAGAACAGTTTTCCACTTTGCCACGCTCCATTTGAAATGACCCCTGGCCCAGAGAAAACGCCTACGCGTCTGGGTCCTGTTTATAAATGGCTTCTTCTTTGTACTGTAGAGTTTCAGCTGGCAACGGTGAATTGTGTTCACTGACAATGGTCACCGGAAGTATTGCTGAGCCCATTCTGTGATTTCCCTTACAGTAGCATTCCTGTTTGTGGTGCAGTGCTGTTTAAGGGCCCGAACATCACGGGCATCCAGTATGGGTTTTCAGCCTTGACCCTTACGCACAGAGATTGTTCCAGATTCTCTCAATCTATGGATGAGGTCATAACTTCAAACTCTTTGCAATTTTTCGCTGGGAAACGCCTCTCTGATATTGCTCCACTATCTTTCCGCGCAACATTGGGGGAAATTGGTGATCCTCTACCCATCTTCGCTTCTGAGATACACTGCCACTCTGAGCTCTTTTTATACCCAGTCATGTTGCCAATGGACCTCATTAGTGGTAATTGGTCTTCCAGCTGTTATTTACAAGCGCAATTGATTTTTCTAGCCTCTTATTGCTACCTGTCCCAACTTTTTTAAGATTTGTTGACACCATTTAAAAATCAACATATTTTTCACTACAGTTTCAACTTTTGACCCGGTCACCTATGATCTATTCAAAATAAAATATCGAAATTCGGCACTTCCACACCATTGCATTCAGTCTTTATTCAAAATTTGTATAGTGTGCCCAGTTTTTTGGAATCCGGTTTGTACATATTTTCATATGATATCTCCCAGGCATGTTCTAAAGATTTTGATGTGTTAATTCACAAATAAACATGGAAATATTTATTCACATTTGAAGTTGGGTAGTTGGAAAATGTACCAGACCTTTGTGTGTATGTATGCATGCAGGTATGTGCATGTGTGTATGCACGCGCGCGCACACACACAAAATGGGAAAAATGTTAAAAGAACTGTACTGAATGAAGTTTTATGTACGTAAATAATAATTTGATAATCTTAAATCTTTTTCCTCATTAGGGGTTTTTTTCTGACCAATTGATCTTCCCATCTTTGTAGGTTGTCTGTGGTTATACCCCCAGATTTTTTCAACACGAGAAATTCAAAGTGCATGCCGATACGCTGACATTTTATCCAACCCTCCCTCCCCCGTGACACCTTTTAAAAAATTGATCAGAGCTGAGGGTTAATAGTTCAAAAGAGCACCACAACTAACAAAGGTAGATAATGTGAGGAGGAAAACAGAACAGGGATGCATCTATATACAGCTATTGGGGGTGGGGGGCTCACACCGCTTTTCATGAGGATTTTTTTTTTACAAGATGGCTGGGATTTCAGTTTTCACTTAAGATCAGAAATAATATTCATTTGAGAGTCAATATGCGGTTTCATATCGGTGTTCAATAGTGATGATATTTCCCGGCGCTCGTGTTAAAGATAAAAGCACTCAAAATCATCATGGTCACTCAAGATCAATGATAATTGTCTCAGTTTAAAAACCATATGTGGTTTCCTATTCATGTCATGACACTCACTCAAAGTTATAAGTGCTCAACCTCCAACACTTTGTGACCTTCAGTTGCCCTTCATCTTCATTCCTGACAATTCCAAAAACAAACTACTGCTGTGACTCAGATACAGTAGTGGCCCAAGTTTCGTGAAAATCAGTACATAGTTTTATTTGGACTTTTTCGCCTGAAAAACGGACTCACAAATGGCAGCAATTACAATACTTAACAAGGTAAACAAATAATGTCAGATTTTAATTCAATAGAAGATATTTTGGATTAAATTTTCTATAGTAAAACTCAAAGCCTTACTTCAAGTTAAAATCTGATATGTTCGTGGCTTTGACTAAAGCATTGTTGGATAGCTTTGCTGTTAGTGGTTAAATATCTTGACATCTACCCATCAGGAAAGTCAATAGATGGTCATTTTAGATTTTACCCACATGCAGGCACTCAAGTACACACAGTTTTGACAATGCTTATTCGTCTTGTTGCCCTGAAAATCAAAGCTGTAGTCTGAACATAGAATTGTTCTCCTGCATGAACAAAAATATTAAATTTATTTAAAATATAATGCAAAATATTTTTGAATACATAATATACAAACATTGTATTGAAATCTGTGGGCTCCTGTTCACAAATTAAGCTTATTACTCACCATTGATGCTATTGCTATGACATTAGTGATTCAAGTAGCTACTGATGAGTGATGTATTTTTTGCACACTAAAATAAGCTTGATGGAATTTAATGTGTCATAGGGAAAAGTGGGGGGGGGGGGGGGTGGGGGTGGATAAATAAATAATAAAATAAATAAATAAATAAAGCACCCAAGCTGTTTTCATGAGACGCAAGAGATTCTTTGCCGGGCGACTTGATAATCAGTTCGACATGTTTCTATTTAAAGTCAAGCTGATGACACACTATTCCAGATCACTGTGTCAGTTTAGTATTTATATATAAAAAAAATCTGATCCATTCCTTGACATGTATCCCATTTGTTCTTTCGGATCTGCCTAGATCTCAGCAATAAAATTCTGGTCCCTGTAATACAAGTTTTCAGGATAAATATGAATATCTGATGCAATTAATTTCCTTGTTAAGATACAGATACTGAACTTGAGGCCATGCTATGTTGATGTTTGAGTGGTCGATGACATTTTGTTTATGTGCCGTGCCATGCCATGTCGAAGGGGCCTTCCTTCCTGTTAGTTGGCCGGAGGCTGTGTTAGTGTGATTTGTGTTAAAGTTTAAAAACCACATATTTTATTCCACAAATCAAAAACATGAGACCCACAAAACTTTCCTTCCTGTATAACAGATTTATACATGACAGGACTCGACAAAGTATGAAAACTATGTGACTGACTCCACAGCTAATTCAGACTATTAGTTTCCCAGTTCGACACCTAAACTGCAGTAAATGCACGAGTGTGTGTTTCAATCTGTAAACAAACAAAAAGGAATAAAACCACTATCTAGACAACCCATGAAAGGGTCCAATGTAATAAACTCTGCTTCCCCATTATTACTAGTTTAGTTTTAATATTTTATTTTCCAAACTTCAGAATCAAATTTTATATTAGATTAAATTCAACTCTGTCATTACACGCATACAAATACAGAGTAATGAAATTCAGTTCATCATCCAATCAGAAATGCAGAGAACAGCAAGTGCAATATGGATACCATGTGCAGTATGTACAGTTAGAAACAGTTACGTACGAATAAGGCAGCATAAAGGTGGGAATAGTCATGTTCAGATTAAGTATAAATGACATTTATAAATTATATATTCTAGAAATAGAACAAGGTAATAAAAGGCACTGAGAAATCTAATTCTGGCCTCATACATACTGTTTATTACTATCTCGGTTATGTTAAATGAGCGGTCTCATGTTCCCACCATACAAAACAGTTCACAACCAAAAAACCAAACTTAATTTTCAATGACAAATAATAATGACTAACATGTATGGTGTTAATCACGTAACAAAGGTCAGGTGGATAATACAAACATTTACTGACCTTGAGGTTAATTCATATATACACACTATACGGAAAGCATAAGCAAAAGCTGATCACAATAATAAACTTTATAGTTCATTCTTAACATTTGAAAAATCAAAAAAACAAACAAACAAAACAAAACAAAAAAAAACCCCACAAACATACAAGCAGGCAACATCTCTATCTTTCTTTTAAAAAGGAAAAAAAAAACCCTAAATTTGTATGAATTATTTTTTAAATATATTTTGATCATTAAAAGAAGCAGATCTGGTGAGCTCACCGCACTCCAAGCAGAACTAAGCACTGTGCATCTAATGACATCTGTTTATAATCTACTCATTCGTAATTTAATAATTATGGAACAAAGTTGCATGGTGTGTTTTTACACTTGTTCAAAACTTTGGTGTATATACTACATGGAAATATAAACAAATTAAAACTCGATTTATTTTATTTTTCCATTTTCAAGTGTGAACATGCTGCCTGCTTACAAACTTGTGACTTTGATACAAGAATTATTTACTCAGGATAATATATAATCTGATAGTAGGCCAATCACAACATAGTGTTCCTCAGTGGTATATGCCACTCATCAGTATCGGTGGATAAAAAAATTTCTTCAGTTTCTAATTTTGGATTCTTCCCTGATTTTCATTGGCAAGTCCAACCAAATATAGGAGGCAGCTTTCTGTTATCACACAAAAGCAGGGAGGGAGGAAGGAGAAGCCATCACATGCTTTCTCAGAAGCTATTCAACAGTATCTTTTAAATGGGGTGGGGGAGAGAGAGATGTCTAACCCACTAGGACGAAAGCAGAGCACAGACACGCCCATAGCTGGCTAGTGTAGTTATAAATGACAGTTTGTGTATAGAGACTGTATACACACCCTTTATTATGATGATATCCTTTTTGGCAAGATCACTTAGCCCTAAAAGTGCCTGGGTTCCTCTGTGTTGAAAGTAGGAAAACCAGTACGGACAAAGCTTAACATTCATTTCTGTAGAGAACAACCAGTCGTCTTCTTTTCCTTTCGGCTTTTCCCTTCAGGGGTCGCCACAGCGAATCATCTGCCTCCATCTCACCCTATCCTTTGCATCTTCTTCTCTTACACCAACGACCTTCATGTCCTCTTTCACCACATCCATGAATCGTCTCTGATCAGAACTATTTGTGGGTCTCTTATGCTACATCAGCTTTTCATAAAATGCTCTGACTACAGAGACAAATGTTATCACAAAGAATGTTTGTCAATTTGGTCAGACACTGATTCCTACCTCCTAGCCACCCACCAAAGAAGAGTAAAGGCTAACACACACGTTCTCTCAGATATTTAAAAGCTGCCCAGGCAGCACAACAGTTAGAGAAAACTCTCTCTTCTGTGTAGATTATCTCAGTAAAGCCCATGACTGGCTAGTAGTGTTGTAAATGACAGGAGAGGGGTATGAATAACTAAATGTGACCCACTTCAGCATAATATGGATTGAGTAGGAAAAGTGACATACTGACATTTGATAGATTTGAAGAAAATCGAATCTACTTTATAATGAAGTATAATACATGAGGGTAATACAGGGATCCCTCACTTTCCGTGGTTAATGGGGACCGAGACCCCCCACGACCACTGATTTCCGGTGAAGTAGGATTGACACCCCCACACCCCACCCCCCAACTGACGTATACGTACATGTATCTTCGTTTCCTTTCGACTTTTTCCCTTTTTCTGGGGTCGCCAAAGCAAATCATCTGATTCGCACATTTGATTTGGCATAGGTTATGTGTATATAATATCAATAAATACATAAACGCTACAAATGCTTATAATAATTAAACACTCAAAAATATAAGATTGTAAACAAAATATAAATACACAGATCCACACCTCACATAAAAATGTAAGTAGTTTTGGTGGGGGGTTTTGGGGTTTTTTTTTTTTTGGGGGGGGGGGGGGGGTTGCATAATTGGCCTTGTTTTGCAGCATTTTCCTTAACTTTTCCCTTATTTTCCCCCTTTTAAAAATTTTTCAAGAATAGTTTTGAAAAACCCGTGATGCACTGAAGCACGAAGTAGCGAGGGATCAATGTACATAAAAATTGACCAAGTTACATCACTAATCAGGAAATGCTACTTTACAGAAATTAGCACTTAGTTACAAAAGCACATTCTGAAAGTCTGCATTTGAAACTCACCGACATCCATCCACTTAATATATCCAGCTCTTGTCCAATCAGAGCCATCATACTAGCATCTTCACTTGCAGGCCCCAACCTTAGTAATTAAACTCTGCAGGACTGCTGGGGTTACCACGAATCATAGGTTTTGTGCCAGTTACTTTTTCAATTTTCATGGTACAACTTGTATTAAAGGAAGGAAGTTACACAATGAACAATCTATAAAACGGAAAGCATTCAAGAAACGAGTGTGGAAAGTCAACATACCTCTGAAGGTTAAATGCAAGAGTCAATGCATTATGAAATTAATTAGATAAACTCTTGGCCGATGCTGTAACAGGTCTACCACATGGAGACCATTTCCTGAGAACAGCCAATTAGCCGAATGTGCATGTCTTTGGACTGTGAGAGGAAACTCACACTAGCCTGTGGAGAACATGGAAACTCCACATTTTGCTGCAAACTCAAGGCAGAAGTCAAAGAGCTCTGGGGTCTTGTTTGGCACAGGTAAGGTCGGCCTATTTAAGCGCCTACACTCCTGAAAAGCACAATTTCATCCTAATCCCTGCTAGTATTTTCATATCCATAAGGTTTCAAGTGATTTCAAAGCAGTGTTCACAGCATACGGTATTTCCTTTCGGCTTACAAATGCAGCTGTCTCATTGTGAATAAACTGGCCAGCCTGAGCCAAGCAATACCCCCCACCCCCAGGCTCTTTTCCCTTAATGGCAACTGGTGACTTACAACAAGATGATCACGGTCACTACCCAATTGATATCGTCTAATCTATGCAATAAAAAGTGAGTCAGTGATGCAGTCATCAGTGCCCTGCATTATCATTGACGATAAGGTAAACGCACATTTCCGAGCAGATGACTGCATAGAGGACCTGTAAATAAAGTAAGGATACAGAGAGCTTGATGGGGTCAGCAGCATAGTAGTTAGGGTGCTGGGCTTATGATCAGGTCGTCATGGGTTCAAATCCACACTGTGCAAAGACCCCTGGGCAAGATCTTCACCACAAAATTGCCTCTGTCCACCCAACAGTATAAACAGGTACCAGTAAAAATACTTGAAAAGTAATCTACGATGGATTAGCATCCATCCAGGAGGAGTTGAACTCCTGGTAACTTCACACTACAGAAACTGGAAATAAGCCCCAGCCTGATAAGCCACTAAACTCAGATGTAAAAAGTCCAACAGACTGACCTGACCAACAGCGAGACTGAAGAATATACTGAAATACACTCGCCCTAGAACAGTGGTTCTTAATCTGGGTTCGATCGAACCCTAGGGGTTCGGTGAGTCAGTCTCGGGGGTTTGGCGGAGGTCAAGACACACACCTGACTCATATTCATGACGACACACCCCGCTTGGCCATCACTGGCTGCAGGTGATCACACTACATTGTTTGGCCAATCTGTGCTGCAGGAAATTTGGTGCGCTCAGTAGTCGACTTCTGACTGTTGTGATGGTACGTCGTGATTTCTTTCTTAATGTTTTAATCCACACTATGTTGAGCAAAAAAGAAAGTGGTCAGACGGATATGTACAACACGGATTCACATATATAACGGAATGTGATGCTAGTCAGCGTCCTATCTGCATGATTTGCAAAGTAGGATCAACCCCCGTTGACTGACATATACGTACATGTATCTTTCTCTTTTGGCTTTTTCCCCTTTCTCGGGAGTCGCCACAGCGAATCATCTGATTCACACATTTCATTTGGCATAGGTTTTTACGTTGGATGCCCTTCCTGTCACAACCCTTTAACAAGAAACAGAAACACGCTGACGGCTTTGCAGCCACTCTTTACGAAAGTCAGCAATGGTTATTTTACATGCCTCTCACCATAGACACTGGGGGGGGGGGCAGTCACAACCCTGTGGGGACTCGAACCCCCAACCTTAGGATCGGCGATCCTGCGCCCTATCCACTAGACCACCACTGCCCCACGTGTATATAATATCAATAAATGCATATTCAATACTATGAATGCTCATAATGGTGATTAAACATTAAAAAAAATAACGCATAAGATGTAAATAAAACAAATACACAAACATACAGACGTGTGCGCACACACACAGATGCGCACCTCACATAAAAATGTAAGTAGTTGTGATGGGGGAGTTCATGCATTGTATTGGTTTTGTTCTTTGAACACAGTGATGTTAACGCATGGTTCATTTTGATGCCCCAGTAAAAACATACCTATGTCTTGAATTTTAAAAAAAAAAAAAATCATTTTATTTTTCAATAAAGAAGGGTTCGGTGAATAAGCATATGAAACTGTTGGGGTTCAGTACCGCCAACAAGGTTAAGAACCACTGCCCTAGAACGATGGTAGCTGCTCTTTTGTTCAGACGGAGAACCAGCAGCCCTGCTCCTGACATTAAAGTGTTTATAGTTTCCTTAATTCCATTTTTACACTACACAAAAATTAGAACTGACAGCACGATAGTTGTCAGAGATGCCGAGAATAGCCCCAGACCTGAGGCAAAATGGCAACAGCAACAAGCAAATGGCCATAAAGTCACCCTAAATATTTCCCAAGGTCAAATACCCTACTACTTTAATAACTCCCAATCCTGTAGTGCACATTGTATTATAACATCGTAAAAAGAAGTGTGTCCAACAGTTAAAGACAAAACAATGGACAGGAAACCAGGCAGAGAGGTTTTCTACAGACACCAGTGACTACAGTCCAGTAGAGTTGTGAGGTTGCGAAGTCCTCTGGTTTCTCTTTGGGTTGGTGAGTTGGTTATTTATATTGTTCGTGGTTATCAGACAGTGGTGAACTCATTCACTCACTCCTTTGCTGAAGCGCTTAATCCTGGAAGGCTGGTGCCTATTTCGGCTGACACTGAGCGCAGGTGGTATAAACCTTGAATGGCTCGTCAGACTGTCACAGGGCAAGATTCACACCTAGGATCCATTTGGAACAGCCTGTCAACATAATGTGCATGTCTTAGGACTGTGTGAGGAAACCCTTGCGACCTCAGGGAGAACATGCAAATGCCACACAAACACCCAACCCAAGGGAATCGAGCCTTGAAGAAGACATTTTTAAGCTGAAAGCTTCATGGTAGTGATCGTTTTTACTTTAAAACATGATTTTGGAATCAAGGTTTGGTTTTGCCTGCATAGACTGGCATTCTGTGCAGGGAATAAACCACCTGTATGCCCAAGTCAGCTGAGACTGGCTTAGTCTCAACCATGACCCTGATGAACAGGTGGTATAGATAATAGATGGATAAAAATGCATATGGTGTTGTCATATCAACATGGCAACCCATTCAAGCTCTGACATGCAGAATTTTTTGTGGTTAAGAAAAATAAGTATTTAAATTAAAAAAAAAAAAAAAAAAAAAAAAAAAAAAAAAGTATTGTGACCTTTCCATTATTAGCATGACGAACTGTTGGAATGACCTGGATACCCTGCTACTTTCCAAATTTTATATCAGCACTTCCAAGGGGCTCCTGAGGGGCGCATCAACAAGGTGCATAACAAAGCCAGAGACTACAACTTCGAATCTGGGTTAATGCCTCAGCCATCCGTGACCAAGAGTCCATGGGAGCTAACTGGCTGAGCTCTCATGGGAGGGAATGAGGGATGGCATACGTTCACTTCCTTGTCACTCACCGCGATCACTCACCAATCATAGACATTTGTGAGACCGGACAGCACTTTCCCACCGAGTGTTAGACCGCGCCCAAATACGCTGTAGTTTCGAAAAGAGGCGAGTGACTAGCATCGCATGTCACAGAAGGGGCATGTGCATGCTTTCACCCCTCCCGGGTCAGTGGTGATCCTGTGATAGCGAAGGTAATACCGGATATGGGTGGGAATTATAAACGGCTAAATGATGACAGTACCTATATGTCTTGAATTTGTAAAAAATCATTTTTATTTTTCACTGATGAAGGGTTCGGTGAATGTGCATATGAAACTGGTGGGGTCCAACAAAGTTAAGAACCACTGGACTAGATGATACGCATACATTATAGCAACAAGGCTGGTTCACATCACTGGATCTGTGTGATGCAATTTTTCATATTCCAATTATGGTTATCTAATCTGTACAGATTGATCTGTATTTACATGAATAAATGTTGTTTCATAACCTCTGGGTTTTGTCAGAAACATCTCAGAACAGACAAAGAGAGAGAGAAAAAAAAAAAAAAACACGAGAAGATGCTAAGAGGTGGCAAGACTAAATCATATTTAATCTAGGTTTCTTCCAGCCACAAAAAAGCCTGTGCGTGATAGGAAATGCACTTGAAGTGACGTGGCACTGCATTCTTTCAGCTTCCTGTTTATTCAGCTTCTTTTGCCAGATCTCTTCCGTTTTGAGCGCATGCACGAAGAATATTTTTAATAAAGAGGCAGAAAGACAATCTCCAAGGTCAGAATTGTACACCAGGGAAGGCGAAGGAAGTGGCGTTTACTTTTTGAACTATTAATAACTTTAAAAATATCTGCAAATATGAATTCCAAGCAACTTTCTAAAGAAAACAACTGTATTCATGAAGGTCATAACTCACAAAGCTTAGAGTGAATTATCCCACATTATTAATGTAACAAAAAGCCCAATCACCTTTAGTTTGTCATTTAATAGTTTTCTAAAAAAAAAAAAAAAACACAGCAAACCACAAAATATGGACGCAATCAAAATCTGCTGATTTTAAAATACATATACCTGACAACCACCTTCTCGACTTAAAAACGTGAATGAGATCAGATACTAACTTTCAACTGTGAAATCTAAATTCCCTGTGCGGCCCCTTGGTAACCAGGGTCTTCGAAACAGAGCCGCTACCTCACACAGAGAGGATTAATAAACTGCTTAATTCGTATACCCACCTGGTCAGAATAAAGAAGCACATTCACACCATGAAATAAACATTTAATTAGCACTGATGTGTGAAGGAGGGACAGAAGAGGATTTCATATGGCTAGGGATCGTTCCAAGAGAACATCCAAATATATAACAGTGAGAAAACCCAAGTTAAAATTCATTTATTTGTTCATCTACATACTATATCGAAAAAATTGATGGTTCATTAATACAGCTGTGTATCACTTTTGTTCTTTGATGCATTGTGCTGTAGGGCTGTGTCTTTATTTGGACATTGATATAAAATGAAGGACTGAGCATTATTCCACTGGAGTACAACACAAAGTACTCAAAAAAAGAAAGAAAGAATAATAATTCTATTTAAAGGAGACATTCACAATATATTACAGAATTGTTATTTAGGCTTTCTGTGAGAAACAAGCAAGTTACTACAGGGATCCCTCACTTTCTGCGGTTAATGGGGACCGAGACTCCCCAGACCAACGATTTCCACGAAGTAGGATCATCCCCTCCTGACACGTACACGTACATGTATTAGTCCTTCTCAAAAAATTAGCATATTGTGATAAAGTTCATTATTTTCTGTAATGTACTGATAAAAATTAAACTTTCATATATTTTAGATTCATTGCACACCAACTGAAATATTTCAAGTCTTTTATTGTTTTAATACTGATGATTTTGGCATACAGCTCATGAAAACCCAAAATTCCCATCTAAAAAAATGAGCATTTCATGAAAAGGTAGTCTAAACGAGCTATTAACCTAATCATCTGAATCAACCAATTAACTCTAAACACCTGCAAAAGATTCCTGAGGCTTTTAAAAATTCCCAGCCTGGTTCATTACTCAAAACCGCAATCATGGGTAAGACTGCCGACCTGACTGCTGTCTAGAAGGCCATCATTGACACCCTCAAGCAAGAGGGTAAGACACAGAAAGAAATCTCTGAGCGAATAGGCTGTTCCCAGAGTGCTGTATCAAGCCACCTCAGTGGGACGTCTGTGGGAAGGAAAAAGTGAAAGAAGGGCCGATTCCAGACCTGGGAGGACCTGTGGAAGCAGTGGACTGAGTCTGGAGTAGAAACATCCAGAGCCATCGTGCACAGGCGTGTGCAGGAAATGGGCTACAGGTGCCGCACTCCCCAGGTCAAGCCACTTTTGAACCAGAAACAGCGGCAGAAGAAAGTAATTTTTCGGATGAAAGCAAATTTTGCATGTCATTCGGAAATCAAGGTTCCAGAGTCTGGAGGAAGACTGGGGAGAAGGAAATGCCAAAATGCCTGAAGTCCAGTGTCAAGTATCCACAGTCAGTGATGGTTTGGGGTGCCATGTCAGCTGCTGGTGTTGGTCCACTGTGTTTTATCAAGGGCAGGGTCAATGCAGCTCACTATCAGGAGATTTTGGAGCACTTCATGCTTCCATCTGCTGAAAAGCTTTATTTTCATTTTTCAGCACGACCTGGCACCTGCTCACAGTGCCAAAACCACTGCTGAATGGTTTCCTGACCATGGTATTACTGTGCTCAATTGGCCTGCCAACTCTCCTGACCTGAAGCCCATAGAGAATCTGTGGGATATTGTGAAGAGAAAGTTGAGAGACACCAGACCCAAAACTGTGGATGAGCTTAAGGCCGCTATCGAAGCATCCTGGGCCTCCGTAACACCTCAGCAGTGCCACAGGCTGATTGGCTCCATGCCACGCCGCATTGAAGCAGTCATTTCTGCAAAAGGATTCCCGACCAAGTATTGAGTCCATAACTGAACATAATTATTTGAAGGTTGACTTTTTTTTTGTATTAAAAACACTTTTTTATTGGTCGGATGAAATATGCTAATTTTTTGAGATAGGGATTTTTGGTTTTTCTTTACTTTTTTGTCAAAATTATCAATATTATATACAATAAAAGGCTTGAACTACTTCAGTTGTGTGTTATGAATCTAAAATATATGAAAGTCTAATGTTTATCAGTACATTACAGAAAATAATGAACTTTATCACCAATATGCTAATTTTTTTAGACGGACTAGTATATGTGTATATATTATCAATAAATACATATTCAATGCTATAAATACTTATAATAACAAACAAAAAATAATGCACAAGATGTAAATAAAATAGAAATACACACATACACACGTGTTCATACACACTCGTGCGCACCTCACAAAAATGCAAGTAGTTTTGTTGGGGTGCTTTTGAGTTTTTTTTTTTTTTTTTTGCATAATTGGCCTTGTTTTGTAGAATTTTCCTTCGCCTTCTCCCTAATTTTCCTTATTTTTCAATGAATATTTTTGAAAAACCTGTGATGCACTGAAGCACGAAGTAGCGAGGGATCACTGTAATTATTGAAGAAATTGACATTTTAGGTTCTGATATAAAACTAAATACATTTGTCATTATTTTCAACAAGGGGCAACATGACATAGTAGTTGGCACATCCACCTCACAAAAAGAAGGTTCTGTGTTTAAGCCCTAGGTTTGGTCATTTCTCTGTGGAATTTGCATGCTCTCCCTATGCTTGTGTAGGTTTCCTCCCACAGCCCAGAGACATGCACATTAAGTCACATGGCTATACTAAATTTACCCTCGATGTAGGAGTGTGACTGTGTTGGCCCTGCAATGGTTCAATGAGCTGTCCAGGTTGTTTCCCACCTTTGTTGAGTGTTGTCTGATCCCTACTAGAATCAAGCAATTTGGCAAATGAAAGAATTACCGTATTCAACCACATTCATTGAGCATGTTTCAATTTCTATCCTTAACAATGAAAAGACAACTGTTTAGCTTTTTCGTTAATATTTTTTTCTTCAAAGTATTTTATGACTACTTAAAAAAAAAAAAAGATTAAGCTTTAGACACAATGTGACACTATATCAAAAGTTTATTCAAGTACTAATAACATGTTACATTAACCTGTTTACGATTATAATAGACAGGTAGGTGTGCACAGGGTACAGTATGTAAATATACTAGTGATTTTTACCCCCCCCCATTCCCCCCCTAATTTTAGTTATAAAACAGGTCTAACACACTCAGAGGGAGAGCACTCTCTGCCCCTCATACAGATGAGCTTACAAACACCCATGATTGGCTGGCAATCAAGTGCATGCTGTCCCACCCACATGGCCAATTAACTCCCACGGACTACCAGCTACGGAAGGCTGTGGCATTAACCTGGATTTGAAGTTGTGATCTCTGGGTTAATAGTCACGCACCTCCTTGATGCACCAGTTGGGAACTTCTACAGCGATATTTAAGATAAATAACTTATGATCATGTATTGCCTCTAATATAAATTAACTAACACTCAGGAACACATGAAAAAAAAAAATCTACAGTGCTTATAATTCTGAATATCACATCACACTTTACAGGGATCTCCCACTTTCCGTGGTTAATTGTGACCGAGATCCCCCCGCGACCATCGAAATCTGTGAAGTAGGATCACCCCCAACCCCCCACACTGACGTATACGTACGTGTATATAATATCAATAAATACATATACAAAGCTATAAATGCTCATAACAATTAAACAAGAAAAAAAAAAAGATGTAAATGAACTATAAATACACACATAGACAGATGGAACTGCATGACAAGACAACACACATACATACATATGCACGCAGATGCGAGTCCACACACAGACGCAACAATGCAAGTACAGACGCTCCCCAGTTCGGTTCCAACCAGTTAGATGAGTTTGTTTGTAAGTCGTTACAGGGCATTATTTAGAGGGACATTCTTTAGATTTTCAAAAAAAGTTCTTTAGACATTTTTTTTCATACATCATGCTATATTATGTATGCGATGTAAACACAGTAGCATTAAATAAATATCTTATATTTGAAATCAACATATGAATATCAAAGTTTATTCTTTTAATATTGTAATCAACAGCATACCAAGATTTCTTCAACATATCAACTTTTCATATTGTAGTCAACATCGTGTCAAAATCAAATACCTTAGTTACGCACTGTGCTGTTGCTGGCGATTTATAATTAACTTGTATTTGTTAAAAAATGTCAGCAAAAGTGTTGCTCAATGTGAAGCGCATTATTTTTTTTTAGTATTTTCACGTTGGGATCGTCAGAACAGGGTTTTTTTTTTTGCCTCATCATTGTCCCCTTCCATCATGCTTTCCACCTTTGTTGTTAAGACAGTACTGGTGTTTCACCAAACTGGTGAAACTGACCAATCACATGGTGCAGTTGATACTGATTTCGCATTGGTCACTTTGAAAGGGGACAAAAGTATTTTTTGAACACAACCGGCAAGTTATACTTTTTGCATCTGTGAATGCTCAGGCTGGGGTTTATGTACAATTTCGCCCCAACCAGCTGTGTTACCACCAACAAAGGTATTTTTAAGGCTGGCCTTATAGGAAAAATATAAAAAGAAAACTGATGTGAAAAGTAATTTTTTTTTATTTTATTTTTGCGATACTGTATTAATCCTGCAAGCGAAACTATTACCTCTGCATTTCACCCATCCAAAGTGAGCATATGCACGTGCACACATGCACACACAGAACAGTTGGTTGCCACATACATTGGGGTGCCTGGAGAGCAGTTAGGGGTTGGGTACCTTGCTTAAGGACACTTCAGCCATGGAGGTGGAGGAAGGAAAGGTGCAGCTCACTCCACCACCACACATTTTCCCTGCTGGCTTGGGAATTCAACCAACAGCCTTTCGGTCACATAGACACTTCATCTTTTGAGCTAAGGCTGCCAGCTTTCTTATATTTATTTCTGCCCATTACAACATTCAAGCCAATGGTCCTCATGGCCAGATGTATTGCAAGATGCAGGTTTCACATCAACCTGTTCCATCATCATGCTGCTGGATTATAAACAAATGTTCGAGAGACCACAGCAAAATTTTAATTACAAAAATCTGACAATTTCCATCTGATTTTAATTGAACTAAATACCTCACCGATGAGCATGACATAAACCAGCCGAAACATGACTCATGTCTGAAGACATTTTCCCATGTGAGGGCTTTTGCATGTGATTCTGAAAACGTGTACAGTGTGTCGTCTTCTCCTTTCGGCTCCCCCACCCCTTTTTTCCTCTAGGGGCGCCACAGCGACTCATCCGATTAACAGGTTTGATTTGGCGTTGGTTGTCAGATGCCCTTCCTGACAACCCTTTGAGCAAGGGACAGAAACACGCTGCCTGCTCAGCAGCTACTCTTTACGAAAATCAGCAATGGTTCTTTTCCATGAACCGCTCAACACAGACGATGAGAGACAAGGCCGGCCTTTGATAACCCATTTAGCTTGGGGGGGGGGGGGGGGACGACAACCTTGTGCAGAGTGGGACTCGAACCCCAGAAAACGAGACTTCATTCAATTCAGATCGGCAACCATAAAGTCTCAGTGTTTCTTAATCAAAAATTTACAAATAGAAAGGCTTTTATATTAGAGACGAATGCCTGGGAGGATGAAAATATGACAGGAAAGCTTCCCAGGGGCAGCAGGTTGGGTCTGAGAGAAGTTGCAGCAGTGACGCGGGGACAGCCACCGCCCTGCTTTTACAGCCAGAGGACAAATTAAACTCAGACAGGAAGGAATAGGAAGCAGATCAGAAAGCGTGGTGTGACTTCTTTATTAATAATTTACTCACTTGTGTACACAAACAAAGCCTGTGCATTCACTACCCCCCCACACACACACCACCACCCCTCAGTGTTTCCATTAGTGTTCCTTCCACGCCATGCCGTCGTTACACAAAATCACAGCGACACGCTCGAGATCAAATCTGACTCTGCGCAATTTAAATCAGATCATGGGGGAGAGATCACTAATTAAAGCACGAGCAAAATCTTCTCCAGAATGAATCATTTCAACTCCAAACCAGACTACACGCTTCTTTCTTTACACGTCATTATTCGTAGTTTATTACAGACGGCCAGACTTTAAAATAATTAAACCAGCACGCTTTGCTACTACATATTACCTTCCTTTTAGTCCAGCCTTGTGCTGGCCTCTCGACAATACAGGAAGTTGCACACTTCTCCTCCTACCCGCATCGGGGCGACCTCCCACATCGAGATCCAGGATTGGTTACTAGGAATTCATTCTCGCAATCTGATTGGAGGATTACGTTCCGGCACTCGGAGAACGAGATGGGCGGGATTTAAACCAAATACGGTGAGGAAAGAAAAAGATCTTGCTGGTTTGCTAACCAAGCTAATGGTTATAAAACACCCATAGAAGAAGAAAAAAAAAAAAGTCGAAAGTTGGAAAAAGTTAGCCTAGCAGTTACAAATACTAGCTCATGGGACACGTTGACAAAGCAGATTTAAATATAATCGCCAATTCCACACACAAAAATATATATAAGTCTCAATGAAATAGTTTGGCTCGAACATTCTGGAAAGTAGAGCGACCACAATTCAGGTCGTTAATTAGCGAGTTAATACGAACATTTTCCTTAATATAAATTCCATATTTTAGTGCGCGACTTCCTTATAATGTACTTCCGGAAGCTTTATTTGGATGTTTTGTCTGATTTCCTGAGGCAAACGAACATTAACGCTCCCACAAGCAGTAGTCCACCAATTAAAAGCACAATGCCAACACCAGGCTTTGTTTTAATACTTTAAACGCGCACTGAATAAATAATTATTTCGGAAAATATAAAGGCGTGTAGATAAACTTTTTACCGAATAAAATCAATACTCGCAGCCCATTAGAGCCTCATTATTCTGACAATACATACCATTCAATTCGGGTTGTGAGTAGTATTAATTACACTCGACTACTGACCTAACTCGGATATAAAAACATTTCTCTAGATAAACAAAACAAAACAAAACAAAACAAAAAATCTTCAATAAATTACTGGCGATGCAATTAACTGGACGAACAGGAAACATCCAAGCAGCAACTTCAGATTTGTGACAAGTTCCCGACTCGCTAACGTTAGCTTGAGCGCTCGCGAGACGTCCAGAAAAAAATTCCCAAATACACAACACAAACTACACTCAATGGTTTCCGGCAATGCCGCAAATAATAAACAATAATCTGTTTATCTCCGTTATAAGCGCTTACCGTAGAAATGTGAGTGATGTAGGAGTCAATAGGCAACGTGAGATTCAACTGACTTCTCAATGGCGCGAGGAGGGAGCGGCGATGTCAGACGAGACACCCACTTCCGGGAACACTGGAGCGCGCGCGCGCGCACATGCTCGCGCTCGATGTCTGTGTGCGCATGCGCACATCAATAAGCCCGCTTCCAGTCAGAATCAGGTGTCCTGAAAACATTTCCTCCATATGTAATGCTATGGCGAAAAAAATCACGGAAGGGCTCATTTAATCAGGTGGGGTTTTTTTTTTTTTTGGTTTGTTGATCGACAGGTATACTGAATCGTAAACACAATCGAGTTTTAGAATAGAATACTTTTATTTAAAAAACATTAAGCTTAATAGGGCACTAAGGGAACTGTCGCTAAAGCTAATAGTGTACCTCAATTAGTGGGCAGTGGTGGCCTGGTGGTAAAGGGCTCTGGATCACTGAGCCCAACGTTAAGGGTTCAAGCCCCACTCTCCACAAGGTTGTCACTGCTGTTCCACCAGTGTAACTGGGCTCCCAAAAGCCGGCCATGCTCGTCACTGTCTATGGCGAGAGGTTCATCAGAGTAGCTGCAAAGCCGTCAGCATGTTTCTGCTGTGTGGGCTGTTCAGGGTGTAGTGTGCCCTCGCCGAGAGCGGATGCATGCAAGGGCGTGACGCCAGAAACATGCCAAAGCACCAGAAATATACCTCAACGCCACTGCCAACTAGTGGAGTGGAGGTGCAATTACGCTTAATTATCGTACACTAGTCCAGAAAAGCATGTTCCCCAGGGTTATACGCGACCCCCACGATTTGAGAAGCACCGATTTAGACTGAGGCCTCAATTCGTTAGTAAGCTGAAACATCAAGTATTAAACTATGACCTCATTAAAAATGACAAAATCTTTCTTGCTCCACATATGAACAAGTTTGGCATTCAAAACCAAATTCAGTCTGCTGTAGACTGAGCATGAAGTTTTTGGAGCACATCATTTATTCAAATTACCAGAGTACGCCTTCCAAATTTGACCCATTGCCATCAACTCTTTATATATAATTGCTACCAGTGGGAAGAACACACATCCAGAGGCAAGGAAAATGGGGAAAAATTAATTTAAAGTTACACAGACTCTGTAAAGTGGTTTAATTGGATCATGACTTCAAAACATCACTGCCATTATATACAAATATTTAATGCAGTCAACATACAGAAAGAAAGGAGAAACCCTCATGAAGTGCACTCGACCTTTTGGAATTACCTAATCATTCGCCACCACAAGCAGTAGCACGGAGACAAAATTAAGCAGACGCCAATGGCTTTACAAAGCAACCAATAACTGTACATTTAAAACTTTTATACCAATTGCTTGTATACAAAAGGAAGCAGAGTCATTTATTGGATAGGACATACTGCAGGTTTTATTACAATGAACTATAAAGGGCAGGTAAGACAAGCACCTCCCCTCACTCCAGTCCTACGGTCAGACTAGGCTTTAAAAAAAAAAAAAAAAAAAAAAAAATTAAAAAAAAAAAAAAGTCAGAGCATTTAAAAGGAGAAAACTGGTACACAATTTTAAATCACTTCTGAAGACATGTAAAACTTCCAGCATTTCAAAGCGGTGAGGACCACCCCACAATGCTGTGCAGACCACGACTTAAACAGATCAGATGATTTAGCTGGTGTCCATCTGTGAAAACCAAATTGAAAAAGAAAAAAAAAGGTCACACACTGAACAATTTAAGTTTACACAACTTGAGGAACACGTAGCAAATCGAACATACCCTGGCATTGTACGCATCTAGCTGGGCATCCAACTCTTCTGCCGAAAGCTGCTGTTTGTTATTACCCCTTCCCCCTCTGCCACGGCCCCTGAGCCCTCCACCTCCCCGGCTGCCTCGTCCTCTCTGCATGCCTCCAAAGCCCCCCATCTTGTTTCTGTTCATGCCACCACCACGACTCAGACTGAAATACAACAGGAAAATATATATATATATATATATTTTGCCATACAAAGATCAACAAAAAGTGTGCCAGGAGTGAAATATGGCTTACCCCTGCATCGGAGCCCGTCTTTGTGCATCAATCTGAGATGTGACTAACTGAATGTTCATTGGACGGCCTGGAACAGAATCAAAAGAGGGTAAACAAACCAGCAACCTTCAAAAAGAGAGATTACTGTGGATGAGGTGGAAAAAAAATTACCCTCACCATCAAGAGGAACACCATTGTATTGCTTCATTGCTTTTAAAGCATCTGCTTTTCTCTCAAAGTGGACATCTGCTGTGCCAAGACTGCGCCCCGATCGGTCATAATGTACAGCTGCCTTCTTCAAGGTGCCAAACTCTGCAAAAAGTTCCTGTACAGAAAGAACAAACACCAGAGTGACAAGCAATTCACACTTTTTTTTTTTTTTTTTTTTTTAAGTTGAGCAATCAATAAAGCACACACACAAAAAAAAACCCAAATACCTGAATGTCTGCATCTGAGACACCAAAGTCAAGATTGGACACAAGCAGCTTCCCTCCGGTTTCCATACCAGCTCCTCCTCCTCCACCACCTCCAGAATTGGTGCCATAGCCATTGTCGAACATGTCATGCTGCCATTTGTCAGGGAGCTGCTTGGGCTGCAAGAAACGAGAGAGAACGCACCTGCTGACTTCGGATCCGGTCTCTCACTGACAGTCCACTCGCTGGGTGCTGGGGCAAGCAGGGGGCTCCACCTCAACAAGGCCGGCGGCACCCAGCTAACTGTGTTCAGTGCGATCCAGCAATCCCTGCCCACCCCATCACTACAAATAGGTAAACCAACGCAAAAACTGCAACACAAACAGCACGGCGCACCAAGTGTAGGAATCCAGATAGTTAGGTTACAAGTTACAAAATGAATTGCAACTACACCATAAATTAGAAGAATGTTTGTTGCGTCTTGTTATACTATTCTATTTTGCATCGAACCTGCACACATACTGCCTGTAGAGGGTCAGTTTAGACATTAGAACTATTTGGCCCCAAGTATATGGCTTAAAATTGCCCCGACATAAGTGTCTAGTGTTGCCATACTTAAACCCGTTTTTTTTCCTCTGCAAATATCTGATTGTCTACACAGGGTGGCCTAGTGTCACCCCCGCCCACCCACCAGGAAGCAACTTTATTAAAATAAATCACCAAACCAACCCCCCATAGTCTCTTTAAATGAATCCTAGACCTCCAGATGTGATGTTCCATGGCTGACTCTCAGATCTCCTCTGGGGAAAAATGAAGTCCATCAAGTGCAGGATGAAGGGATGATGGGGGGGGAAAAAAGTCCATGACTGGCTGTGTGATGTATACACCCCTGCAACCAAGAGCGTCCATTTTGAAAACAGACATTTTGGTACAGCAATGTGTCATGTAACAAATGCCAACTTTAGCCTCACACCTCACAATATTAAAAAAAAAAAAGATATAGCAATCTCAACTAAAAAAATAAGTCCGTTTTCTCGTGTATATTACCGTTAAAACACTAAAGTAGCACTAATCTGAAGGAAGTGTGAATACGGCCCCTCCCAGACAAAGGACTCCACCAAGGAAAACAGGCCGCTCTTGTTGAGCCTTTAAAAGAACAAAAAAAAAGCACAAAAACAAAAACGTTGATATCTTCAAGTCGCATCGCTGGTCATCTCGGAGGCTTTCACAGGGTTGAGCATCGGATGTAGACGAAAACATTCGAGTTGAAAAGCCACCATTTCAATGACACTGGTGATGTTGTGGATCCAAAATGGCGCCGGTCGCTGAAGGTTAGCCGATAAGCCACTTTAGCCACGATGTAGCCAAGTTAGCTCATTTGCTCCATACTCTTGACTTCTCAACGACGGTAAGATAAAATGGGGTTTTCGGGGAGGAGAGAGAGAATATTAAGCACAACTTAAAAGCCAATTTTTTTTAAATGAGCTTCTCCATATCTTATCACATTTCCAGAGAAACTCCCAAGGGGCATGTAGCGCGGCTGACTAGCAAGCTAGCCATCGCGTATGCTAGCAGGCCTAGAAAGAAACAGGGGGACTTCACCCAGGCATTTTTGGATGTGCTCAAGGTTTGGTCCACTTTCTCAGCCAATTTTTCTTTATCTTTCTCCTACCCTGCTGTATGGAGTGAGTCTGCTTCTGCCACGATTCAGGTTCTGACGATTCCTCATAGGGCCTGAGCCTCCTCCTCGGCCTCCAAAGCCTCCGCCTGTGGTAACTCCCAGCCGCCCGGCGCCTCCTGCACCGCGGCCACCTCGGCCTCGGCCACCTCTCCCACCGCGGCCACCAGCGCCTCCTCGCTGCTGCTTATTCTGCTTGATAATGTCGTCCAACGACATATCCATCTTGTCTACCATTGTTTAATCGATCGGGTTAATACTAACGCAGCTGCTGACAAAAATAAAAAAAAAACCCTGCCAGAAAAACAGCTAGTCTGCCCCTAACCTGAATGTTTTTAAACCGGGAAAGGCGCCTTTATGATTCTTATATACTTAAGATGACGTAGCATGTGAAAGCCGTAGGTAACGCCTTCCGTCGAAATTGGGCCAATCACGTCGAGCCATGGTTCCACGTCAGAGGACAACAATGCAACACTCGTTTGTGACGAAAAAGATCAGATGAGTTGTTTTTGAATGAATATTAAAATTTTTCATGAAAAACTCTCGAGTTGTTCTGAATAGTAATAGTAATAATAGAGGTGGCAGGGTGGTGTAGTGGTTAGCACATCCACCTCACAGCAAGAAGGTCCTTGGTTCGAGTCCCGGTTTCCTGCAAAAATGCAAAAACATGTACAGTAAATGAATTGGCTGTTCTAAATCACCCCGAGGTGTGACTGAATGGTTGTGAGAGTGCTGGCCCTGCAATGGTCTGGGCGAGCTGTCCATGGTGTGCCCTGCCCTCGCCCAAAGTCAGCTGAGATGGGGACCAACCTCCCTGCGACCCTAATTGCAATCAAGCAGTTCAGAAATGGAGAGAATGAATATTAGTCAGAGTGGTTAGCACCATAACCTCACAACAAGAAGATCTGAGCTTGAATGCTGTGCTGAGTTGTTTCTGTGTGGAGTTTGCATGTTCTCCCTATCGGTTTCCTCTGGGGTACATAGAAACTCTAGAGATAAACGCCCGAGATCAGGAACCGAATCCAGACCTTGCTGTGTGAGGTGGAAGTGCCACCGTGCCACTGTGTCACCATGCCAACTTCACTTTACTTTATTCAGGAAAAAAAAAAAAACAGCAATTTTTTTTCTCAAGTGAATGCTATACAGAGCAGGACAGTGACATTGTGACATTGTGGTTAGCACATCTGCCTTACAACACAAAGCTCCTGGGTTCAATTTTTGGGAGGATGTTTAAGTGCAGTTCAGATAATTCCTATGGAAGGAAAAATAGCAAGGGCTATAGGACTAAACAGCTTGCTGGGATATGGGTTACTGGGGTCCCCTCCTGGAGCCAGGCCTGGGGGAATGGCTCAAAGGCCTGGCAGTCGGGCTTTTGCTCATGGAGCCCGGCCGGGCCCAGCCAGAAGAAGATATATGGGTCTGCAATGGCCTGGCCTGCTGTTCGGGGTGTGCCCTGCCCTCGCCCGGAGTCGGCTGAGATGGGTGCCAGCCTTCCCGCAATCCTATTTTAGGACCAAGCGGTTTAGAAAATGAATGAAAGAATGCACGGGAACATAAAAAGTAAAGTGAATCAAGATTTGTGTATTTTCATCCATCGTTTAACATTGACGGGTAGGGTGATCTCAGGGGACGACATAGTTCTATTTTTGGCTTTGCTTGTGCACTGTGTTAAAGAGGATATGTTTGCATGTTTGAATACAGTATACTAGAAAAAAAA
Organism: Plotosus lineatus; assembly: GCA_024760905.1. NCBI lineage: Eukaryota > Metazoa > Chordata > Actinopteri > Siluriformes > Plotosidae > Plotosus > Plotosus lineatus. The sequence goes on from CM045740.1 coordinate 16,194,740, forward strand.
CATCAAAAAGAAAGCTACCAGTAGAGTGCCACACCTTAACTCCTCTTACAATCATCAAGCTCATTATTTAATGAGAAAGCAACACTTGGCTTGCATATGGGTAACACTGGTTGTTGTCTGGGGTGTACTCTGCCCTCACCCAGAGTCGGCTGAGATGGGCACCATCCCTAATTAGGAGCGGTTAAAAAAGTAAATGAATGTTGTAGAAGTAGTTATCCAGGGGTTCTCAATGTCCATTTGGAAAGCAAAGGCAGATCTGTAATGTATTTTAATTCAAATGGCAAACATCACACTCAACAGTTAACAATGATCTCGTTATTACCTGATTTGACTGGCCATCCGAATTGAATAGATTTAATACAACCTCAATGACAAATGGTTTTTGGGATATTCAGGAAAAAAAAAAAAAAAAACACATCTAAAGCTCCAATTAATGTCCATAATTTTATTCTTCATAATTTAATAAAGTTTGAGATATTTGAGAAGTTAGATTATGTTTATAAAACTAATTTGTGCTAATATAGTCATGGACATTTAATGCGCAGTTCAAGAGATTCTTGGTCCAAATGGCACTTTCTGTTTTCTCACTTGTATGTTACTGATGGGCATTTAGGCAGCTTAAGTACTTAAACAGTGATATCACATGCACTTCCCAGGCATTTATTTGGACTTTAAGCTGTCCTACATCAATAGCTATAACAGTAGGAATTGTTTCTTCAGCATTCTGAGATCATAAACAATCCTATCTTCTGCTCATAATGAACCAGTTAATGAGAAAATAAATGCAGAGGGGGTGAAATAAGAACAATGTAGTTGTGAGCCACAGGTTGAGATACCATAAAATACTATTTTATTTCCATTGCAAGACTTAAAAGACAGAAAAATGTAATTCCACTCTTTTGAAAGTACTTTTTTTTTTTTTTTTTTTTGAAAAAGGAAGAAGAATGTGGTATCTCTGTTAAAATATTTGGCCTGTCTTTACTATGCCAAGACTTTACTCTAATCAAACTATCTTTAAGAAATAATAAAAAAAAACTAAATGAAAGGGGGAAAGCGTTTCACCACTTTCCTTGAAAGTGCTTGGTTTCAAATGTTGAGCCTGTAGTTATGGCTGTAGCACATCATGTTTTTTTTTTTTCACAGAGCACAAGTCCTTTCCTCAGTAATCACAGGCCAGGTCCTTCTGCCAGGTTAAAATCTTTATAATAAACAATGCATATGAAAAAGAATCCAAAATGCAAAACAAAATGAAAAACAACAAATTCCCTGAAGTTTGAAATCTGTTAATAAGAGGTGGACAGATTAGGCATGAGAATCAGGGATATACAGGAATATGTCTTGAACATACATGAGCCAGTTTGTCCAGACTAGAGTTCGATGAGGCAGAGAAGGAAGAGTTTTCTGGACTAAAGTGGCTGACCAAAGGTTGCTGGCATAAAAAAAAGGTCCCAAAGAGAATGAGTCGGGAGCAGGGAAAAAAGCTGTTGGACCGAGATGAGAGAGGAAATTCACTAAGACTTCTTGCAGTCCTGTGCGCTTGGCCTCCTGAGTTCACTCAGATCCACTGGGGTGAAGGCTGAAATAGAACAAACACATGCTTCATCAGGACCTTCCAAAATTGTGGTGTCTCACCAAGATTAGCTACTTAAACGGGCAAACTGCCAACGGGCACAGCGGATTATTCCTGTCTCTGCTTTTGATTTCACACCTTCTGGCAAGTCATTTGTTTGAAACACCTACATACACCCACAGGCGTAGTGGTTTGCACGACCACCTCACAGCACGAAGGCCTGGGTTCGATTCCCAGCCTGGGCGTTTCTGTGTGGAATTTGCATGTTCTAACCGTGCTTGCGTGGGTTTCCTCCAGGTACTCTGGTTTCCTCCCACAGTCCAAAAATATGCACAGTAGGTTAATTGGCTGTTCCAAATCTTCCCTAGGTATGAATGGTTGTGTGAGTGTCGGCCCTGCGATGGCCTGGCGAGCTGTCCAGGGTGTATCCCACCCACACCCAGAGTCGGCTGACAAGGGTGCCAGCCCCCCTGCAATCCTAATTAAGATTAAACGATTTAGGAAATGAATGAATGAACACAATGGATTTAAAAAAAAAAAAAAAAACATCCCTAACAAAATATTTAATTTTTTTGCACCCCGAAATGAAGATGACACAAAGAGTATTTTTCCAGCTGTATTTAACGTATGCAACAGAAAAGTGAAAGATATGACAGCAACAGTTTAAAAAACAAAACAAAAGAATCACTGAGATGGTAAAGGAATCAACTCTCCTAAAATACTAGTACCTTCTGCACTGAACACTAAGCTAATTAACTTCCATCTGTGATCAATGAAAATCATTTTGAGAGTGATTCACTGAGCTTGGAAGTTTCACTAAAAGCAAACAATCAACTATGGAGGGCAAGGAATTGTAAAAATATCTCAGAAATAAAACTGTTTACAGGCTTAAGTCAGCTGATCGATCTAAAACAAAACAAGTGTTTTTCGAACATTTGGAGTATAGTAACGTGTGACCCATTCCAGGTCAACCTCCAAACTACATGCAAAAGTGTGAGAAAAATTCATAGGAGAGGCTACCAAGAGGACTATGGCAACTTTGAAGTAATTTTTAGCAAAGAGAGATCAGTGTGTGCACATGAAAACAATATCACAAATACTTCACAAATGTGTCCTGTGTGCGAAGGGTGCAAGAAAATGCCACTCCTCCATTGAGTTTTGTCAACATACACCTTAAAAGATTCCGAGGGCAAAGGAAACCAAATCTGAACAATTGGGTATCCACGCAAAAGAGAATATCTGGCAGCAAACCAATTCAGCTTAATATATGAGACCCGAATTTAACCACACAGTGGTCGAGGGAGAAAAAGCTGCATGTCCTGTTGTGACCTAGTCAGAGCCCAAACTTCAAATGAAACAAAAGACAAGCCTTAGAAATTCAATACATTTTTAAAAAATAATTTTATGATAAGATATTTTTTTAACTTACATTTTCAAGTTAAATTTTGCTAAAATCCATTTGATAATTTGCATTAGCCAGTTTGAAAATACTGCCATTTCACCCTCATGAGTGCACAAACTCGCAAGAATAGGGCGTGAAATTCATCAGTTCATATAAGGCAAGATAATGGCAAAAATAAGAGTGCACAGATATTAAAATAAAATTAGATATAAACTAGTAAACTTTTGAATAAAATAAATCTAGCTACATGTACACATATGTGGGACTGGTGGTGTAGAGGTTAGGGTGCTTGCTGGGCTCATGATCGGGAGGTTGTGGGTTCGAATCCCAGTTAGACCCCCACTGTGCTAAGACCCCTGGGCAAGGTCTTAACCACAAGTGTGCCTCTGTTCACCCATCAGTGTAAATGGGTACCAGTAAAAATATACTGGGAAGGTAACCTGCGATGGACTAGCGTCCCATCCAGGAGGAGTTGAACTCCTGGTCGCCTCACGCTATGGATGAGCCATTAGGCTTGAGTGTAAAAAGCCCAACAAACTTTACCTTTTTTTTACCATATGTACACATAAGAGCTGACAGACACAAATATCAAATATCAGCTCTTTTACAGTAATCAATGGTATATACATCGCCATTTATTCATATGCAAATTATTGCCACATTTACAGTAACACACAGGAATTACATGCTACTTTTTACAGTACAGGAATCACCCAATGTGCAAATTTATTAATATGATAAAACAAGCTTGTAACAACAACAATAGTGCATTTTTATGTGCAAATACATAAATACAATATATGTAGTTTTTATTAAGTTTGGGTTTAATTACCCTTTGAGCCCTGTTGAAAAAAAATAATTTGAGATTGTAAACGACCAATGGCCACCATCCAATTCAACTGAGCTCCGATAGTTCTGTAGAGAGGAGGGGGCATATTTTTCTGGCTATGCAAAGTTGGTAAAGAAGTATCCCAAAAGATATGACTATAATAATACTACTAATAATAAAAAAACGAGGATCCACAAAGTACTGATCCATGGGGGTGGTCCAACTCTACAACCATGATTTAAACATCTCAGTGGTGCTACTTTATCTTTCACTTGGCTGTCATAAGTTGCGACGAGTAATTACAGCTTGATATTACTGTGTGTGTGTGTTTGTGTGTGTGTGTGTGTGTCTTCAGTTCAGGATGTAAAGCAAAATTTGGAAGGGGTGATCTATACCCACTCTAAATAAATGTAAATAATAAAGAACTGTTCACTTTAGTCTCAGTGGAGGTTGCTGAATAGTCAGACGCTCATGTTTGGCTGGCAATCACTGTGAGTGACAAGGATGTGAGCATATTCCATCCCTCCAGTGAAAGCTCGGTCAGTGAGTTCTCATGGACTCCCAGCCATGGACGGCTGTGGCATTAACTCAGATTCAAACTTGTGATCTTCTTTTGTCATTTTATTTAATTATCAACTTCATTGTTTACTTAAATTATAACTATTTTGGCATTGTTTATGGACCACTTTTTACATATTCAAAATGTACATTCATTTATTCACTATGGTCCCATTCCTCCACCTGAGTTGAGTGAAGGTCATGGCCATTCGTACAGAAAGGAAGATCGAGCCAGACTGCTTGAAACAACAGTTCAGGTGGCTTGTTTTTGAAAAAGAATAATTTACAGCTGAAGCAATTTGGTGATCTGTAGCAATGTGATACAAAAAATCTGGAGGAGCAGGGTGACCTTTCCTGTCCTCAATATAAGGTGTTTCTGTACTAACGATACTGCACATGGTGCGTTTTCACTGTCTCTTGGTTGGATTATCTTAAATGGGACTTGACTCATTACTGAGCAGATTTTAAAGTCTGAATAAACTCATATCTCTGCAAAAATAACAATAAAAGTCTGACGTTTAATTAAAAAAACTCCCACTTTAAAGTGTTGTGGTTGTGATTTGGTTCAGTATAGATTTGCCAGCAACTAAAACTTTTATTAATGACCATAAAATAGAACCTGGATAAAAGTATGAACTGTTTTAAAAACTCACAAAGCAAGTTTGGGTTCGGGGTTTTCTCCACATATTCTTGTGGTCCTCGTTCACTGTTTTGTGGTGATTTAATATCTCTTAGAACACACAGCCAAGCTGGAAGGAGAGCAAAAGAAACATTCTCTAAATGATTTCCACTCAATAAACTCATTCAGAATGACTACTGCTGGATCTATGCTTCGGATGCATTATCACTTTAACAGTTAACCAAACCAACCCTGGGTTCACACTGGGGCACAATGTCCGTAATTTGAGAAAGTTCTGAGGAGCATGGGATTCCAGTTGTGATGATCTTCAGGGAACTTGGTAGATTTGTACTGATTGTGCTATTTATTTTTTACTGTCAAAAGTTTTGATGTGATACTACGCTATACTACCACTTGACATCAAGCATGATAGAACATGGAACAGAGCATAGACCTTGATATGCCATCGTAGGGGATCTTAAAGAACTTGAAAACACTGCATGCACCCTGCCTCCTTTTTATACCCCAAATCATGCTTCAGATGTGCTCATAAATTTTGAATTTCGGAGATCGTGGATATTGTGCCCCAGTGTACACACGAGGTAAAAAAACAAGAAAAAGAAAGAATGTATAACAATAACAATAATAATAATAATAATTGATGGATGTGTGGAAAGAAAACATACTCATAATTTTTGATTATGGTTCAGTAATAAACCATCAATGGTCGAGCTGTCAGGGTCAGCAGAAAAGGCTTATTATCAGAAGCTTAAATTCTAGTACTGTATTTGTTATATTAAGTTGTATAGTTTATTCCAAACAAGTCTATTCTCTTCATTTTGTTGTGTGTCTCTTAGCTGCACTGCTTCCAGTACCTGTACGTAGAGCTTAGTTTTAGTTTGGTTCCGGACGGCCGAACGTAAGTAAAAAAAACAACAAAAAACCCCAAAAAAACGTAAGTTGTTACTGTATGTTCCAGTGACGTAAGACGTTCATACAGTACTATACATCCATAAATACCATTACCGTATCTCATAAAACACCCCTAAATCAATTATTATAAACATAACATTGTAAAATAATATCAAATATATCAAATAATATCAACATTAATTTCAAATAAATTAAATTCAAGCAAAATAATTTCAAATAGATAAATTTTAATCGAATTCACTCATCAAATATCAAATACAGTATCAAATATAACCTTTAACATTCTCTATGATGCGATCTTTCTGCTTGTAAATGGTTCTGATGGTTGACAGGAGCCATTTGGAAGAAACGTGCAACATTCACGTGTTTTTTCACCAGCATCAATTTTCTTGATAATAGCCATCTTCGTTTCTAACGAGATGGCTTGCCGCTTTTTCTGATTACCACTATCACAAGTAGGCTAACGCTTCTGACCAACCATATTTGTGTAGGGTTACAAAAGTCTGCAAAACAGTGTAAACACAAAGATCACAGAGACGACGTCTTAACACAAGGGTAACACGCTGTTAACTGGGAAGAAGGAGGGGCACGTTCAGTCTGTTGTTTGTAAACAATGGACGCAGCATCATGCCGAAGTAGTGTATTACGTTAATTTACTACGTAGGCATGTCTCGTACTAAAGAGAACATGCTAAACTCAAAATTTGACAGTAAAAAAAACCCAAAACCCGTAAAATCAAAAAATACGTAAAACAAATGAACGTAAGTCGGGGAGTGTCTGTATTACTGATGTTGCTGTTTCTTTAACCCATCAGACTTCAGACTTGCCTCATAGGGCCAGTTAAAATTAGTAAATAAAAATAAGGAGATTATGAAAATGATTTAAATCGGGTTAAGTACTGTCAAACTCATTCATAAAACCCTAAACTGTCAATTTCAAAGAGGAAATGTGGTCTGGAGGAAAAAAATCCTACCCGACCATGATCAGAAAGCACCTGCACCTGAACCCTTGGTGCGGCAATATAAATTCAACAGTAGAATTCAAAGTAGAAAAGTCCGAGCATTTCCATGACCACAATGCAAATAGATCACACAGCACTGAAACGAAACCTCTTGTCTGTGAGACTAATCGAAAAATAAACTGCTTCAGTCTACTGGAGATCACAAAAATTGGACTCTGAAGCAATGAAAATTGTGGTCTGATTAATCCAAATTGGTCCTATTCCAGAGAGATCTGCAATTCAGAGGAAGAAGGGAAAAGCATGAAGCTATACAAACCTCCAGGCGAGCAATGAAACGGTGTACATAATTCCCAAAATGCTTCACTGCTGTACTCCCTCATGGCTGCACATCTACTATTACCAAATTCACACATCTGGACTGTATCTGGATGTTTATTACTTATCGGAAGGGACAGAAATGCATTCAACAGATTTCTGAAAATCTGGCTACTGGCCTTACCTTATTACTGTTAATGTTATTAAATGTTTATTACTGGATAATAATGAAAATGAGAAGAACACATGCACAGTAAAAAAAAAAAACAACTTACTGTCATGGATAAAGCGCACATTTTCTTCATGTGCTGGGGTATAGAGCTCGCTGGTATTAGTCGGAGACCGAGGACTGGAAGTCCGTTTGTATGTATGCATTCTGGGGGTAGAGGAGCTGGAGGAAACAGTTAATGGAATTTTTAGTTGAAGTCCCTTTTTTCAGAAATCAGTTTCATGTCCTTAGCACATGTTACAATATAAAATCACAGGAAATATTTAATCATCAGTTTCTAAATTGCATTGAGGATTGGTCAGGATGTCATCATCTATATATTATTTGTAGCCTGACTTATGCGGCGTTTGTCTCCAACCCTATTAGTCCATAGTTTATAGAGCAAAGTAAACCAGATATTTGGGATTGTGCACATCGTCGTCATCATCATTATTATTATTATTTTCTTTTCTGGGCGGCTTGGAGGTGCAGTGGTTCGCACGTCGGCTTCACAGCACGAAGGCCTGGGTCCGATTCCCAGGCTCTACATGGAATCGGAATCCCCAAATCTACATGCTGTTTGCATGTATGGGATTTTCCCCTTGGTACCCGGGTTTCCTCCCACAGTCCAAAACATTCTCCTGCAATGGCCTGGCAAGCTGATCAGAGTGTACCCCGCCCTTTCCCCGAGACGGCTGAGATGGGCACCAGCCTCCCTGCGACCATAGTTAGGATTGGGAGGTTCAGAATATGAATGATGAATCAATTATTTTTCTGATAATAAGTTTGGGACCTATAAACACACATGTCTACCCAGTCGTCTCATATCAACAGTGCATTTGGAATTGCTTATTGAAACGTATTAATTCTGTAATGTAAACTCAGCGGCAGTTTAATACAACTACATAACCATCACTCAGCTCTGCAGCTCTCAGATCACCAGCTCTATATAAGAGGAATAATTAACACCACAACATAACAATATTTTCCAAACTTCTGTTGAATATGAAAATTATATACTGTGTGATAAAAGAAACATGTATATCTTTTCCCATCATGTTCTTTCTTTCACCACGCTGTACACGTTCGCTCTATTTCCCATCATTTAACTAGTTCATTGCGGACACGGCTGCCACTACTTTAGTATTAAACGACCATCTCAGAGTGTGAAAGCTACTATCAGACAGAAACAATTAAATTAAAACTTCACCTGGTCATTGTGTAATAAATAGGCTTATGTCTCCCCTTCTCGGTCCTCGGTGGTCCTTTGTGGAGAACAAAACCTGAAAGAAAGGCAACATTAATGACGCAGGATGAACAAATTCCTAAAAAAAAAAGGTTAAAAATGTTAACTCAAATTGATATTTTATGAATGAAGCTAAACCAGTGATGAGTAATAAACACACTAATACAGTAATACACTTGGTAGCACATTCAGTAAGAATTGTGTTTGCAACCTGACACAATCTAAAAATCAAAACGCAATGTTTATAAGTCATGTTACGGGTAAATCCAGCTGTATGGAGGACCTTTGAACTCCTGTTGACTTGCAAAGTCTTACTGTTATTACAAGCACACATTGGGGTAATAGGTAGCATAATATTTAAAAATAAAGTCTGATTACTCAAATTGGCTGTTCCAGCCTGGTTGTGATGCAAACCTGCTGGAATGGCTGGATTATGTCACTGACCCCATGTGTCATAACGAATTATCGGCCAGTTTTGAGTTGCACATACAACAAAGTGCAGAAATCACAGAAATCATTTCTTCATTGTTCCTAAACCAAGTGATGACGCAGCAAACGTTAGCTGCATAAACCAGTTTGGATTTACTGTCACACTCATCTCTGGCAGCATTCTCATAATCAGGGTCACTAGAATGTGATGTCTTACAAGACTCCTCCCTCTCTGGTTGAAATAGGTCACCATTTGTAAACGTTTCCTTCAAATTGTGAGTCAGAGTTGCTTGCTTCTTGAACACTTTTTTTTTTTAATCATTAAAATCTCACTGAGTAGATCTGCTTGTTTACTTGCATTGACAACCCTGCCAAACAAGTTTACATCACTTCCAGGGGGAAAAAAACAACTGTTAACCATTTTTGATTCTGTTAACAGCAATCTGCCAATGATTACGCCTTCAAACTCATTAATGAATGATGTGCCATGATTTTTTACCTCTTTGTAGTTACATTTATGGCATTTTATATGTAACTGAGCAATTGAGGGACAGTTCCCCATTGTCTTAACCACCCAGCCACCAGCGCCCTAACATTTAACATGGTAGTACATCTATCAGACTGATGACTTCCAGTTAAGTTACAAACAGCTGTAAACAGTTGTTCCAAAACAAACACAACACAAACAAACAAAGACTGTCCAGTGTTAAATAAAACAATTTTAACAATTTAAATCAATCAGAACTGCTAATTCACGAAAAATTTGCAAACACATTCTGACCAATCAGGGTTGAGAATTCAACAGCACTGTGCAACTGGGAAGAAGCTGTCATATAGATGATGTTCAATAGACCCAAACATGTCCAGATTTCAAGGAATTTACACAATTTTCATATGCTCATATATATATATATATATATATATATATATATATATATATATATATATGAGTACATTTTATTATTATTTATGTTTATCATGTTGATGATGGAGATCATAACCTTTAAGAGATGCTGAATCAGGATTAGCGTTTGAGTGGAATTTTACTTGACCAGGAACAACAATACAACAACAACAACAGTGGCAATTTTAGGAAATGGTAAAGCCTACAGTTTCCTCTCAGACTCGAGATATATCCAGAAATTTAAAATATTTCACAGCTTAATGTGACTTACACATTAATCCTGACAGAAGATAATTTTGGGTTTTTCCAGTTAGAGCATGAAACCTCCTGTGGAAACATTAGCACTCATTTCCTCTCGAAGCTAACTGGCTATCAAACATCTCACACAAATCAGCACACACACCTCGAAAAAATAGTCAAGACCGTTCAGTGGAATAGTGCAGTAAATAAAAAAAGCTTCAACAAACCTGTATACTCCTTTCTTTCCACTTTTTTTGGTGATGAGAAACACAAGATAACGTCAAACACAGTGTTGCTAACAGCTCAAGTAGCTCCGGGTCAGCAAAACAAAAGTAGGACGGCGGCGCATGCGCAGTAGAGAGCCGAGGAGACACTGCTATTTTCTCGTTAATTTCAGCCAACAGTAATAAACAACAAATAAATCTAACCTAAAACCAAATTAGCCTACCTACATACAAACTACAGGGAACAGCATTCGGTTTAAATATATCTGTATGTAATGCACTTCGCAAAGTCTTTCTTAAAGATTTTTTAAATTGTGACGTCATTCATTCATTTTCTGACCCGCTTCATCTTAATTAGGGTCACAGGGAGGCTGGTGCCCATCTCAGCCGACTCTGGGCGAGGGTAGGGTACACTTAATTAGGGTCACAGGGAGGCTGGTGCCCATCTCAGCCGACTCTGGGCTAGGGTAGGGTACACTCTGGACAGTTCGCCAGTCCATCGTAGGTCCAACAAGCACACAGCCGTTTATACTCACACCTTGGGGTGATTTGGAACAGCCAATGGACCTACTGTGCATGTTTTTTGGACAGTGGGAGGAAACCGGAGTACCCTGAGGAAACCCACAGAAAGCACAGGGAGAACATGTAAACTACACAGAAATGCCTGAGCTGGAAATTGAACCCAGGACCTTCTTGTTGTGAGATGATATGCCAACCACTATGCCACAGTGCGGTCCAAATGGACACTCATTCATTCATTCTTTAATTAAAAAAATCATATACATATAGCTTAATATAATGTAAATCGATTTTTCTCAAAATTGTTATACTTCCATAAACAATGAAATAACTTTATCCATAAACTCATTTTTTCCCCCACAACATTTTCCAACTTACGACATCCGCCTCACAGCAAGAAGGTCTTTGGTTCGAGTTGCGAGCTCAGTAAGGGTACTTTGTATATTCTCTTTATACTGTGTGGGTTTCCTCAGGTGACTTCGGTTTTCTTTCCCAATCCAAAGCTAATGGACATTGCCCATAGGTGTGAGTGTGAATCGTTTTGTGTGTGTGTGTGTGTGTGTGTGTGTGTGTGTGTGTGTGTGTGTGTGTGTGTGTGTATATAAGTTACCCCGTGATAGACTAGCGAGCTGTTCGGGGTGTATGCCACCTTCACCCTTAGATAGGAACCGCTCTTCCTACAACCCTAGTAGGATTAAGTGCTTTAGAAAACGAACAAATTAGTTAAAATCACTGGGACCAGTCAAATATAGTCAACATTTTACTTAGTAGATGACAGAGTGGGTGACACAAAGGTTCAGAGTTGACACTGTTACCATACAGAGAAGGTTCTTGCTTTTCCTCCATCTCCTCCAGTTTCCTCCTATAATCGAAAGACATGCATGTTAGGTCAGCTGGTTATTCTAAATTTCCCATGGGTATGAATGTACAGTACATGTGTGTGTGTGTGTGTGTGTGTGTGTGTGTGTGTGTGTGGTGGGTGTGTATGCGCGCGTGTGTGTGTGAATGGTTGACTGTATCTTTGTTAGCCTCGTGATAGATTACTGACCAGTTGAAGGTGTACCGAGCATCTTGTTAAAAGTCAGGGGGAATTGGCTTGAACGTCATACATATGATTGGCAAAATACCTTTAACATGACTTGGAATAAGATCTTTTTTGGACTTCGCCTTGATTAGTCTTGTCCTTGAGCTTGTATTGGAATCATCAATGTGGGGTTTACTACAGCTCTGAGGGTTTATAGATTTTTAACTCAATGCAGTAGTAGTAGTGGTAAAACTAGGAGTATTACGTATTACCAAAAATAATAATAATGTACAGTAATTTAAAATATGAATTATGAAATGGGGCAGTGGTGGATTGGTGACAGGGTGCTGGATTACTGAATTCCAAGATCGGGGGTTCAAGCCCCACTATGGACAAGTTGTCACTGCTGTCCCCAGTGCAGTTGACTGGGTTATCAAAGGCCGGCCATGTCTCTCACTGTATGTGATGAGAGGTATGTAAAAGAACCATTGTTGACACTTGTCAAGAGTAGGTAGCATAGCCATGAGCATGTTCCTGTCCTGCGATGGCCTGACGAGCTGTTCAGGGTGTACTCTACCCTTGGTCAGAGATGGCTGAGATGGGCGCCAGCCTCCCCATGACCCTAATTAAGATTAAACGTGTCAGAAAATGAATGAATAAATTATGAAATGTCAGGTTACGATAAGCTATGTAATGTTTTGGAGGATCTAGGAGCAGAAATTGAGTAGTGTACATAGCTAGGTTTTCATTAGTGCGTAATTATCCACAACTATCATTCATTGCGTTTTCTTAAGCTTACTAAGGTAACTTAATATCTACACAGGGATAATATCTACACAGTTTCCCAGAATGCACAAACCTTGAGAGATTGTATTCTATGATTCGCATTTTTAGAAGTGGCAGCAGGAATACTGATGGGAGCACTTGACATAAAATAAAGAACAAGAAACAAAGAAGAGGAATCAGTGTTTACTGATACTTGTGAACAAGTTCTGAAAAATAAACAATCTTCTTAGTATTATCATGGAGAAACAAGTGAGTGAATGAAAGAGAAGTATATTGTTGGCATCTGATGCCCACTGTGCATTTGTATATTTGGTTGTATAAAGTGGACCTTGAAAGTCATGTATTATTCGAAAAGAATTCAGTGCATTTCCTGGCCCAACAGATTAAAAAAGAATTATTTTTATAATACTGTACACCAGTTTTGACAAATAGCACTTGATAATCGTTTAAATGAGAAAATATTTGTTTAAGATGATGGTTGCCAGTCAGAGAGAGAGAGAGAGAGAGAGAGAGAGCGAGAGCGAGAGAGAGAGAGAGAGAAGGGGGGGAGAGAGAGAGAGAGAGATGAATACTGATTCTGGGCTCTGATCATAAATGGGATACAGTATAATATATCCTTTAGATGGTGCTCTAGGCTTGTTGCTGATGGTACTTCTACCACCAGGTACCAGAATTCTTTTTACTCTGAAAAGCTAAATCCCCTACCTTTATTACACCCCGAAGAGCTTGCCAGACCATCACAGAGCAACACACACACACACACACACACACACACACACACACACACACACACACACACACACACACACACACACACACACACACACACACACAAATGGCTATTTGGACACACAGACACACACACACACACACACACAGACACACACACACGCACAAATGACTATTTGGACACACACACACACAAAAACATACACATACACACACACACACACACACACCCAAACACAGGGTCCCTTGCAAAATTATTAATCCCCTTCAACTTTTTTAGCGTTACAGTCTGTGTGTCTATCTATCTATCTATCTATCTATCTATCTATCTATCTATCTATCTATCTATCTATCTATCTGTCTATTTTCTTCTTCTTTTCCTTTCGGCTTTTTCCCCTTTTCAGGGGTTGCCACAGCGAATCATCTGATTCGCATGTTTGATTTGGCATAGGTTTTTACGTCGGATGCCTTTCCTGACACAACCCTTTAGCAAGGGACAGAAGCACACTGACAACTACTGCTGTCGAAAGTCAGCAATGTTTTTTTTTACATGAACCTCTCACCATAGACAGTGAGAAACATGACTGGCCTCTGATATCCCAGTTAGCTTCACTGAGGGGACAGTGACAACCTTGTGGAAAATGGGACTCGAACTCCCAACATTAGGATCAGCGATCCAGTGCACTTTACCACCAGGCTACCACTGTCCATTTTATATATATATATACACACGATGTAAAATCAATGCCAAACTTTCATACAAATCACAAATATTACCTCCATACCGGATCGGTCGAGGCCCGGGTTAACAATGACCGCCATCAGTGCTGTTAACCAACAGAGTGCTGATGGAAATTGGACTACTGTTGGTCGAAGAAGGAGAGGCGGGAGGCGTGTCCATAGGCAGAGAGAGAAGAGGAAAAGCATGGACTGAGAATAGGGACTTTGAATGTTGGAACTATGAAAAGAAAAGATAGAGAGCTGGCTGACATGATGCAGAGGAGGACGGTGGACATACTGTGTGTCCAGGAGACCAGGTGGAAAGGTAGCAAGGCTAGAAGCTTAGGAGCAGGGTTTAAGCTGTTTAATCATAGGAAGGTGGTGTGCAGGATGATGCTGATGGAGAGGAAGGTGAAGAAGGCAAAGGCAGAGCAGAAGACAAAGTGGTGGAAGCTGAAAAAGGAAGTGGTCGTGTTGTCTTCAAGGAGGAGTTGAATCAGGCCTTGGGTGGTCAGGAAGTGCTTCCAAATGACTGGACACCTACAGCTAATGTGATCAGGGAGACAGGTAGGAGAGTACTTGGTGTGTCCTCTTGAAGGAAAATAGATAAGGAGACTTGATGGTGGAGTGAGGAAGTGCAGGAGTGTGTACAAAGGTATAGGTTAGTTAAGAAGAAGTGGGACATTGAGAGGACTGAAGAGAGTAAACAGAAGTACAGGAAGACACAGCGTAAGGCAAAGGTAGCGGTGTCAAAGGCCAAACAGAGGGTGTATGATGACTTGTATGATAGGTTGGACTGTAAAGAGGGAGAAAATGATCTATACAGGGTGGCACAGCAGAGAAATAGAGATGGGAAGGATGTGCAGCAAGTTAGATTGATAAAGGACAGAGAGGTAAATGTATTGACTGATGACAGAAGTGTGCTGGGAAGATGGAAAGAGTACTTTGAAGAGCTGAAGAATGAGGAAAATGAGAGACAAAAAAGAGTAGAAGGGGTGACTGTTGAGGAGCAGGAAGTAGCAAAGATTAGTAAGGGTGAAGTGAGGAGAGCACTGAAGAGGATGAAGAGTGGAAAAGCAGTTGGTCCTGATGACATACCAGTGGAGGTATGGAAGTGTCTATGGGAGGTAGCAGTAGATTTTCCGACAAGAACAATCAACAAGGTCTTAGAGAGTGAGCAGATGCCGGAGGAATGGCGGAGAAGTGTGGTGGTGCCCATTTTTAAGAACAAGGGAGATGTGCAGAGTTGTGGCAACTACAGAGGGATAAAGTTGATGAGACATATGATGAAGTTATGGGAAAGAATAGTGGAAGCTAGACTAAGGGTAGAGGTCAGCATTTGTGAACAACAGTTTGGTTTCATGCCAAGAAAGAGCACCACAGATGCAGTGTTTTCCTTGAGGATGTTAATGGTGAAGTACAGAGAAGGTCAGAGGGAGCTGCATTGTGCCTTTGTTTATCTGGAGAAAGCATATGACAGGGTGCCGAGAGAGGAACTGTGGTAATGCATGAGGAAGTCTGGAGTGCCAAAGAAGTATGTTAGAGTGGTTCAGGACATGTATGAGAGATGTAAGAAAGTGATGAGGTGTGCTGTCAGTGTAACCGAAGAATTCAAGGTGGAGGTGGGACTGCATTAAGGATCAGCTCTGAGCCCCTTCTTGTTTGCTATGGTGATGAACAGGCTGACAGGCGAGGTTAGGCAAGAATCTCCATGGACTATGATGTTTGCAGATGACATTGTGATCTGTAGTGAGAGCAGAGAACAAGTGCAGGAAAATCTAGAGAGGTGGAGGTATGCCCTGGAAAGGAGAGGAATGAAGGTTAGCCTCAGTAAATCAGAATACATGTGTGTGAATGAGAAGGACCCAGGAGGAACGGTGATGTTACAGGGAGCAGAGATAACGAAGGTGGAGGATTTTAAGTACTTAGGCTCAACAATCCAGAGCAATAGAGAGTGTGGAAAAGAGGTGAAGAAGCGTGTGCAGGCAGGTTGGAATGGTTGGAGAAAAGTGTCTGGTGTGATGTGCGATAGGAGAGTATCAGCAAGAATGAAAGGAAACGTGTACAAGACGGTGATGAGGCCAGCGATGTTGTATGGTTTAGAAACATTGGTGCTGAGGAAAAGACAGGAGGCAGAGCTGGAGGTAGCGGAGATGAAAATGTTGAGGTTCTCTCTGGGAGTAACGAGGATGAATAGCATCAGAAATGAGTACATCAGAGGGACAGCCCATGTAAGATGTTTTGGAGACAAAGTTAGAGAGGCTAGATCGAGATGGTCTGGACATGTACAGATGAGGGATAGTGAGTATATTGGTAGGATGCTGAGGTTGGAACTACCAGGCAGAAGGCCTAGAGGAAGACCAAAGAAGAGATTTATGGATGTGGTGAAGGAAGACATGAAGGTTTTTGGAGTAGGAGAAGAAGATGCAGAGGACAGGGTGAGATGGAGGCAGATGATTTGCTGTGGCGACCCCTGAAGGGAACAGCCGAAAGGAAAAGAAGAAGATATGCAGTACTAGGCAAAATCTTCAGGCACTTGCAAAGAAATGCTGCAGAATAAAGACTCATCATATTTACACATAAATAACATTACATTAAATATCTCTCCAAAACATTGTATAAAGCACAGTAAACAGTAAACACTGATAAATTAAAATAATTCATTATTAGGTCTGATGACTATTTGTTTAAAAATAGAATAGCATCAGGTTTGTGCAGGTTTACAAGTACAGTATCAACCGGGGGTCTTCCAGAACCAGCCACAGGTCTACTGCAAATGTTGACTGTCACATTTAATTCTTAATTCCAATGTAAATCGCAGCAGACTTCATTATATTGTGTGAAAAGTGGTGTTTTATACGTAATATGTCGCTTTCTTTACTGACAAACCGTACTAACAATTTTTATGTAACATTTAATTTTGTGCTGGAAAAATGTGACTTCTAAAGTGTTTTTTTTACCAAATGTTAATGTACAAATTAAAACTATATAATATATGACATTAAATAATAATAATAATAATAATAATAATAATAATAATAATAATAATATATGCATTTAAAAAGTTTGGGTTTCTAATAATACAGAAAACCAAAAATAAGTCATAAAGAGCACCTTTATTTCTGAAAACAGTAAAAAAAGAAAAAAACATAAGACTTTATATGAGAAATTCCACCAGTCTGCAGAGATAGTGCACTCCCTTTTAACAGTAAAGAAAGCATAGTATTTTGCTCATATACAAATTTCATCATTAAAACGTTCATGTTTGCATTGTTATCTCAAGCTGCCCTGCAGGCAAGAGATACTCTGCTGTTTTAGACAGTTTACAGGTCAAGCACATGCCAGTACATACATCATATGATACGTAAACCAGCTTAAGTAACTTATATTTTACAGCATTGGACAGAATTGAGGACTTTCTCTATGAGAATTGTCCTGCTCTATATTTAAAACATGCACAACATGACATGCTCGCATTAATGAAATGATACGGCAGGGTTGGGCATTGAGGGTGCAGTGAAATCTGAGCTCCAGGGACAGTTGCAGTGTATTCAAACATTTAGAGGTGAGAGAATGTGTGCAGCAACTGTATAGCAAAGAAGAGGGATTAGTAGTCCAAAGGTTTTGAAGTACAATACTTATGTATATATATATATATATATATATATATATATATATATATATATATATATATATATATATATATATATATATATATATTCTAGCAGTACGAAGAAGTAGACAGTACTGTGTGTATACATAAAGGAAAGTGGTAGACACTTACAATATATCCCCATGCCAAAAAGTAAAATAAAATAAATGATATTAGTAGTAAAATATATGTATTTTACAAAAGGAAAATATGAATGTCTTTGTTCCAATCTCTTTTCTCTAAAAAAAAAATAACCAGTGGGCACTTTGATAGCTTCATCCTGTTCGACAGATTCGAATCCAGACGAACTGCTTCCCTGCATTTGTTTTAGATTTCTTCTTCTGGCCCTTTAGACGCAGCCCACCTCAAACAGTTTGAGCAGCTCTTTACAATCAGGATCAATCAGATCCGCTGGCTTCTCCCCATTTGCATTCTCAGCTTCTGCACTTGCACCTAAAGAAAGGAGATACCTGTGAAAAAGAGATGAGGTCGTTGATTAACTGTATTTATTTGTGCTTCAAAGAACTGCAAGCCATTATCTTCCATCAGATCATATGCAAATTATTATAATTGTTTGATATAATATATTACTGTACATACTGCTTTTTTTATTTTTA
>CM045740.1:16218224-16233224 GCA_024760905.1 Plotosus lineatus
GAGTCAACACACACACACACACACACACACACACACACACACACATTAGCACTCACTCCCAGCTCGGGGCAATTTAGAACCTTTGCAACCAGTTAGTCCAATTTGCATGTCTTTGAACTGTAGGAGGAAACCGGAACACCAGGAGGAAACGCACACAAGCATGAGGAGAGCATACAAACTCCACACACACATACAGAAATTCCCCTGCTCAACTCGGGACTCGAACTCGAGACCTTCTTGCTGTGAGGCGCACATGCTAACCGTGACACCACCATGCTAACCGAGCTGTTGATTTCTTTTGTCTTCGTAAATGTCATTACTTTTTGACTCAAAGCTTAATATTTGAATGCCTGTGTTAAAATACAGACATTTTCTGTTCTAATACTTACTGAACCAGGGCGAGGCATCTATTGTGATTTACTTATACAAGGGGTAAAGTATTTAGCCTTTTCTCTGCCTTTACCTTTAACCTTCAGAAAGAAGTTCAGAAAATCTGCAGAGGAAGTGTAAATCTTCCTATTTACAAAGCTGGGGACCTACAGAACCCAATCTGTTCATCGCTCATTTTCTGTAAATCTCTGTCTTCCTTTCGGCTTTTTCACTTTTACTCGGGAGTCGCCACAGCGAATCATCTGATTCGCACGTTTGATTTGGCAGAGGTTTTTACGTCGGATGCCCTTCCTGTCACAACCCTTTTTAGCAAGGGACAGAAACACGCTGACGGCTTTGCAGCTACTCTTTACGAAAGTCAGCAATGGTTCTTTTACATGCGTCTCACCATAGACAGTGACAGACATGGCCCGCCTTTGATAACCCAGTTAGCCGCACTGGGGGGGACAGTGACAACCTTGTGGAGAGTGGGACTCGAACCCCCAACCTTTGGATCAGCGATCCAGCGCCCTATACCACTAGATCATCCCTGCCCCTTTGGCTGCACTCAATGAAGCATAAAATTCCTCCAGTTTAAGGGAGTTGAACATCACTGGAGAGAAACATGCCGACGACTATGCAGCTACTCTTGTCGAAAGTCAGCAATGGTTCTTTTATATGCCTCACACCATAGACAGTGAGAGACATGGCCCGCCTTTGATAACCCAGTTAGCTGCACTGGGGGGCTCATTTTCTGTAACTAATTAATCCTAATTAGGGTCGCGGGGAGGTTGGCGCCCATCCCAGCCAACTCCGGGCGAGGGCAGAGTACACCCTGGACGGTTCGCCGGGGCATCGCAGGGCAGAAACACACTGACGGCTTTGCAGCTACTCTTGTCGAAAGTCAGCAATGGTTCTTTTATGTGAACCTTTCACCATCGACAATAAGAGACGTGGCCGGCCTTTCATAACCCAGCACTGGGAGGACAGTGACAACCCGTTGAGAGTGGGGCTTGAACCCCCAACCTTAGGATCAGTGATCCAACACGTTTACCACCAGGCCACCGCTGCCCCAACCAAATTTGTGTCACATTTAACAACTAGAATTGCTGATTTTCATTTTATAAAATTTTTACGCTGGCATATACAGCATGATTCAAGTGTCGGGTCTTTTACACGTGAATGTTCTGTGGTGTACTCACCTTTTAAAATCCTGGTTAGTGTTCATCGAATAAGAACAATAGCAGGTGCTTGGGGTTTAACTGAGGTATGACCTCCAAAATCAAGGCTCAAAGCCACCAGTAAAGTCAATGACAAAAGCATTTGTACTTGCAGCCAAAAACAAGATTTATCTGTAATCCCGCACTATCCAGTGCTTAAAAAACCTTTCATACATTTATACAAGGGAAAGAAAGTATTGTTTAAGACCTCGCTGTGTTTTGCATGTTGTATGTAGCATACGTGCATCCTCACAAGGATGGAGAAATTGAGATTCTACGGTGGACTAGACCTTTGTGACGGGGTAGAATTACCAACACTGCAGCCAAAGGCACTCGGTCCATTTAATGCCAGACCTGCATTCACAGAATATGATCCAGGCATAAAATTCTCAGAAGGGCACAACACCCTGGAAGTCCTACCCCCACAAGACTGAGACCATGTGAGCTGTCCAGTCATTGTTTATGGTAACACGGGTAAATGAATGAATTGATCAAATCGCTGGGCTCACCAGAACTGGAATAGTGTCGGTGGATAGTTCAAGAATTACAATTCAGGGGTTGGTGAAGGAGGCTAATCTTTTTTTTTTCCTCTAAATGCCAGGACTGTGATAGTAGCTGCCATTTAATAAAAGCCGTAAATGCTATTCTTTATGACACGCTATGCTATACTATGAAGTCGCTGGGCCCAAACATATTATCTTTATACAAAATAATATTCCAAAATAAAGTGATTTTAGCACTACAGAAAATAAAAATGATATAAAAACATCAAAGTCAAAATTGTACTTGAAATCATAATAAAAAAAGAGTTATACAGACAGACTTATTAACTGTTACTAGTTATTACCAAGTGTAAATGTCACCGAGTACAGCGGCGTGTGAAAGTATAGAAGATATCTGGTGCTTAAACTCAGCTTGATCAAACTGGTTTGCTGGACACCTGGCTCTGGCACTGAGGGGCAGCATGAAGGCAGACTCTAGTTTTAACCCCGAGTCGTGGTCATATTTTCCACTACGATTTTAATAACCATGAAAGAAATATGCCTGGAATTGAGACTTCTTGCACTGACACGGGTCTGAGCTAGAAAAACATTATAAATGAGGAGCTCTCTTGCAAAACCTGTAAAACTTGCTAAGTTAAAGTTTGTAAAAAAAAAAAAATTGTTTCCCTTTGCCTCTTTGTCAGGCAGCTGCACATGTCCTACTGAGAGGTCCACTTTTAAAACCTGGATATTTGTTGTAGGAGAAGAAGCTACACTCATCTGTTTATACATTCAATGCTATAAGCCAGTGCTTCTCAAATAGTGGGGCACCCCCCCTTGGGGGGGGGGGGGTGAGGTATTATGCTGGGGGGGGGGGGGGTGTGATGCCGGGGGAGCGTGTATGACCATGGGGAACATGCTTTTCTGGAATAGTGTACGAGAATTAAGTGTAATTGCACCTCCACTCCAGTAGTCGGCAGTGGCACACTCATCAGCAGTTTTTCGCACGAGCAAACGATATGAAGTGCAATAAACAAGCTTTCAAGAACAACATGGAAGAATTTCTCTTAATAAACATCAATCAAGAAATTAATAAAGGTATTACTCATTTAAATCAAAGATCACAGATACTTAACTCGAAGCAGTACCTTTTCAAGAAGTTATACAACACAGCCAAAGCTGACAAACAACCGGGGATTTAGCTCAGTTGGTAGAGCGTCCACTTTATCCTCCGGAAGGTTGGAGTTCGAATCTGGCTGCGTCATACCATAAGACATTAAAATTTGGCAGTTGTTGCTTCCTGCTTGGTGCTCAGCATCAAAGGATAGAACAACACAATAACTGGTGCTGCGCAGTGGCGACAGGTGCCCAGAGCACAAACCAAATTTCAATGTATGTAAAAGTACTTTGACAATAAAGAATTAGTTTAGTTTAACAAGCTTGAACCAAGAACATTAATCAAACCGACTGGTGCTGTCCTTAACGACTTGTAATGAGACGAACTTAAGGTTCATTCATTAATTTCCTGAACTGCATAATGCTAATTAGGGTCACGGGGAGGCTGGTGCCCATCTCAGCTGACTCTGGGTGAGGGAAGAGTACACCCTGGACTTCTCGCCAGGCAATCGCAGAAGAGAAACACGCCGACGGCTATGCAGCTACTCTTGTCGAAAGTCAGCAATGGTTCTTTTACATGAACCTCACACCATAGACTGTGAGAGACATGGCCGGCCTTTGATAACCCAGTTATCTGTACTGGGGGGGGGACAGTGACAACTTGTTGAGAGTGGGGCTTGAACCCCCAACCTTGGAATCAGTGATCCAGCACCTTTACCACCAGACCACCACTGCCCGCGAACTTAAGGTGTGGGTTGTACATTTTTTTTGTTTGTTTGTTTATTTATTTTTGCTGTACTGTATACACAAATTTCCATATTACTGTAGTTTAAATGGTCTTTACACCCCAACAGCAATCAATAACTAAAGAGAGCTGAAAAAAAACTCTCTGTTATCTGAGGCCACTTGAATCCTGTAAAACTTCTGACCAGTCACTGCCTCATGGTCTACGGCGAAATATCCAATTAAGTGCTCTCATATCTCTCGGCTCTTGTGTGACCCTACCAAGCGTGAACTAGCTGTCAGAACAGAGTCGTGTATATACGTTTGTGTGTGTGTGTGTGTGTGTGTGTGTGTGTGTGTGTGTGTGTGTGTGTGTCGTAGCTTTGGAAGGACCTCCTAGGGCAGGGGAGCATTCAGCTGGAGTGCTGTAAAGATGCTAGCTTCAGAGATTACCATCCCCATCTTTAAAACGCACTTTGTCATTGAATTATTTATATTCCTTTTAGCTCTGATAACTTTGAAGTCGTGCATCCACTTTGTTGCTGCAGATGTTGTGAGTTGTAGTCCTTCTTCATTCATGAGACGAGCTGCGCTCATGCAAGGGAGCAGGATGTACGTCAATGAAACATGCTGCTACAGGAAGCAAGCTACACACATGCAGGGAGACAGAAGCAGACGTGACAGACACTGATGCTTTCATATGCCCAAATTTGGTGATAGTGAGTGACTGGCTAATAAGCTGATAGATTATGCAATGAAGATCCCATAGTGACAGACGTGCAATTAAATGGGCACACTGTGCTCAGGCATAGTGGCAGTGGTGGCCTGGTGGTCAAGGGCGCTGGATTGCTGATCCTCGGGTTGGGGGTTCAAGCCACACTCTCACTTGGTTGTCACTGTCCCTTCAGTCCAGCTCAGTGGGTTATCAATGGCCAGCCGTGTCTCTCACTGTCCATGGTGAGAGGTTCATGTAAAAGAACCATTGCTGACTTTCGTAGAGAGTAGCTGCATAGCCGTCAGCGTGTTTCTGCCCCTTGCTAAACGGTTGTGTCAGGAACGGCATCCGATGTAAAAACCTATGCCAAATCAAACGTGCGATGATTCGCTGTGACGACCCCTGAGAAAAAAGGAACAGCTGAAAGGAAAAGAAGGAGACTGTACTCAAGCAGAGCCTGGACCTGAGCAGAAAAAATGGGCTGAAAAACAGCAACAAACCCCTGAAGAAAACTAGCTAGTCATTTCTTGGTTGGATGATTGAGGACAAGATGGAATGGCTGTTCTTCAAAGTGAACTTGAGGCAATAATGATTTGTTTTCTGTTCAGTAGATTGGTAATACAGTATGTGGAAGCTTTGCAATTAACTGTGTAAGTGGTCATGCTTGTAATAACACACACACACACACACACACACACACACATATATACATATATATATATATATATATATATATATATATATATATATATATATATATATATAGAGGATTTTCTGAGTAGATCCTTCCGTAGGAGAGTGCTCAATACCTTTTGGTAGAGCAAATAACAAAAAAAAACAAAAATCAATTTTTTTGTTTTTGTTTTTATATATATATATATATATATATATATATATATATATATATATATATATACAGTGTTACCACACTTTTAGAAATTAATCAGTTCCAGAGCCTTTTGTGTAACCTGCATTTTTCATAAATTGAACTGCATTTTACATGTAAAATGCATAATTCTTTCCAAGGCTCCCAATACTACCCCCTAAAACCTTTAAAATTATAAAAGCATACCTTTTAAGACCTTCTGCTTCAATATCATACCGACAGGAGACAGGTTTGGCCATATTCCTGTGATGTCCCTTGAGCCCGTTTCTTCTTCTCACTCACACCAGAAATCAGACGTGCGTGCGACATGAATGACAGATCGGTTGTTAATAATAATAATAAAAATAAAAGGACAGGACAAAGACTTTCTATTGAAACTCCATTTATCACTACAGATCTGTTTCGAGGGCTGGTGAAACCATCCTCTCTCTTCAGGTGATTATAGAAGAATGATTACAAAGTGCTGGGGGCGGTACTATGTCGATGTAATATATATATATATATATATATATATATATATATATATATATATATATATATATATATACATACATACATACATACATACATACATACTGTGTATACATTCATTTTCTAAACCGCTTAATCCTTTTTAGGGTCCCGGGGAGGCTGTCGCCCAGATTACACCGTGGACAACCCGCCAGGCCATCACAGGGCAGAAACACACTGATACCTGTGCAGATACTCTTGTCGAAAGTCAGCAATGGTTCTTTGACAGCCTCTCAGCGTAGACAGTGAGATACATGGCTGGCCTTTGATAACCATGTTAGCTGCACTAGGGGGACAGTGACAACCCGTGGAGAGTGGGGCTTGAAAGCCCAACCTTATGATCGCCAGGCCACCATTGCCTCACAGGTCTAATTAGCCTTTATTTATTTTATTTTATATATAAAATAAAAATAAAATATAAAATATATATATTATATATATATATATATATATATATATATATATATATATATATATATATATATATATATATATAGATATATATATAGATATATAGATATATAGATATATAGATATATATATATATAAAATGAATTTTTCATGATATGAGCTTCGATTTACCAGAAATGTGCCCTATCCAATGAGCAAATTTTTGATTTACAAGCTCTGCTGGGGAAATGGCTTTTCCGGGCCAATTAGCCTTGTATTGTTCCGTGTGTATTCCTCTGCACTCTGAGAACACCTTGTCACAAGGCCCTTGTTGGAGCTCACTGTGAGCCTTTTTTTGTTGACATTTGTAGCGTGCACATGCACAAAATTCTCCTCCTCCTCCTGTTACGCACCACCTCTTGCCTGCCCACGTGACATCTTCGCCCAAGTGATATCTTCGCGCAGTCGATGATCGGAAGGGTTAGTTGACTTATTATTTATTCTTGTTTTATTATTTATTATTAATTATCATTAATGTTAATGTTCATGTGGTCTGTCTGTCTGTCTTCCTTTCGGCTTTTTCCCTTTTACTCAGGAGTCGCCACAGAGAATCATCGGATTCGGACATTTGATTTGGCAGAGGTTTTTACGTCGGATGCCCTTCCTGTCACAACCCTTTTCAGCAAGGGACAGAAACATGCTGACGACTTTGCAGCTACTCTTTACGAAAGTCAGCAATGGTTCTTTTACATGCCTCTCACCATAGACAGTGGGAGACATGGCCCGCCTTTGATATCCCAGTTAGCTGTACTGGGAGGGACAGTGACAACCCTGTGGAGAGTGGGACTCGAACCCCCAACCTTTGGATCAGCGATCCAGCACCCTATACCACTAGACCACCACTGCCCCCTTAATGTACATGTAGTATTATCCTGAAATAGTCATTGCTTTTACGTGTTTGTCTTTAATATATTAGGTGAAATATACGTGTTTGTGACAGGTTATATGAGTTTTGGGAGGGGGTTGGAATGATTTAATTGGTTTTCTATATATCCTATGGGAGTTTTTGTTGTATCTAACAAACATTTTGACTTGAGGTCTCCTTTGGAACGGATTAAATTCATAAGTCAACATACCACGATATGTGTATATACAGGGATTCCTCACTTTCTGTGGTTAATTGGGACCGAGATCCACATGCGACCACCGAAATCTGCAAAGTAGGATCCACCCCCCCCCGACTGACATATATACGTACATGTATATGTGTATATAATATCAATAAATACATATTCAATGCTATAAATGCTTATAATAAAAATGAAACATTAAAAAAATAACAAGATGTAAATTAAATATAAATACACACACATACAGATGGTATTGCATGAGAAGAAGACGACACACATACATACGCGCGCAGATTGGGCAAACTCCCACGCCCCCTCCAGAATCCTGTGGAGCATATAGAGTTGGTCAAGAGTGCTATGGCCAGGACAAAAACCACATTGTTCCTCCTGAATCCGAGGTTCGACTATCGGTCGGATCTTCCTCTCTAGTACCCCTGCATAGACTTTCCCAGGTAGGCTAGGTACCCACACCGGCTCGCCACCTCTCCCCATGAGCAACTCCAGAATAAAATAAGGTCCAGTCTCTCTCAAGATGGATGGTTCCAGAGCCCAAGCTATGCATTGAGGTGAGCCCGACTGTATCTAGTCGGTATCTCTCCACCTCATGCACTAGATCAGGCTCCTTCCCTGCCAGAGAGGTGACATTCCATGTCCTGAGGGTCAGAGTAAGTAGCTGAGGGCTGAGGATCGGTCCGACAGAACCCATACCTTCGGCTGCCACCCAACTCACATTGCACCCAACCCCTAAAACTCCTCCCATGGGTGGTGGGTCCATGGGAGGGCGGACCCATGTCTCCTTTTCGGGCTAGGCCCGGCCAGACTCCATGGGTAGAAGCCCGACCACCAGGCGCTCACCTTCGAGCCCCTTCCCTGGGCCTGGCTCCAGGAGGGAACCCCGGTGACCCGTGTCCGGACAAGGGAGACTTCTTCCTTTGATATCTCTTGGATGTCATAGGGGTCTTCTGAACCGCACTTCGTCTGGACCTTCACCCAGGACCTGCTTGCCTTGGGTGACCCTACCAGTGGCATTATGCCGTCGAGAACACAGCTCCTAGATCATTAGGTCATGCAATCCATCCACCACGATAAGATGGCGAGTCATATATATAATCATGAAATATACAGTATCTTGGATGATAAACCTCAATTGATGAATTGTTTTTACAGTGATGTGGCGTTAGCTGCTAACCTTTAATTGTATGTACGACTGCCAAGTGAGGGAAGTAAGTGTGAGTGGACTTCAGAGGAAGGCTGAAAGCAGCAGGATAAATCAGATCTCATATTTATAGCCAGTGGGTATTTAACTCTTCAGTTCTGGTTGGCTCGAACTGTTCATTTAAATCACACCAAGTCACACAGTGCTAGTATGGTTTCCCAAGTCCTATCTAATCTTCATATCCAAGCGTGTGATTTAAAAAAAAAAAAGTCTGTCAACATGTACATTGTACACACCATGCTCATACATATTCATGCATTTACACACCACACCTAGTGTGGAATTTGTGACAATTTCATTTCAAGTCCACCTACCAACATGCAAAGCTCCAAACAAACATGAATCTTAATTCAGTTTCAGATCCTGGAGCTATAAGCTCGCAATAATCTAGCAACACTGCTCACTTTGTAGCCCTGCTTGATATTTGACAGGCCTATTTTGATTACTTTCGCCTTCAAGCAACTTAATTTTGATTTAGAATGGGAATATGGTATGGATAATTTTTTTTTTTTTTTAAAGAAATTTTCCAGCATCACCTTGAAGCTCTATAACAGAACTATGGATAATGCGTTGAAAGAAACGAAGTATAGATTTTAAAAATAGAAGCTTGATGAGAAGATCGTATTGATGGCGGAGCTTGCAAGCTACATTAATGCAAATGTCATAAATCCTTGAGTTTAATTTTGTTGTTGTATACGTGCTGACACAGGCAACTCCATAAATACGTCAGCACTGAGTGCACTTGCACTACGCAGCTTATTCTCTTACTTTAGGTATGCCGGCTTCTGCAAACATACACATGCAAACATTTTTGGATCTCCGTATTTAGGCAATGTCTAAATGTTTAAATTATATGTAAGGTAAGTATAATGGACTTTTTACACCCAGGCCGACTGACTCATCAGGATGGAGCTTCTCACAAATTTCTATATCCTTAAGTGACTGGGAGTTCAACTAGATGGGACGCTAGTCCTTCACCGGTGACCTTCCCAGTTGTTTTTTTATTGGTACCCATGTATACTGCTGAGAGGAAAAGTGTACACTTGAGAGAGTCTTGGCATGGTTGGGGTCCAATGAGAATCAGCCATTCACACTAATGTAGTGCTTCTCAATTATTTTCTGTGCCCCCCCCCCCACGGAAAAAAAAAAACATTTCACGTCCCCGACCGCCCCGTGAACTCACTATAAATACTATTATTTGTCTATAAAATTATGAGTACACCTCTGTATAACATTGTATCTTTATTAACATTAAAAACAAAAAATAAGGAAATATAATTCAACTTACAAGAAAGAAGAAGACTTCATTAACGTTGTTTTTAAATCTGCAATTGGAAAGATTTAAAGTGCACCAATGTGCCTGAAATTAAAAAAATACATCATTATTTAAACTCATTCAACATATTTATGACTTAATATCTCCGTCTCTCTCCACCTTTCTCCTGTTAGAAATTTTTCCGTGTTGGTTCTTGAGGGGTTGTTTACTGCACTTCATATTGTTTGCTCATGCGAAAACCCACTATACCATAGCACGACAATGAGAGCGCCACTGCCTACTAGTGGAGTGGGGGTGCAATCACACTTAATTCACATCCACAATTACAGAAAAGTCTCTTCCCCAGGGTCATACACGCTGCCCCGGCATCATACCGCACCCCCAAGGGGGGCACGCCCCACTATTTGAGAGGCACTGTCCTAATGACTACACTACCGGCCCCAATATATTTTATATTTTATGTAATACCTGCAAATTATTGCATAGCAATTAATGACCTGTAGACACCTCAGTCACAGTGAAGTGTCAAACCTGATGAAAATATCAGAGGGCATAGGATCAGTTGGTTGATATTTAATAAACATATAATCGCTATCTTAGCGAGATTACCTTCATTCATTTTTTGATGGAACAAAAGGACAGAATTTGAAAAGTGCTTTTGTTCACCACCTGATAGGAGCAGTTCAAAGAAAGAAAAAAAATTTTTTTTTTCCTCAGTGAGAATAGAGAGGGATAACATATGGCACTGACAGGATATCCTGCTGGTATCAGTCTCATTAACAAGACTGGAATGCACTAGACCCTAAATTCCTGTTGTTGTCACAAGTCATCTCACAAGCTCCTGCAATAGGAGCAGAATATGAATAATCTTTCAACCATGAGCTCAGAGACCAGGTCAGAAGATCTGCTATAGTTATAGCTACATTTAGGGTACTTGCAATTAGATCCGGTTTAAAAGGCGTTGTTGGGAATAATTAATTAATAATTAATAGTTAATTTGTGGTATTATATCTTTTTGAATAAATGAATGAAACAAGGGCTCTAGAGACATCTTCCATGAAAGTTTAATAAACACAATGTGCTTATAGAAGTCTCCAGCAAATCAACAATTACAGTTTTTTTAAAACATTTATTTATTATTAGGCCTTCTTGCTTGCTATGGTGTTGGACAGGCTGACAGATGAGGTGAGACAAGAATCTCCATGGACTATGATGTTTGCAGATGACATTGTGATCTGTAGTGAGAGCAGAGAACAAGTGCAGGAAAATCTAGAGAGGTGGAGGTATTCCCTGGAAAGGAGAGGAATGAAGGTTAGCCTCAGAAAATCAGAATACATGTGTGTGAATGAGAAGGACCCAGGAGGAACGGTGATGTTACAGGGAGCAGAGATAACGAAGGTGGAGGATTTTAAGTACTTAGGCTCAACAATCCAGAGCAATGGAGAGTGTGGAAAAGAGGTGAAGAAGCGTGTGCAGGCAGGCTGGAATGGTTGGAGAAAAGTGTCCGGTGTGATGTGTGATAGGAGAGTGTCAGCAAGAATGAAGGGAAAAGTGTACAAGATGGTGGTGAGGCCAGCGATGTTGTATGGATTAGAAACAGTGGCGCTGAGGAAAAGGCAGGAGGCAGAGCTGGAGGTAGCAGAGATGAAAATGTTGAGGTTCTCTCTAGGAGTAACAAGGTTGGATATGATCAGAAATGAGTATATCAGAGGGACAGCCCTTGTGTTTTGGAGACAAAGTCAGAGAGGCTAGATTGAGATGGTTTGGACATGTACAGAGGAGGGATAGTGAGTATATTGGCAGTAGGATGCTGAGGTTGGAACTACCAGGCAGAAGGCCTCGTGGAAGACCAAAGAAGAGATTTATGGATGTGGTGAAGGAAGACATGAAGGTCGTTGGAGTCAGAAAAGAAGATGCGGAGGACAGGGTGAGGTGGAGGCGGATGATTTGCTGTGGCGACCCCTGAAGGGAGCAGCCGAAAGTAAAAGAAGAAGAAGAAGAAGAAGAAGATTTATTATTAGGCTTAAGTTATGTGCCACATCGCTCATACAAGTCCAAATGCAAGTTGTTACTCTGGCAATTTTTTGGTGGGACTTTCACCTTAAAGTAATAAACAGAACATGAGCAGCAAGAAGGTCCTGGGTTCAAGTTCCAGGCTTGTGGGTGTTTCTGTGTGAAGTTTGCATGTTCTCCCCGTGTGTAAGATTGAGCTGTTCTCATAAATCAGTGATTGAGTGAATAACAAAAAATTGTCTGCTTCTTCTTCTTCTTTTCCTTCCGGCTTTTCCGTTCAGGGGTCGCCACAGCGAATCATCTGCCTCCATCTCACCCTATCCTTTGCATCTTCTTCTCTTACACCAACGACCTTCATGTCCTCCTTCACCACATCCATGAATCGTCTCTTTGGTCTTCCTCTAGGCCTTCTGCCTGGTAGTTCCAGCCTCAGCATCCTACTACCAATATACTCACTATCCCTCCTCTGTACATGTCCAAACCATCTCAATCTAGCCTCTCTGACTTTTGGGACTAAAATAAATAAAGGCTAATTAGACCTGTGGGGCAGTGGTGGCCTGGTGGGACAGTGGTGACCTGGTGGTAAAAGGTGCTGATCACTGCTCCCAAGGTTGGGGGTTCAAACCCCACTCTCCACAAGGTTGTCACTGTCCCCCCACTGCGGCTAACTGGGTTATCAAAGGCGGGCCATGTCTCTCACTGTCTATGGTGAGAGGCATGTAAAAGAACCATTGCTGACTTTTGACAAGAGGAGCTGCATAGCAGTCAGCATGTTTCCGCCCTGCATCGGCTGAGCGAGCTGTCCAGGATGTACTCTGCCCTCACCCGGAGTTGGCTGGGAAGGGCCTCCCCGCGACCCTAATTAATATTAAGAAGTTACAGAAAATGAATTAACAAATAATTAGACCTGCAATAAATTGTAAATGTTAAAAATAAAGTAAGTTTGTAGCAGACTTTACATTTACCGTATGTTAGATATTAAATATTCATATTTTGGGACAGATACATATTTTAATATTTAAAGT
This sequence comes from Plotosus lineatus, assembly GCA_024760905.1. NCBI lineage: Eukaryota > Metazoa > Chordata > Actinopteri > Siluriformes > Plotosidae > Plotosus > Plotosus lineatus. The sequence continues at coordinate 16,231,296 of CM045740.1, forward strand.
TTCAGTTTGTGGAGTGTATAAGTAGAACTGTGCACAGTTGTTGTATAAATGCTCTGCTCTATATTCTAGTAAAGTAAGCTTACAGTTCTGTAGAGCTTTAAATGCAGAAGGAAAATGACTTCTGGCTGCATAAGCGAAGTCGCTACACAGATTACAGTATGTTCAGCATCTTTCTCATATATAACAGTCAGAAAAAGGTAATTCTTATTTTTCATTTGAGAATTCAACAGTAGCACCCAAGTAAGGCATTTCCTTCTTTCTATAGAGAACATTCCACCCAAATTTCATTAAAATACAATACTCTGTGCATTTGAACAAACAAACAAATAGCGTTTTAAACATAGAACAGGTTAAGTATCTTATTCAACTAATCGACTGAGTCAGGATCAGGTGCCTGGCGTAGCAGTTTAATGTTGCCTTGTGTGTTTGTATATAAGAAAGAGTATGTGTGTAAATTAATTATGATAAACTTTACCGGTATGTGGCTATAGACAAGAATATTAGTCAATATATTGATTTCAATTTGTTTACCTCTTAATATCAGCATAAACTGCAACAATCATATTGATCGCGTACCATTATAAATTGAGATGCAATAAATGATGCCCTGTATTTATCGGATCTTAGCCCTAGTCTCCTCAATTGTCATTTATTATTATTATCATCATCATCATCATCATCATTATTATTATCATTATTATTATTATTATTATTATTATTATTATTATTATTATTATTATTATTATTATCATCATCATCATCATTATTATTAATAATATTTATAATAATGAATAAATCCACTACTCCTACTAATACTTCTAATAACAATAATAAGAAAATCATCCCTGCAATAGTTTGACAAGCATTTCAGGGTGTACCCCATCATCAGCCAGTTTTGGCTGAGATAGCCTCCATTTTCCCCATGACCCTAGTAGGATTACACCTTTCAGCACATGATGGATGAATAACACTGGTACTACATTAAATGGAAACAAAACCCTGATCACTGGGGCATAATATGTCTCGGCAGTGAATTTAAGCATGCAACAGTATTCCCAAAGGGAAAATGTGAAGAATATATCTGAGAAAGTGGGGCTTGTGTTACAAATCTGAGACCTCAAAATGCAGGACAGTCTCACACGTACTAGCCCCATAAGGTAAAGTAGAGGGCAACATATTCCCAGAATGCATTTCACAGGGATCAGTGTGCCAATTTTAGCAGCATAGCCAATAGCAGTACAGGGCTCCAGTATCACATCCATGAAGACTGGGTTCCAGTTACAAGTCAGTGAGGGAGAGTCTTTAAAAACAGTAGTAAAATAGGATACACATGATGTCCTTCCTGCCTAAAATAAGTACATGCAGTGTATAAACACGACAGAAAAGCTCATTGCTCTTATCACTCTCCTTTAACACCAGAGAATTTAGAAGGGTTATAATGGGTCCTGCAGGGTTACCAAATATGACCAATATCATACCAGGTGGTTGATATGATTTGTAATAAGCTGGAGCAATTTTTCCTGGGTGGCACAATGGCATAGTTGTTCAAACATTTGTCTCATACCAAGAATGTCGTGGTTTTGATTTCCAAGCTTGGGCATGTATGTCTGCAGTAGACCCTTGTTATTCGCTGGGGTTCGGTTCTGGCCCCTCCCGCGAATCAAGATAATCCACGGGTTCTGTACCCAGAAGTAAAACCCCATGTATCATATTACAAGCCCGAATGATCTAGCGTAGGCCTCCGTCAGTCCCGAAGGACTATGGCTGCGCTCTGGCCAGTATCCCGACTGGTGATACTCCCCAGTGCACAGAGCCTGGGTAGGGAGTAATGAGGGACAGGCTGTTACCCAAGCAGCAAGTCCCCCCCCCTGTCTCGGCGCCACCGGAAGGATCCAATGGAAAGGCAAGTGCCGATACGACTGGGTTCCA
>CM045740.1:16238224-16298224 GCA_024760905.1 Plotosus lineatus
TAAAAGGCCAAGCAGGAGATGATGCAGCTTCACTTTCTAACTGCTCAGAGCTCAGAGCAAATCTATTCATCTATTTTCAATGCCACGTCATTGTGGCGCAAAGCGGAGAGACAATCCTTTCTGTGTGTGGGCGGGTCCGATACCTTGAAACTCTAATTTTATTGGACTCACACGCTGCAATGTTTAAGTGACAGGAAGCGCGTCCCAAGTTTTGGCAATCAGCTGGTCTGTGGGTTGAAGTTTTTCCATGTCTGTCCATTTGTGTTTGCTTGCCAGCTGTGCTTGGCTTCATGGAAATGAGCTGATCAAAACGAGGGAAATTGATCTCTTTACTCAAAAAAAAAAAACCACGCGCAGTCTGTGGTTGTTGTTATAATCCAATAAAATTAGAGTTTGAAGGTATCGGACCCGCCCACACACTGAAGTACAGAAAGGATTGGCTCTCCGCTTCGCACCGCAGTGACATGGAATTGAAAATATACATATAGATTTAAATCCGTGAGATTTATTAATCTGTTTTTGTTTGGCATGAGTGTATTTGGATGGGAAGTCGACATACGGCCAGATCGCTTTATGACCGGTCTGCTGGAACCAAAAGCGGTCATAAGTCGACGACTTACTGTATATAATATGTATATTATATTATGTATAATATGTCTATAACAGAAGGGCAAAGTGGCTCACTGGTTAAGGCTCTGGATTGCTGAAGGTCAGAGGTTTAAGACACCAAGTTGCCCCTGTTGGGCCCTTGAGCAAGGCTCTCAACCCTTAAATACTCAGCTATATAAAAATTATAAATGTAAGTTACTCTGGGTAAGGATATCTGTTGTAAATGTAAGTAACAAACAGGAAGAGGATCACTGGGGGAAAAATCAGTGTACCTCAAGCTCACTCTGTAAATATTTTTCGTGGAGTAGCAGTGTAGAGAAATAATTAATAATAGAGTTGCCAGGTATTCATTTTCCACTCCTTAAATTTTTTTTATTTATACTGTATATTTTTAATACAGTGTTTCACTTTCAGGACATTGTCTTCATGCAAATAATTTACATATCACATAATAGTTCAGAGGCAGTGGTGGTCTAGTGGTATAGGGCGCGGGATCACTGATTCAAAAGTTGTGGGTTCGAGTCCGACCCTCCACAAGGTTGTCACTGTCCCCTCAGTACAGCTAACTGGGTTATCAAAGGCCTGCCATGTCTCTCACTGTCTATGGTGTGAGGTTCAGGTAAAAGAACCATTTCTGACAGGGTAGCTGCTTAGCCGTCAGTGTGTTTCTGCCCTGCGATAGCCTTGTGAGCTGTCCAGGGTGTACTCTTCCCTCGCCCGAAGTCGGCTGGGATGGGCGCCAGCCTCCCTGTGACCCTAATTAGGATTAAGCGGCTACAGAAAATGAACATAATAGTTCATGTTTATGCAGGTTAGAGTTGTGGAACCATGGTCATCTCTCCCTAATATGTCACTCATTTCTGCATGGGTATTTTTCCCGTACAAGTATTTAGGTCACTGGACTACTTTGTTGGATTGGCACTCAGACAGAGGTCCAAGAGTTGATGAACTTTATCCCAGGCATCCTTAACCATTCTTATAATAAAAATATAGTTTGATGTATCAGTGTTTGGTACATTTACAGTCAATTTAAATAGTTATATTATATATAAGAATCAACTGATGCAAGGTGAACTACCAAACAAACTTCTTACAGATAAACTTTGAACAGAACGTCACGCACTTGGGCTTATAAACAAGCAAACACATTAAGGAGTAATCAATCATTACATTTCAGAAACAAATGAAGGACACATCTTGGACAGTGCACATCACTCTCTCATTAGTGGGGGTTTATAACAAACATGTTTTCTATAAAGTCATACTCATAGTTGATATATGTTGTGTGTTGCTTGGCCGGTGTACAGTGCTTCACTTACATCTACTTGATCCACTTCATCTACGAAAAAAGAGTGAAAGAGTAAAAGGAAATGGCAGAGTGAAAGTGAGAATAATGAATGATTAATAGTACAACCCCACCTACTGTGCTGTTTTCAATCACCTCTTGAGGAAATGGGTGTGGGGCATTTGCTTTGGCCTTGTTGTACATTAGTTCCACACTAATGAGTGTGTGTGTACCTAATCTATTTCCTTTCAGATTCAGCTACTGCTGGATAATAAATCGCCATTCCCTCAGCCATTATTGTGCGACGGCTCTTGCGTTTCATGCACAAAGAATTAGTGAGTAAACAACCTATTAATCTCAAAAAGAAAAGAACCCCTTGAGGGTTTATTTTTGTAAGGGAAACAATGGCAAAGTGTTCTGTCTCAAAATGACAGGAGGCTGAATGGCCAATTGTGAAAACAGGAAGTAGTCCCACTAACAGGATGGAAATGACACCTGGTCCCTACAGCATGCCCGGAAAAAAAAAAAAAAAAAAATCTTAAGCCCAACCTCTAATCCAAATCTCAATGGATGCTTAGATTCAACTGATAGGTCAATTCACAGAATTCTAGACATGTATAACTTCGATATTTGAGCTCACCTTGAGTGATGTCCTGGAGATCACCGTTCACTGTGTCTGTATTGTGCGAAACCAGCTCTAATGTGACACGGATACAAGACCATAGTGGGTTAACATGCTGTAGCCGTACAAACACCAGCCTCATGTGCTCAGCGTTAACAGCTCGATTTATTTTTAATACTTCTTGATCAGGTTGCATAAAATCACCTTCTCCAGAGTTCACATTCTGTAGCGGTAGCTCGTCAGCATGTTGCATCTCCTCAGACTCTTCCTTCTTGTTCTCTTCATCAGATTCTATGACATGCAGACAGAATCGTCATCACACAAACACATTACTCATAAACAAAATGCCACCAGCATGGCTATTATTGAAGGTGTGGATTTGAATTCATTAATCATACAGCTAAGATAATACACAATGCGGAGAAATAGCACAATACTGAGGTCATGGTCATGCTCTTGTTTTTTCTGCAATAACAATTGGTAACAGTTCATTGCACTCATTTGTCCATGCCATTGGAAAAAAAAACAAAAACACAAAAAACAAATGGCATGCACACAAGCTATATCGCAATTTACACTTAATTTGTACCTGAGCTTGATACATGGTCACTCCACACATTCCGACCCATGATACCAGGAGTGGCTACAGAGAGGGGAAAGCAGCATCCCGTGAGTCCTTAAATTTAACCATTTACTAAATTAAAATATATACCTATTGAATGCAGGTAAACTATCAACGCTAATAACCTGGGGATATGAATTTAGCAACGCTAGCTGAAAGAGAGAAGAAATTCTTAACTGTTCAAATACTGTATTGTCCATTCATTGAAGTGCACTGATGACCAAAAGTACAGTACTGTATGTCCATTCATTCATTTTCTAATATAAGGTAAGGTAAGTCTGTTGGGTTTTTACACCCGAGCCTAGTGGCTCATCAGGTTGGTGCTTATCCCCGGTTTCCGTAGCGTGAAGCGACCAGGAGTTGAACTCCTCCTGGATGGGACGCTAGTCCATTGCAGGTTACCTTCCCAGTATATTTTTACTGGTACCCATTTATACTGCTGGGTGAACAGAGGCACACTTGTGGTTGAGACCTTGCCCAGGGGTCTTAGCACAGTGGAGGTCTCAGTGGGATTTGAACTCACAACCTCCTGATCATGAGCCCAGCACCCTAACCACTACACCACCGGCCCCACTATTTTCTAATATGCTTCATCCTAATTAAGGTCCCTGGGAGGCTGGCGCCTATCTCAGCTGACTCTGGGCAAAGGCGGGGTATACCCTGAGCAACTTGCCAAGCAATTGCAAGATCAATTCACATACAACCATTTACACTCACTCCTGGGGGCAATTTGGAATTTGAACTGAGGCACACTTGTGGTTGAGACCTTGCCCAGGGTCTCAGCACAGTGGGGATCTAGCTGAGATTTGAACACACAACCTCCCGATCACGAGCACAGCACCCTAACCGCTACGCCACCGGCCCCGATTGATGATGGTAAGTAACCCATAAATATCCCAGAGTTGGATGGTTAAGGGCGGTGTATGGGTAATTTGTGTTTGTCAGTTTGCATGTGAATACAAAAAAAAAAAAAAACACATCACAACTTCAGATTGATAGAGAATGCTCGGTGTGGTGACGTCTAGTGAGGCAGGTTTAAGACACCTTGTTACTAAAACAATGATAAATGGGGTCCGTTTAAAGTAAATTAGCAATTGCAACCAGTTTTGTGAACTTTTTGTGCATCACTCTAACAAAACGTTTACCATTGCCTGCAGTGTTGTCCTCAATATCGAGTGTCAGACTCACTCTCATGGGATCATTGGATTTAGTGTGTACTTTAGGTTTTCTGGAAAAAAGCAAAGGGTGAGGTTTATAAATTCAATAAAAACAATTTTATGTCAGTGAAGGAAAAATAAGCTGTTGAGTATAAACTGACATCAAGAAGACACCTACACAGACAACGCCGCCGTTCTTTTATTTTTCCGTGGAGTATGTGCTTTCTTGAGGAAAATGACAAGAATGATGACAATGAGCAACAAAAGAAAGACACAGGACACACCAATCAGAGCCTTCTTCCAGCCTACTAAGTTCACTGTAAAGGAAATATAAAACATTCTGTCAGAACAAGTCTACACTCAGATTAGTTTATGCACAGTGCTCAGCAAGAGTTAATTTTACAGTCTATTATATACTGGCATCATGTCCGTGCTCCTAGGATCATCTCTGGATCTACAAGAACCCTGAACAGGACATTGCACATGAATACATGCAATTTACACATTAAAAACACTAAATTACATCGAAAGGGCAGTGGTGGCCCGGTAGTAAAGTGCTGGATTACTGATAACAACGTTGTGGGTTCATGCCCCACTATCAACAGGTTGTCACTGTTGTCCTCCCAGTGCCGCTAACTGGGTTAGCAAAGTTCATGTAAAAGAACCATAGCTGACATTCATCAACATTAGCTGCATAGCTGTCAGCATGTTTTTGCCCTGCAATGGCCTGGCAAACTGTCCAGAGTGTACTCTGGCTTAGCCCAGAATTGGCGGAGATGGGAACCAGCCTCCCCGGAATTCTAATTGGTTCAGAAAATGAATTGATGAATGAAATTACATATACATGAATAACACAGTTGAGATTCTCCTTAACATATTTGCTCTACTGCACATGTGAGGGAATAAAAAGTTCAAAGGTTTATCGCTATTAAAGTTTTAATGAAAAAAAATTATACAAAGGTATTACTGTAGTTATTTACATTTTTTTTTGTTTCTTTAATGATCACCAATGTAAACAGTTTTTAAGTCTTTGTTTCAGACATAAATAACTTGCATCTGTTTTCACATGTGTTAAATGTTAGCCTTGTATATGAACATGTGTTGGTTGTTTCGGATCTACCTTTTTGTATTTTTGGTGAGTTTCCATATTTTTCTTCCCTATTTTATTTGTATCCAATTCCCATCTGTCAAGTATTGCCTCCCTATCACATACAACCACCACCAATCAGGAAGCGGCATGAGCATGCATGTGCTCCCTCTGTGACATGTGATACTGCCTCCTGCATCTTTATCAACTGCTGTGCATGTGTATACAGGAGCAGCCTAACACTCTCAGAGGGAATTCTTTGTATAAATGAGCTGCCAGATGCACACAAGTGGCTGGTGTTCGCTTTAAGTAATTGGTCCTATATCCCTCCTGTGAGAGCTCAGTCAATTAGCTCATGTGGACTTCCAGCTGTGAATGGCTGTGGCATCAAAAATTTGCAATCACCAGGTTGAGTGATGTTCAACTCATGTACCATTCTAATTAATAAATTGCAATTTCATCCATATGAAAAATCCCAGGAAGTACTTAAATGGATGTCCAACAATATTAAAAGTAGGTGGCAGAAACAAAAAATACAAGTATTATATTGCCAGAACTAATAAATAATTAAAGTTTGCAGCCTGCGCAGGAGCAGTGGTGGCCTCGTGGTATGGGTGCTGGATCACTGATCCTAAGGTTGGGGGTTTAAGCACCACTCACCACAGGTTGTCACTGTCCCCTCCCCGTGCAGTTAGCTGGGTTATCAAAGGCTGGTCATGTCTTTCACTGTCTATGGTGTGAGGCTGACTTTCGACAAGCTGACTTTGCTGACTTTGCTGACTTTCGACAAGAGTATCTGCAAAGCCGTCTGCGTGTTTCCGCCCTGCGGTGGCCTGGCGAGCTGTCCATCCAGGGTGTACTTTGCCCTCACCCAGAGTCGGCTGGGATGGGTGCCAGCCTCCGTACGACCCTAATTAGGATTAAGCGGTTCAGAAAATGAACTGATGAACTGAAAAGCCTGGGCAGTGGTGGCCTGGTGGTAAAGGTGCTGGACCACTGATCCTAAAGTTGGAGGTTGAAGCCCCACTCTTAATGGGTTGTCACAGTCCACCCAGTGCAGCTAACTGGGTTATCAATGGTCGGCCATGTCTCTCACTGTCCATGGTGTGAGGCTGTAAAAGGACCGTTGCTGACTTTCGACAAGAGTAGGCTGTATAGCCGTCAATGTTTTTCTGCCCTGCGGTGGCCTGGCGAGCCAGCCAGGGTGTAGTCTGACCTCGCCTGGGGTCGGCTGGGATAGGTGCCAGTCTCCCTGTAACCCTAATTAGGATTAAGCAGTTCAGAAAATGAATGAATGAATACTGAGTTTGCAGAGAGAGAGAAATAAAACATAGTGGTATGTAGGGTTCCTGAAGAATAACCCACTCTTGGGTGGTAACGGTCTTCCACTTCACATGAAGCTGCATCTCGTCACCCTGCCATCTGATGTTTTATTACTTAAGAAGATATTGAAAGTGTAACAGTAGGTGAGGTATGACCTCTAATGGGGATACGAAGACTGTCTTTTGTCTGATTGGCTTCATTGGAGGCCTGGCAGTAGTAGTGTCCTTCGTCAGCACGGCTGATGGACTTGAAGTTGTAAAATGCTTGAGTCTTGTTAATTTGTATCGTGGTCAGTGCCTCAGCTCCATCGCGGTACCAGGTGAAGGTGATTGGAGTTGTTCCTTGATGCACACTACAGTTAAGAATGACATTCATACCTTCGGTGACCACATTTCTCTTGGTGTTAAGAGTCAAGGCCAGTCTAGACACAGGCTCTAGTGAATAAAAGATAAAAAGAGAGTACTGTGATGAAAAATTAAGCAAACCCAAACAGATTTGTTTTCATTACTAGCTCTATTTTTTATTTTCATGCATGCTTTTATTTTTATCTATCTATTCATTCATCGTTTTTTAAGTTGTTAAATTCTGTTTAGGGTCACGGGGATGCTGGCGCCTATCTATCTATCTATCTATCTATCTATCTATCTATCTATCTATCTATCTATCTATCTATCTATCTATCCCTCTGTCTGTCTGTCTGTCTGTCTGTCCGGCCATCTGCCTGTCCGTCTATACATCCGTCTGTCCGTCTGTCTGTGTATGTCTATCTATCTATCTATCTATCTATCTATCTATCTATCTATCTATCTATCTATCTATCTATCTATCTGTCTGTCTGTCTATCTAGCTGTCTGTCTGTCCGTCCGTCCGTCCATCTATCTATCTATCTATCTATCTATCTATCTATCTATCTATCTATCTATCTATCTATCTCTTTGTCTGTTTGTCTGTCATATGTCCGTCTGTCTGTCTGTCTATCTATCTATCTATCTATCTATCTATCTATCTATCTATCTCTTTGTCTATTTGTCCGTCATATGTCCGTCTGTCTGTCTGTCTGTCTGTCTCTATCTATCTATCTATCTATCTATCTATCTATCTATCTATCTATCTATCTATCTATCTGTGTGTCTGTCTGTCTGTCTGTCTGTCCGTCCGCCTATCTATCTATCTATCTATCTATCTATCTATCTATCTGTGTGTCTGTCTGTCTGTCTGTCTGTCCGTCCGCCTATCTATCTATCTATCTATCTATCTATCTATCTATCTATCTATCTATCTATCTATCTATCTATCTATCTATCTGGCTGGCCGCCTGTACTTCTATCTATCTATCTATCTATCTATCTATCTATCTATCTATCTATCTATCTATCTATCTATCTATCTATCTCCGTCCGTCCGCCCGTCTATCTATCAATCTGTCTTTATGTCTATCTATCTATCTATCTATCTATCTATCTATCTATCTATCTATCTATTGTCCAACCCACCTACCTTTTAATTTTCTTAAATCTTCTGGATTTTCTCATATCATAAATAAATCTGGGGTCAGAGAGAAAGGTCACGGCGATGAGGGTAAATAGTGCTTTGGAAGTTATTTATTTATTTATCTGTCACATCCTTTCTGATTTTAATTTCTTCCCGATTTCTGAACTGCTTTATCATTTATTAGGGTCACAGGGCGGCCAAAGCCCATCACAAACTACTCCAGGAGAAGGTGGGTTTCACCCTGAACAGTTGACCAGACCATCGCAGAGTCAACATAGAACCTTCATGCTTACATTCACAGCTATGGTTGAGTGAGGATATTCAATTAGTCTAATGCACATCTCTGGAATTACTGAAAAGGACTGAGAAATGTCCAAGAAGTATAAACCCCAGCAACAATCTCGCATGGATACAACATTTCCACTTTTCTTTTTTTATCCCAGATGTGCAGTTATTATAAACATCATAAAAGTGGCAGCTTAATTGAAACCAATGTGGCCCTAAACAAGGATGAATAAACGAACATTGTTAAGATACTGTATTTAGTCAAACTTTAATGAGGTTTGTTCAGACCTGCATGAAAGACAAATTTCCTGTTCGAGCACTTTCTTTGTTGCCGTAATATCCCAGACGCCATGTGCTTCGAATCCTTTTAGAATATTTTATCTCTTCATTCCAAAGAATGTATTCTTATACAGGACAATTACATATCTCATATATGTACAAATTGTGGGCAGTGGTGGCCTGGTGGTAAAGGTGCTGGATCACTGATCCCAAGGTTTGGGGTTCAAGCTCCCCTCTCAACAGGTTGTGACTGTCCCCCCAGCGCAGTTAACTAGGTTATTAATGGCCGTCCTGCCTCTCACTGTCTATGGTGTGAGCTTCATGTAAAAGAACCATTGCTGACTTTCACCAAAAATTGCTGTCAACGCGGTTCTACCCTGTGATGGTCTGGTGAGCTGTCCAGGGTGTACTCTGCCCTCGCCTCGAATCAGCTGAGATGGGTGTCAGCCTCCCCGCGACCCTAATTAGGATTAAGTGGGTATATAAAATGAACGAATGATGATTAACAATGCATCTTGCATGGTTTAATTACATAATCTCTTACCTATGACTGGCGTGTTGAGAGATAAGCTGTTTTTTCTGTAGCCTGGCCCCTGGTTCTCAGCCTGGCAGCTGAAGCCTTGGCTCTCGTTACTGTAATTGATGGAAGAGATGTTGAATAAAGCAGTACGCAGTGGGCCAATCACGGTCATGTGTGCGACTGGCTTCTGAAACTTCAGTAAGCTGTAGGTGATAGGAAGTGTCCCATATTCACTCTCACAGTGAAGCAGAAAAGGCTTTCCTATGATTACCTTTCCAATGGGTTTAATGACTGGAGTGGAAACAGGCACTGAGAGAGAAGACAAGAAGATTGAAGATGGACAAGATAAGAAAAACAGATATACAGTTATGGAGAAACAGTTCCTTTACCTGCTCCACATAACAACTGTGTGATCATCACCAACAAAGAAATGACCTCGGGTATCAACAAATAAACAGAACACACATGAATTTCTCTGGTTATTTTCGGGTCAACTCTGTGGTGTAGTGGTTTGCATGTTCATGTCACAGCAAGAAGGTCCTGGATTTAACTCTTGGGCTCGGTACAGTAATTTCTGTGTGGAGTTTACATGCTCTCCGTGTCCCTGAATTGGCTTCCTCTCAAGTCTCCTCCCACAGTTTGAAGAATTTCACATTGGACTAATTAGCTGCTCCTAAGAATGTTGCTCCTCCAGTGAACGCCTCATTTCACTGTTACAGAGACTGATCGAATAAAATTGGTACATTTGATCTACCATTTTGCTCCCATTACACACGGGCAGTTATTAAGACATTAGATAAAAAACACTGGTGGGATTTATGGATGTGGTGAAGGAAGACATGAAGGTCGTTGGAGTCAGAAAAGAAGATGCAGAGGACAGGGTGAGATGGAGGCGGATGATTTGCTGTGGCGACCCCTGAAGGGAGCAGCCGAAAGTAAAAGAAGAAGAAGATAAAAAACACTGGTGGGGGGCGCTAATTGGATCAGGGCGCTTATTATGTCAAATACGGTATATATATATATAAAATCCTTTTATTATAATCATAATCATCAGCCAAAAACATCCCTAGCAGCCAGGTGCTTTCTGAAATCATCAACAAGTGCAAATACCAATCTTTTGTCAGACTAGTGTTCTGGAGCACGTTTGGATTTTTCTCTCATACCAAGAAGGAAGGGCATCAGCTGTGTCCTTAGAGAAATGTTGCTCCTTATCAATTTGGGAATGGTTAATATGACATTTGCAAATAAATTGACTTTTCATCATACAACAGAAGGACTGTATACAAATGTAGAGCCTTCAAGAAAGTTAACATGGTGGGGGTGTTGCACCAAATTCATTTCAAAACCAGAAGGGTCAATAGAGATATAAAGCTCCAACAGCTACCTCTGGAAGCACATTAAATGTTTTTTTTTTTTTTTTTCATAAAAGCACCAGAAAAAGAACTGGTTCAGGAGGTCTTGAGTGTGAGTTCTGGCTTCAGTGTTTGTCTGTGGAGGTTGCATGTTCTCCCCGTGCTTGCACGGGTTTCCTCTTGGTACTCCAGTTACAGCAATAATCCAAAAACATGCAGGCTTTGTATGTTGCCTTGTGGACCTAGTGAGCCGTTCATGGTGTACTCTGCCTTCTTTTTTCTATCTTTGAAAGGAGTACAGGGATCCCTCACTTTCCACGGTAAATTGGAACCGAGACTCCCGCGACTGTCGAAATCTGTGAAGTAGGATCGACCCCCTTGGCTGACGCATATGTCCATGTATATGTGTATATAGTATCAATAAATACACGTTCAATGTGATAAATGCTTATAATAACAAACATGCAAAAATAATGCATAAGATTTAAATAAAATAGAAATACACACATATACAGAAGCACGCGCACACTCAGATGCACATCTCACATAAAAATATAATTTTTTTTTTTTTTTTTTTTTTTTTTTTTGCATAATTGGCCTTGTTTTGCTGCATTTTCCTTAACCTTTTCCCTATTTTTCCTTAATTTCCTTATTTTTTATTTTTCAATGAATATTTTTGAAAAACCCGCGATGCACTGAAGCCGCAGAAACTGAAGCACAAAGTAGCGAGGGATCACTGTATACCACATGCATGAGGGAAACAATAAATAATTATTTCAGTGAGCTTTGATATTGATGCGATATAGTGAAAATCTTACCTTTAACATCAATAATCAATGGCATGCTAGCTTTGGTGATGCCCTTAGCTTCAGCCTCACAATAGTAACTTCCACTGTTAGCTTTGCTTGCTGAAGTGCTGAAGATATGTTTATCTGGTAGCCGTTTTTTGTCTTTATACAATCTGTACGTCACGTCTATAGAAGCAACATGTATTTTAGAAATACAGCTGAGGTTGAATGGCTGTTCCTCGAACACATACTTTGGAGTCTTAGTTAGAGTAGGTCTTGAAAACAACTCTAAATGGTTAAAAAAAGAAGAAAAGTGTAATTAGTGATGTGGCTTCTGTCAATCACAGGCTGTTCTTGTATTGTATGATTATACAGTATAGCTTTATGGTTAGTTATTTTATAGGTACCTTCTACCTGAAGCTGGGCCGCAGAGCTCTTCTGAACATTGCCCCTTTCAGTTTTACACACATATTCTCCAGAGTCATTGGCTCTTACCACAAAGCTGTGACTGAATGTCCGATGGTCTTTATGTAACACCGTGTCTTTAATCAGGAAGACTTCAAGACCACTTTGGGAATAATATGAAACGTTACACATAATGCGAATCCGGTCCCCCTCCACAACATCTGCTTTTGGATAAATTTTTATTGATGGTGTTATCTCGAGCTCTGAAATAATAAAAATAAATAAGTAAATAGCAAAAATGTGTTGTATGTGGCTGAATGTGGTAACAGATGCTGCACTTAAATATAGAAAACAACGAATGTTTAAAAGTTCTTTTGTTTAACAGATATTCAGGAATAACCATCATGAGAAAATTGGGCTTAAAAAAAGCAAATAGCTGAAATGGCTCAAGCTACTGAGTCCTTACCTCGCACCGAGATGTTCACAATTTTGCTGTTGTTGGAATGGCCTGCTTTGGGATGTAGCATTAGCATGTAGTTACAATGAAGTGAGATCGTTTCTATTTTCGAAAGTGTTACATTAGTGACCCCTGAATTGCCTTTGCTGTGGACAGATTGCAGCTCTTCATTGTTCTTGTAGAAGTAGATATTCAGACCACCAGTTTCCTCTGGTGCACTGCACGTGGCCAAAAACGTCTCACCCTCATACACATCATTGGTCTGTACTGTCAGTTCTGGAGTCTGTAGACCTGTGTGAGTACAACATTTGTGAGGCATGTACATTTTTATTTACAGCTGTATGCACTCAGTGCAACTTATTAGCGGCAAGTCGAACATATACTGTAGTAGGAACTGTTCAGATCAGGATGTCCCTCCAAATTGGATGGAAAAGCAAGGAGTAAACTGGTCAGAGATACCACCAATATGCCTATGGAAACTTTGAAGCAGTTACAGGAAATGTTTTTGCCAAAAGGGACCAGGAACAGAGGTGAAACAAAAGGGGTCAATAAAAGGGGTGAAACAACAATGTGGTAAAAGTTTGTATGGAACGGTGACAACAAAAAGCCGAGTTTTGTCAAAATGCACCTAAAAGATTCTGATAGAAAACGGTATTATAGCCAGATGAACGAAAGAAAATGTAACTACATGGCCTTAATGCCAAACAGTTGTTGGAGAGTGAAAGCAAGTTATCATCCTGAGAAAGCCATGGCTGATGGTAATATCCTGCTGCGGGAATGTTTCCTTGTAGACACTTGTGAAGATAGAAGGAAAAATAGATGGAACAAAATACCATCAAATTCTTGAGGAAAACGCATTAACATCCCCCCCGCCAGAAAGTTGCCAATGGAAAAAAGGTTCACCTTCCAATATCACAGTAACATGAAGTTGACCATTGTATTGTCATTGCAGGGATCCTTCGTTACTTCACACTTCAATTCATGCGGCTTCAGTGCATCGCGTTTTTTTTTTTTTTTTTTTTTTTAAATATTCATCGAATTAAAAAATAAGGAAATTAAGGAAGAATAGGGTAAAAAGTTAAGAAAAATATTACAAAAACAAGGCCAATTATTAAAAAAAACAAGAAACAATCCAAAATCTCCCATCAGAACTACTTACATTGTTGTGAGCTGCACAACATTTTTAACTAACGTTAAAACGAGGCGTTCACTGCCTGTAAAAGTGAGTTTACACGGTATTTCAAGACCCCCTGCCACTGGGGAATGTCTATAATGTTCATCAGTAACAACACATCTGATTGTTTCGCCGTGCTTTAAAAAACAAGAAAATATTTTGCTGTGTTCTCTTGGTAAATGGCCAACAAGATAAACCATTAGAAACTGCTACAGCAAAACTATGGGATGCCCTGAATGAATGGAGCGATGAGCCAGATATGTTAGTCTGTTGGGTTTTTACACCCGAGCCTTGTGGCTCATCAGGCCGGTGCTTATTCCCGGTTTCCATAGCGTGAAGCAATCAGGAGTTCAACTCCCCCTGGATGGGACGCTAGTTCATCACAGGTTACCTTCCCAGTATATTTTTACTGGTACCCATTTATACTGCTGGGTGAACAGAGGCACACTTGTGGTTGAGACCTTGCCCAGGGGTCTTAGCACAGAGAGTCTCAGTGGGATTCGAGCTCACAACCTCCCGATCATGAGCGCAACACCCTAATCACTACGTCACTGGCCCCAAGCCAGATATGTACCGATCAGAAAGTGATGACGAGTATTTTTCACTTGATTCTCCTGCTGACTAACTTCATAAATTTAAGCACGTTCCTGGCCATGTGCTTTATGTGCTAAAGTTGACCTTTGTGTTGATTGGTTCAATGTGTCATATGCTAAAGTTGACATTCATGTTGATTAACTCGATTTTAGGGGAAAAATATTTAAAGGTACAGCACTGGGAGGGAAAATTAAAGGGTCTTTTTTTAAAAAAATTATGCTGTTTTCTGTTTATTTCCAGCTTTCATGTAAATAGTTTGGTTGATACCACAAAATTAATAACACAAATACCAGTAAAACTCTTTTGTTCTTCTGTTATTATTCATGTTTTCCACCTCGATCATA
Source organism: Plotosus lineatus (assembly GCA_024760905.1). Classification (NCBI taxonomy): domain Eukaryota; kingdom Metazoa; phylum Chordata; class Actinopteri; order Siluriformes; family Plotosidae; genus Plotosus; species Plotosus lineatus. The sequence goes on from CM045740.1 coordinate 16,252,619, forward strand.
ATAAGCACTTACCGTTCCACTCTGCTAGTAATCTTTTAAATAAGCACCCACCTACTAATTTTTTAAGTGCCCTGGATGCTTATCACATCGCATAGGTATCTGTATCTATATTTAATTTTGAGCCCAAAGTGGGTGTGGCCAAAGTAGATTTTTATTTTTGTGTATGTGAAAAACACTGGATAACAGAATTCCGAGTCAACCTGTTCTGTCAGTTCTCTCTCTGACAGTTTCTTCGTGCTTGAATTTGTAATTAGTCTCAACTAGAGATGAGTGCAGGAATGACTTTTTAAAATCGATTACACCTCCAAACAGTGCTGCAAACAAATTGGCTTTTTATATTACTGTAATTGAAATCTAAGTAAACTAGGATGTGAATTTAAAGTGCCATAACCATGAATTGCAGTTATTGTATAAATGTACACCACCACATAATACTTTATATACACACTGAACACCTAACAATATTTTTTGTTATATGGGAACATGACAAACAACTTTATTTGTAAACCTCTGAATACTACATTTAGAAATATTGTGCATGTTGTTCTGCGATGGTTTGGTGAGCTGTGTATTGTGTACCCCACCTTCGCCCAGTGTCAGCTGAGATAGGTCCCAGTCTCCCTGCTACCCTAATAAAAGGTTAAGTATTTTGGCAAATGAGTGAGTGAGAGAATACAGGGATCCCTCACTTTTTGCGGTTAATGGGGACCGAGACCCCCAGCGACCGCCGATTTCTGCGGGGTAGGATCGACCCCCCCGACTGACGTATACGTACATGTATATGTGTACTACAATATCAATAAATACATATTCAACGCTATAAATGCTTGTAATAACAATTAAACATTCAAAAATAATGCATGAGATGTAAATAAAATATAAATATACACACACATACAGACGCGCTCGCACACACAGATGCGCACCTCACATAAAAATGTAAGTAGTTTTCTTCGGGTGGTTTTTTTGTTTTTGTTTGTTTGAGGGTTTTTTTTTTTGCATAATTGGCCTTGTTTTGCGGCATTTTCCTTCATTTTTTTCTTATTTTTCCTTAATTTCCTTATTTTTAAAAATTTTTTGATTAATATTTTTGAAAAACCCACGATACACTGAAGGCGCAGAAACTGAAGCACGAAGTAACAAGGGATCACTGTATAGCCAGACCTTGGCGAATGCAAATTCATTGTTCTTGTTCTCCTTCTAGAATAACAATAAATGTCTCGCCACATAATCTTTTAACCTTTTTATATGTTTTGCCAATTATTTATTCTCCACACTGTACCTTTTACAGTAAGGCTCTGTGTCTCGCTGGACTTTTCCTTTTTGAAGATTTTTACATGGCAACTGTAGCGGCCTGAGTGGGAGGCCCTGGCAGGGGACAGGCTGTACTCCACCACATCTTCACTGGTGTTTTTGGAGTAGATCACTCTGTTGTCCATCAGGAACCTCACAGTGTGCATGAGTTCTGAGGAACTGTGGGTGACTTTTATTTCACAGCGGATGGTTAAGTTGCTGCCACGCTCCACTGATGCTCCTGGCAGAGGGGTCAGCTTCACCCAATCGATGGTAAACACTGAATATGGATAGTGAACAGGAATGAACACTCAAACAAATAAATAAACAATCAAACATGCGTTCAACAAAAGGTGAAAGCAGTTGTATTTCATTGGTATTTCATTTCCTCTTAAAACAGAAAACATTTTCTGAGACTTATATAACTGTGAAGCATTATGTAGGTTACACCACTGTTCTATTTTCATTCATTCAGTCAGTCATCCATTTGTCTTCTTTATTTGAGTTTGAGGAATGCTGGAGCTTATCTCAGCCAACAAAAGGCGGGAATTCCTTTAACAGCTTGCCAATCCATTACACACACGCACACGCACACACACACACACACACACACACACACACACACACACACACACACACACAGAAAACCATTCACATTCATGCACAGGGGCAACTTGGAACAACCGATTAGCTTAATGTGCATGTCTTTGGACTCTGGGACAAAACCAGAGCACCTGAATGAAATCCCATGCAAACATGGGAAAACATGCAAACTCCATTTATGTAGAAATGCCTTCACCAAGACCGGGATGTGAACCTCTGACCTTCTTTCTGGGAATCAGAAATACGAACAACTACACTAGGCGCCACCCTGTTATATTTTCATTTATTCATCCATTTTCTAGGCCACTTAATCCTCATAAGGGTTGAGAGGAGGCTGGCGCCTATCTTGGTCGACTTCAGGCAATGGCAGGGTACACCCTGAACAGCTCGTCAGACCAGTCCAGGCCCAACATGCATACAACCACTCACACTCATCTTCACGTCACTTATCCCTTAACATCCGGGGATGTCGTTGGGGTGCCTTCATGGTGAGACTTGGGCTGATTTGGCCTGGTGGCTCCCATCCCTCTCCAGGTCGTAGAAACACGCCGACGGCTTTACAGCCTACTCTTTACGAAAGTCAGCAATGGGTCTTTTACATGCCTCTCACCATAGACAGTGAGAGACATGGCCTGCCTTTGATAACCCAGTTAGCTGCACTGGGGGGGGGACAGTGACAACCTTGTGGGGACTCGAACCCCCAACCTTAGGATCGGCGATCCTGTGCCTTAATCACTAGACCACCACTGCCCTGACTCACACTCATACCCAGGGGCAATTTGGAAGAGCCAATTAGCTTACTGTGCATGCTTTTTGGATGGTGGGATGAAACCGGAATAGCCATGGAAGGAAGCATGGGGAGAGCATGCAAACTCCACATAGAAATGTCCTCACCAAACCTGGGATGTAAACCTCAGACCTTCTGGCTGTGAAGCAGAGATGCTAACGACTACACAATAGTGACACCTTGTTTTATTTTTACTGTTCGTACAATTTACACGTGCCTATTGTAAAGTAGCCGGTGGTGTAGTGATTAGAGTGTTGGGCTCATGATCGGGAGGTTGTGAGTTCAAATCCCACTGAGACCCTCACTGTGCTAAGACCCCTGGGCAAGGTCTCAACCACAAGTGTGCCTCTGTTCACCCAGCAGTATAAATGGGTACCAGTAAAAATATACTGGGAAGGTAACCTGCGATGGACTAGCGTCCCATCCAGGAGGAGTTGAACTCCTGATTGCTTCACGCTACGGAAACCGGGGATAAGCCGGGCCTGATGAGCCGCTAGGCTCGGGTGTAAATACCCAAAACAGTTAATCAATCAATCAAAAAATTCTAAAGTGGGTCAATAAAGATTTGAAGAACTATGTGGACAAAATGTCAGTTAAATTGGTATTTTCACAAAAAGCTTGGATCCCAAGTTTCCTTGTTGTTTTCAAACGTTTTCATTGTTTCTATTTAAAATAACAATGAGGGGCGAGCTGACAAGGTAGGAATGCTACAGGAAGGCCCCTTCAAGTCTGAAGGAGTTCTGGGTTACAAACAGAAAGAATATTAAAGAGGACAAATAAAAACACTTCAGTAATTCCAAAGACATCAAATACAGCACGAGAGATTTATGCTAAAGAAGCAGGTCCAGGGATCAAAGCGCAAAAGAAGTTAGTCTTTTGCTTTTGTTATGCAATATAGACACATACATCATCTTTAGGCATCTTTACTTTGAATATATTTTACCCGATACAATACAATTGCTACGTCTCTACACTGGAAAGTTTATCTATGCTATGTTGATTTATTTATGTGAGCATGAACAGGGGAAAAAAAATCCCAGCAGTGCAAAAGCTAAACCGCCTTAATATGCATTTATTAATTTCACATGAATATAATCAAATGCACCAGGAGTGTATTACTGTAAGAAGCATTGTTACGATTTTCTGAACAAACACTATGAAGGTATAAGAAACATACCTGGTTCTGCCTTGCAGTCATGCCCTGCAGATGAAAAAGACATCAAGAGAATAGAAGAGATTAATAACGATAACAGAAATATAACTAACCGTGGAATTACTGTATTTGAACCACTTACACAGCAGCACAATGCAGATGAGAACCAGAGTGGGCCAGAATGACCAGAGCTCCATCATCCCAGGTGTGTTGTTTAAATATGTAGACACACAAGAGAATGTAAGGAGAAGGGATTTAGGGAGCTGGAGCTGTTCTGTAAAATTTGTTTTGCTTTAATCAGGAAATGAGCAGTGCTTCCTCAGGACGTGCGTATTTTGATTGTTTCGGGTGCTTGCACCCTTAAGTGGATCACCACTGATAATACTTGCCCATGTCCTGCTGACTCCTTTAATGCAATGTTGTACTAAAGGGATTTAGTGCAATGAATTAAAATACATTAAGTAATTCATGTGTGGAAATTGATCCTGATAGTTTCAGTATGGTAAGATCCAGGTTCAGAGATTTATGGAAGATTTAATAATAGGAAATTTAATGATGAAATTATATGACGGGGCAGTGGTGGCCCGGTGGTAAGGTGCTGGATTACCGATCCTAAAGTTGGGGGTTCAAGCCCCACTGTCAACGGTTATCACTGCTGTCCCCCCCAGTGCAGCCAACTGAGTTATCAAAGGCCTGCCATGTCTCTCACTGTCTATGATGGGAGGTTCAAATTAAAGAACCATTGCTGACTTTCGACAAGAGTGGCTGCATTGTCGTCAGTATGTTTCTGCCCAGCGATGGCCTGGTGAGTTTTCCAGGGTGTACTCTGCCCTTGCCCAGAGTCGGCTGAGATGAGCACGAGCCTTCCCACAACCCTAATTAGAATTAAGCAATTCAGAAAATGAATTAATTATATGACATATATCCATCTGCACACAATCATAAATATGAAAACAACCGCAATCAGTGTTGTTAACCATCTGTTGGTCAAAGAAGGAGAGGCCTGAGGTGTGTCCATAGGCAGATAGAGAGAAGAAAAAAGGCCTGAGTCTAGGCCTGAGAGTAGGGACTTTGAATGTTGGAACCATGACAGGAAAAGGTAGAGACCTGGCTGACATGATGCAAAGGAGGAAGGTGGAAATACTGTGTGTTCAGGAGATCAGGTGGAAAGGTAGCAAGGCTAGAAGCTTAGGAGCAGGGTTTAAGCTGTTTTCTCATGGCGTGGATGGGAAGAGAAATGGAGTAGGAGTCATCTTGAAGGAGGACTTTGTCATGAATGTTCTTGAAGTGAAAAGAGTGTCAGACAGAGTGATGAGTCTCATGTTAGAAATTGAAGGTGTGATGTTCACTGTTGTTAGTGCTTAGCCCCACAGGCAGGATGTGAGCTAGAAGAGAAGGAAAGATTCTGGAGTGAGTGAGATGAAGTGATGCAGAGTACCCCCAGAAGTGAAAGAGTGGTCATTGGTGCAGACTTCAGTGGACATGTTGGTGCAGGCAACAGAGGGGACGAGGAAGTGATGGGCAGTTTGGTATCCAGGACAGGAACACAGAAGGACAGATGTTGATAGATTTTGCAAAAAGGATGGAAATGGCTGTGGTGAATACAGTACTTTCTTCCAGAAGGGACAGGAGCATAGGGTGACTTATAAAAATGGAGGTAGGAGCACACAGGTAGACTACATCTTGTGTAGACGATGTAATTTGAAGGAAGTCAGTGACTGCAAAGTAGTAGTACATGAGAGTGTTACCAGACAGCATAGGATGGTGGTGTGCAGGATGACGCTGATGGTGAGGAAGATGAAGAAGGCAAAGCAGAGCAGAAGACAAAGTGGTGGAAGCTGAAAAAGGAAGAATGTTGTGCTTTCTTCAAGAAGGAGTTGAAACAGGCTTTGAGTGGTCAGGAAATGCTTCCAGATGACTGGACAACCACAGCTAAAGTGATCAATGAGACAGGTATGAGAGTACTTGGTGTGTCCTCTGGAAGGAAAGTAGATAAGGAGACTTGGTGGTGGAATGAGGAGGTGCAGGAGTGTGTACAAAGGAAGAGGTTAGCTAAGAAGGACCAACGAGAGTAAACAGGAGTACAGGGAGACACAGCGTAAGGTGAACATAGCGGTTTTAAAGGCCAAACAGAGGGTAAATGATGACTTGTATGCTAGGTTGGACAGTAAGGAGGGAGAAAATGATTTATACAGGTTGGCACAGCAGAGAAATAGAGATGGGAAAGACATGCAGCAAGTTAGAGTGATTAAGGACAGAGATGGAAATGTATTGACTGATGACAGAAGTGTGCTGGGAAGATGGAAAGAGTACTTTGAGGAGCTGATGAATGAGGAAAATGAGAGAGAAAAAAAGAGTAGAAGAGGTGACTGTTGAGGACCAGGAAGTAGCAAAGATTAGTAGGGGTGAAGTGAGGAGGGCAATGAAGAGGATGAAGAGTGGAAAGGCAGTTGGTCCTGAGGACTTACCTGTGGAGGTATGGAAGTGTCTAGGAGAGGTAGCAGTAGACTTCCTGATGAGAACATTCAACAAGGTCATAGAGAGTGGGAGGATGCCAGAGGAATGGAGGCAGAGTGTGGTGGTGCCAATTTTTAAGAACAAGGGAGATGTGTAGAGTTGTGCCAACTACAGAAGGATAAAGTTGATGAGCCATACGATGAAGTTATAGGAAAGAATAGTGGAAGCTAAACTAAGGGCGGAGGTCAGCATTTGTGAACAACAGTTTGGTTTCATTCCAAGAAAGAGCACCACAGATGCAGTGTTTGCTTTGAGGATGTTAATTGAAAAGTACAGAGAAGGTCAGAAGGAGCTGCATTGTGCCTTTGTGCATCTGGAGAAAGCATATGACAGGTTGCCAAGAGAGGAACTGTGGTGTTGCATGAGGAAGTCTGGAGTGGCAGAGAAGTATGGTAGAGTGGTGCAGGACATGTCTGAGAGATGCAAGACAGTGGTGAGGTGTGCTGTCGGCGTGACAGAAGAGGTCAAGGTGGAGGTGGGACTGCATCAAGGATCAGCTCTGAGCCAGTTCTTGTTTACTATGGTGATGGACAGGCTGACAGACGAGGTTAGACAAGAATCTCCATGGATTATGATGTTTGCAGATGACATTGTGATCTGTAGTGACAGCAGAGAACAAGTGAAGGAAAATCTTTAGAGGTGGAGATATGCCCTGGAAAGGAGAGGAATGGAAGTTAGCCTCAGTAAGACAGAATACATGTGTGTGAACGAGAAGGACCCGAGGAACGGTGAGGTTACAGGGAGCCAAGATAAAGAAGGTGGAGGATTTTAAGTACTTAGGCTCAACAGTCCAGAGCAATGGAGAGTGTGGAAAAGAGGGGAAGAAGCATGTGCAGACAGGTTGGAATGGTTGGAGAAAAGTGTCTGATGTGGGATGTGTGATGGGAAGATATCGGCAAGAATGAAAGCAAAAATGTACAAGACGGTATTGAGGCCAGTGATGTTGTATGGTTTAGAAACAGTTGCACCGAGGAAAAGAGAGGAGGCAGAGCTGGAGGTAGCAGAGATGAAAATGTTGAGGTTCTCTTTGGGAGTAACGAGGATGGATCGGATCAGGAATGAGTTCATCAGATAGATAGCACATGCAAGATGTTTTGGGGACAAAGTCAGAGAGGCTAGATTGAGATGGTTTGGACATGTACAGAGGCGGGATAGTGATAGTAGTAGGATGCTGAGGTTGGAACTACCAGGCAGAAGGCCCAGAGGAAGACCAAAGAAGAGATTTATGGATGTGGTGAAGGAGGACATGAAGGTAGTTGGTGTAAGAGAGGAAGATGCAGATGATAGGGTGAGATGGAGGCAGATGATTTGCTATGGTGACCCCTGAAGGGAACAGCCAAAAGGAAAATAAGATGACCCATCTGCCCCCCCTACACACACACACACAAAATAAATGAACCTGTACCGATGTGATATGAGTCATGATGCATTGCGAGCGGTGTAATATATTCAAGCGAGCTACTAATTTATATGATTTATCTACAGTTGACTGTTACGGTGATGTGATTTGATTGATCATGATTGAACATGATCTAACATGACATGCAATAATAAAAAATACATATATTTCTTTTCGTTCCCTACAGTCGAGATGGATCTAATTTCTTTGGTTCTTCTGAACATGCAACAGTTAAGCAATTGAAACACATTATGCTGCAAAAAGACATCACTGCATTCAGTGTAGATTTTCTCCATGAAGGGTGTGCTTGGTCTGTATAAGGTGTTTTGGTGGGTAGTATGTGTTTGTAACTGGTAACTCAGTTTGGGACATAAAACTCAGACACAGGATGACACTTCACTTGGCTTCACTTCACGGTTCAGAAATTCTAGTGAAACCTCAGCTGAAGGTCAGTATTTTTAATGCTTCGCCATGCTTTGCTTGGCAAAATCAATATTTTATCAATGGTGGAATGTCTTCATTGATATCGACCCATCTCAAATGCATGAAACAGAAACGTGTAAGTGAAAAAAAATACTTCAACTAAAATGAGCCTCCTGCGATTATGATTTTGAAGGAGATGCCAAAACACACATCACTAAGTAAAAGCTGCTGCAATGTTTCGGTATAAGCACTAGGTGCTGCTCGAGGTTCATGCTGAGTATCTGCATCTGATGAGTAACCAAACACCTACATGCAACTTGCAACAGACCAACATTACATTAATCTGAAGTGAAAAGTAGTTGATTTTTCTCGTGTAGATCAACCATTTTTGCTACTTAGCAGTGTGCGCAATGTTCATGGTCATACTGACGTTGTGTCGATGAGAGAGAGGGAGAGATAAAAAAATATTTGAAATGGCCAACCCTATTTCTTATGGAACATAAAAGACAGGATAAGCTCATCTCTTGCCTGGAGATGATCCTGCCAGCATGTGTCTTATTCTTTTCCTTTCGGCTGTTCCCTTCAGGGGTCGCCACAGCAAATGATCTGCCTCCATCTCTCCCTATCCTCTGCATCTTCTACTCTTACTCCAACGACCTTCATGTCCGCCTTCACCGCATCCATAAATCTTCTCTTTGGTCTTCCTCTGGGCCTTTTGCCTGGTAGTTCCAACCTCAGCATCCTACGACCAATATACTCACTATCCCTCCTCTGTACATGTCCAAACCATCTCAATCTAGCCTCTCTGACTTTGTCTCCGAAACATCTAACATGTGCTGTCCCTCTGATGTACTCATTTCTGATCCTATCCATCCTCGTTACTCCCAAAGAGAACCTCAACATTTTCATCTCTGCTACCTCCAACTCTGACTCCTGTCTTTTCCCCAGGGCCACTGTCTCTAAACCATACAACATCGCTGGCCTCATCACCGTCTTGTACACTTTTCCCTTCATTCTTGCCGATACTCTCCTATCACACATCACACCGGACACTTTTCTCCATCCATTCCAACCTGCCTGCACGCGCTTCTTCACCTCTTTTCCACACTCTCCATTGCTCTGGATTGTTGAGCCTAAGTACTTAAAATCCTCCACCTTCTTTATCTCTGCCCCCTGTAACCTCAAAGTTCCTCTTGGGTCCTTGTCGTTGTCTGCAATCACATATAAAATGCTGCACACTCACTCACACATTTGAAAAAGCTCTTAATCCAGGCATGTCTGAAGTCCGGCCTGGGTTCCACTTGCAGCCCGTGTTCAAATTTCCACAGGCTTGCAACCTCTATGAAAAAAAAAATCAATAATAATAATAATATACAACACATGTGTACAAAAGAAAACTATTTTATATATTTTGTCCAGAAATTCACAACAGACCTGTGGCCGCACTCTTGCCACGTGACCCTTGTGTGAACCTTTCCAACCCATTTCTAAAATAGGAACTGTAACTGAAAAAGTGGAAAGTTGACAGCGAGGGCTCGCCACTTCCAGGACAAGTGGAAATTGGAGTATTTTTTCACTGAAATACGAAACAACTGTGCCTGTCTAATTTGCCAAGAGATTGTGGATGTAGACACTAGACGAAAAACTTGCTAACTACGACACGACAAGCTAATTGGGAACGAATGCAGCGAAAAATTGAAGAAACTGGAAGCTAATTTAACGGTACAGCAATGCTTTTTCACAACAACCCGTGAGTCAAATGAAAGTGTCACGAAGGCGAGCGACAAGGTGGCAATGCTGATTGCCAAGCACTGAAAACCTTTCACTTGAGAGTGAACGTATCAAAGACTGCATCATGAAAATGGTGGAGAAAATCTGTCCTGAGAAAAAGCAAATTTGCTCATGTTTGCCTGGCTCGTAACAATGTGGGATGGAGAAATGAAGACGTTTCATCCGATATTAAGCGACAGTAAGGGGCCAAAGGAGTGGAGTTTGACTTTTTTTTGTTTTCCTGTGACAAAAGCAAGGTTACTAAATTAAACGCTCAGTTACTAAATTTTTAGAGGCGTAGACAATGGTCACCTGTTGGGGTTCTTACACCCGAGCCTAGTGGCTCATCAGGCCGGTGCTTATTCCCGGTTTCCGTAGCGTGAAGCAACCAGGAGTTCAACTCCTTCTGGATGGGACGCTAGTCCATCGCAGGTTACCTTCCCAGTATATTTTTACTGGTACCCATTTATACTACTGGGTGAACAGAGGCAAACTTGGGGCTAAGACCTTGTCCTGGGGTCTTAGCACAGTGTGGGTCTAACTGGGATTTGAACACACAACCATGACACACAACTCCCGACCATGAGTGCAGCACCCTAACCACTACTCCACAGACAATAAAATAAATGTGGATGAAAATGTTTTGTTCATTAGTTCAGCTCATTTTCTGTAACCAATCAATCCTAATTAGGCTCACGGGAAGGCTGGCACCCATCCCAGCCAACTCCCGGCGAGGGCAGAGTACACCCTGGACAGCTCACCATGCTATCGCAAGGCGAAAACACTGACGGCTTTGCAGCTACTCTTGCCAAAAGTCAGCAATGGTTCTTTTACATGAACCTTACGCTATAGACAGTGACAGATATGGCTGGCCTTTGATAACCCAGTTAGCTGCAGTGGGGGGGGGGGGGGGGGGGGGGGGGGCGACGACGACAGTGACAACCTTGTGGAGAGTGGGACTCGAACCTCCAACCTTAGGATCAGAGATCCAGCACCCTTTACCACTAGGCCACCACTGCCCATGAAAATGTTTTGTACTTATGAATATTATTGTTATTAGTTAGTGTTACGTTCCTGTAGTTTGAATTTAGAAGTTTATAACGAGCATTTAATAGTTAATAATGTGTTCATCATCAGTTCATTTTCTGTACCCGCTTAATCCTAACTTGGGTCGCGGGGAGGCTGGCGCCCATCCCAGCCAACTCAGGGCGAGGGCAGAGTACACCCTGGACTGCTCGCCAGGCCATCGCAGGGCAGAAACACGCTGACGGCTTTGCAGCTACTCTTGTCGAAAGTCAGCAATGGTTCTTTTACATGCCTCACACCATAGACAGTGACAGACATGGCCGGCCTTTGATAACCCAGTTAGCTCCACTGGGGGGGGGGGGGGGGGACGACGACGACAGTGACAACCTTGTGGAGAGTGGGACTCGAACCCCCAACCTTTGGATCAGCGATCCAGCGCCCTATACCACTAGACCACCACTGCCCCCTTGAATAATATGTAATGAACTTAAATATGTTTAATCTTCCCCCAATTTTTTTTTTCAACTCAGACTTTTTCTTCATTTTATGTCGTCTTTAAATAAGAAAGGCGGAATGATTTTGGTTAAAAACTTGTTCAGATTTATGTCTGTTCAATGTAAATATATATAAAAGTATGCAATTAGCAATAAAGAAAATTTCATCAAATAGTTAATTTGCATTTAATGTTAATGGTTCAAAGGATTGCAGGCTGAGTGTGAGTGCGCCCCAGACATTTCCACCAAATCTGGCCCACTTTACAAAACAACTGGACACCCATGGTAATCATATCAGGGTTGCAGGAATGCTGGAGGACATCTCAGCCGACTCTAGGTGGGGTGTCATACACCCTTAACCACTTGCCAAACCATCGCAGAGCGAAAACGCCTGTTGATACGCCTACTCATAACTAGAGGCACACCAGGCATAACCAGAGTCCCCGTCGGAAACCTACGCATGCATGCAACGTCCATGCAGAAACACACCTGCCAAGCCCAGGATCCAAACACATCCTCTGGCGGGCAGTGGTGGCCTGGTGGTAAAGCTGCTGGATCACTGATCCTAAGGTTGGGGGTTCAAGTCCCACTCTCCATGGGTAGTCACTGTGCAGATAACTGGTTTATCAAAGGCCGGCCATGTCTCTCACCGTCTGTGGTGGGAAGTTCATGTAAAAGAACCATTGCTGACTTTCATCAAGAGTAGCTGCATAGCTGTCAGCATGTTTCCGCCCTGTGATTGATGGCCTGGCAAACTGTCCAGGGTGTACTCTGCCCTCGCCCGGAGTCGGCTGGGATGAAAATGAACGATGAAGAACCCTCTTGCTGTGAGACGGAGGTGCTAATCACTATGCAAGCATGTCATCCTTCTGGAAAACAAGATAGTTCAGAGAATTAGTTAAAAGGATTTTGAAAAAAAATTTTTTTTTGGTACTGTCGTGCCCATGTTCATTACAAAAATTTAAACACTGAGTTTTTGAAAAGGGGAACAAGGGTTAAGAGAAATAAAAGATGTGCAAAATCAATAACAAGAAGACACCAAATAAGCTCTTAAGCTTCTCTTAATCTTTTATTCCCCGGATTCCTCATATAAAGCACTCAATGCTTCAGTCCATGCTGGTTCAGTCCATGCTGGTTCAGTCCATGCTGGTTTCAGAGAGCCGAGCAGAACACATTCGTATACAGTATTTACACACACATGAATAAACATTACTTCTTATCATCTTACATGGTAGCACGGTAGTATAGTGATTCGCACGTCTGCCTCACAGCAAGAAGGTTCTGGGTTCTTTTCCCAGCTCGGGCGTTCCTGTGTAGAGTGTGTGGGTTTCCTCCTGGTACGCCGGTTTCCTTCCACAGTCTAAAAACATGCACCGTAGGTTAATTAGCTGTTCCAAATCGCCCCAAGGAATGAGTGTGAGTGTTAGCCCTGTGGTGGCCTGGCGAGTTATCCAGGGTGTACTCTGCCCTCGCCTGAAGTCGGGTGAGATAGGCGCCAGCCTCCCCGCGTCCCAATTAGGATTAAGTAGTTCAGAAAATGAATGAATGAATCTTACATGGCCATAAGTATAGAAACACATCTCTTCACACATGTGGTGACTGAATATCTCAATTTAGGTGTAAGGTTGCCCCCGTCACTATTATCATAACTCCCAAGGGGAGTTATAACTTCCCAATGGGAAGGCTTTTCTCGAGATTTTAGAGCTTAGTTGTTGGGATTTACAATTTCAACCACAAAAGCTTTCGTGAGATTAGGCACTGATATCAGGTGAGGAGTCTTGCTTTGCAGTCAGCATTCCAAAGGTATTCAGTGAAGTTAAGGATACGGCTCTGTGCATGACACTTATGTTCCTCCTCAAAACCAACCCGTGCAAAATTAATTTCCAGAAAGCAAATACTGTATGGGGCAGCACTGTGATCACAGCATGAAGATCTTCCAACCCCTTGCTCCGTGAGAATGCTTCTTGATGGGACTTGGATTTTCTCTTTGTGGTTGTGTGAGTTTTCTGTAGGTGCTCCTGTTTCCTCCCACAGTCCAAAATCATGCACATTCGGCCAATGAAATATTCTTGGTTGCCCCACATGCGAGTCATTATGTGTCTGTGTTGGTCTGGTAAGCTGTGTCTGAGTCAGGCAAAACATTTATTCATTCTCCAAGCTGCATAATCCAAATTAGGGTTGCAGGGAGACTGGCATACATCTTATCTGAGTCCAGGTGAAAGTGAGGTACACCCTGGACAGCCCACTGGGCGGTCGTAGGGCCGACACTCACACAACCATTGACACTCACATCTAGGCAAGGTTTAGAACAGCCAGTCAGCTTACTGTGCATGTTTTTGGACTGTGGGAGAAAACCAGAGTACACAGAGGAAACCCGCACAAGCATGGGGAGAACATGCAAACTCCACACAGGAACACTCGAGTTGGGAAGTGAACCCAGGGCCTTCTTGCTGTGAGACAGACATGCTAATCAGTATACCACCATGCCCTTGCAGGTGAAACATGAATGAGTTCTACCTGCGTGTATTTACGAGTCTATTTATATGTGTTCTTTATATGTTTTCAAATGGAGAGAAGCTGTGCATAAGATGGAGTGCTGATAGGAGTTCGGTGTTTGTGTGTGCACTGTGTGTGGTTTGGTGCATTAAAGGCATCTGAAAAGTGCCGGTTTATTTTGCAAGTGAGTAAACATTGTGAACCGTCTGTCTCAGAGTTTTCAGTCGTTATCAAGTTGGAGATCCAATTTTCTTCAAAATGGGGCTACAGGACAACTCTGATGTGGTCATTGAGGTATTAGAGCAAGCTGGAACAGTGTGGGTTTGGCCCAAAGTGATGATCAGATACTTGTGCTCCTGACAGGCAAACCCCTGCTTCTGACCATGCACTTTTCCCAAGAACCCAGGCTGCAATATAGAGACCTGAAGCCAGCTGCAACTTTGAGCAACATCAACAGCGATTTGATTGGTACCTCTGAAAGCAGGTTAACAGCCATTTGCCTTCATCTTGCACCCTGGATGACATAGCAAAATCCACACTAAGCTAGAGGACACACTCTCTGGGGTGGTGCTGGCAAAGTTCCTTACATTCTAAATATCCATAAATATCTTTGGACTATTTAAGAAAAGAGGAGTACCCAGAGAAAACCCATGCAAATTCCACACAGAAATGCCCAAGGCCAGGACTTGAACTCAGGACCTTCTTGCTGTGACATGCTACCCACTCTGCCATATGTGTGTGTGTGTGTGATCATCATTCGTTCATTTTCTGTAACTGTTTAATCTGAATTAGGGTCATGGGGAGGCTGGCACACATCCCAGCCGACGCTGGGCGAAGGCAGAGTACACCCTGGCCAGCTCACCGGCTATCACAGGGCAGAAAAACACTGATGGCTATGCAGCTACTCTTGTCGAAAGTCAGCAATGGTTCTTTTACATGAACCTCTCACCAGAGACATAGCCGGTCTTTGACAACCCAGTTAGCTGCACTGCGAGGACAGTGACAGCCCGTTGGGAATAGGGTTTGACCCCCCAACCTTAGGATCAGTGATCCAGCACCTTCACCACCAGCCCACCACTGCCTCGTTTTGTGTGTGTGTGTGTGTGTGTGTGTGTGTGTGTGTTTGTGAGTGTGTGTGTGTGTGTGTGTGTGTGTGTGTGTGTGTGTCTCAGTTGGTAGAGCGTCTGCTTTATCCTCCGGAAGGTTGGAGTTTGAATCCGGCTGCGTCATACCATAAAACGTTAAAATTTGGCAGTTGTTGCTTCCTGCTTAGCACTCAGCATCAAAGGATAGAACAATGCAATAACTGGTGCTGCACAATGGCAACAGGTGCTCAGAGCCCAACCCCCCCCCCCCAGATTTCATGTATGTAAATGTACTTTGACAATAAAGAGTCATCATCATGGACTGAGCAGTCCTCAGTGCGCTTTGAGAATAATATTTAGTATGGATAAAGCGCAATATAAATCTACTACACACAAATATATATATATATATATACACATATATATGGCCTGTGCTACACACACACACACACACACACACACACACACACACACACACACACACACACACACACATATCTATCTATCTATATACATATATATATATATATATATATATATATATATATATATATATATATATATATATAGAGAGAGAGAGAGAGAGAGAGAGAGAGAGAGAGAGGGAGGGAGAGAGAGCTTTTAATGACTGGTGGACAATCAAATATATGATTTACTTAACATTCCATAGGCTTGTCATCTAAACAGACATACATTATATATACAGAGGACCAGACAGAGTAACAGGAGGGGTAGCTAAAGCATGTGCAGATCAACTGGAGTGGGTTTTCACCGCCATCTTTCACCTCTCACTATTGCAATGTATGGTTTGCTCCTGCCTCAAAACAGCCAACATCATTCCAGTGCCTTAGAAGAGTACAACAGGCTACCCAAAAAACTACTGCCCAGTTCACCTTACCCCCATCATTACCACATGTTTGTGTAGAGAGCAAACATTTCAACAGAGGATGACATCAATACAGCCCTTGCACGCCTGTACAGCAGCAATTCCTATGTGAAGGTGCTGTTCTTAGACATCAGCTCTGCTTTTAACATAGTCTAACCACATAAACTGATTCAGAAGTTGGGCAGTCTGGGCCTAGGGAGCTCACTGTGCACCTGGATTCTGAACTTTCTCAGCAACAGACCTCAGAATGTCAGGAGAAGAGAACACATTTCCTCCACTCTCATCCTAAACACAGTAACACCACAGGGGTGTGATTTTAGCCCCCTCCTCTTCTCCCTCTTCACAAACAACTGTCCCCCTACTCACACCAGCAATGCCATTGTCAAATCTGCCAATGACACCACTGTCGTAAGTGCCTATAGGAAGGAGTTCCTGTGTCTAAGGCGATGGTGCGACACTAACAATCTGGAATTTAACATATCAAAAACCCAGGATAGGATAAGGGACTTTAGGAGAACAAACTGAACACTCTGCCTTCTATATTGATGGAGAGGGTGGAAAAGTAGAGAGGGTGGAGTGTTTCAATTTTTTTGGCGTCCACATCTCCACTGACTTCACCTGGAGCACAAACATCTCCCACCAGGTGGGGAAAGGACAACAAAGGATGTAGTTCCTCAGAAAGCTTCGACAAGCAGGTCTACCCCGACCCCTACTGACAAACTTTTAGTGTTCTGCCATCAAGAGCCTCCCGACCTACTGCTGTACAGTGTGGTTTAGCAGCTGTACTGCAGAGGACAGGAAGACCCTGCAGCAGGTGGTGAGGATGGCTGAGCAGGTAATTGGAACTACACTACCCTCCCTCAGTGACATTTCCACTGACAGACTTCAGAGAAGAACCAGTGGAATTATTAGAGACCCTGGCACTACCTTTTCTCCCAAACCCCTCTGAAAAAAGTTAAAGGACTCTAAAAACAAAATCTAATAGACTACCGCACAGCTTTTTATCCAATTTTACCACCAGCACTGATTGAATAACCATAATTCAGACCATATTATTGGACACTGCAATACTCATGTTTAAGTTTCAAGTGTAATACTCATGTTTAGAGCAGATCTCAAGCATCATAACATTTAAGCACCAAGTACCTTATGCACTCACTATCCGAGTTACGACAACCCGTACTTACGACCACATCTAGCAGATGACTATTATGAGTTTACTGTATATGTCCGGCAGCGCAGTACGTAAGTTAGTCGTGGCAGCGCAGCATCCCAGCATCTCACATTTACAGCATTCTACCACTACACTCAGCCACTAGATCCCGTCGCACTAACATCTCTTTTACAGTACAATTTTACATTCATTTACTGTACACCGTTACCATGGCCCCCAAGAGGAAGTCCGATTCATCAGATGGCAATTCTACCAAGAGAGCAAGGAAGGCACTGTCGTCAGAGACAAAGATGAACGTGAAAATGAGATCTCCATGTCTCCCACGCCACGGTGTCTCCAACTTTGAAGGACAAGGACCGCATTAAGGAAGCAATGAAAGCAGCAGCCCCAAGTAAGTCAACAAATCATCACAAAACAGAGTAAAGGACCGATTGCAGAGATGGAGAAGTTGCTATACATGTGGTTGCAAGATAATCGGCAAAGAAATGTGAAAGTGAGGTTGCGAGCAGTACAAAGTAAGGCTACACGTTTATTTTGCATTTTGCGTGCAGGTGAAGAATACGCTTCATAAGAATTCATAGCGAGTCCTGGGTGAATGGGATCTGACTTACCACCAATCTGACGTACGACTGGTTGGTCGGAACTGATCTAGGTTGTAACTCGGATAGTGAGTGTATTTGAAAGCTCGATCTCTTACCCAGTGTATATGCTGCACCTTTGACATCTTATTCACAATGCTGTGTTTGTTTGAATATGTAAATATCTGTATAAATCTGTAATTGTGTGAATATGTGAATAGATATATAGGAGTCTATGGGATATATGTATGTATATGTTTCTATATGTGTACATTTAGGTATGTGTATATATTTGGGTGTAGGTATAGGCTCCTTAGTTGGCTTTTGTGCATTTTCTTTTATGATTGCTGATAAACAAAGAGCTTCTAAACTGATTTTCATTGTTCATGCAACAGTAAACAATAAAGATCACTTTATTTTTTTTTATCTCTTTATCTTATCTTATCTTATTATAACTAAATGTTTACTGACAACATTTTTTTTCAAATGACCGGTTTGTCCTTTCAGATATTGAATAAGAAATGAAGAGAACAGATTTCATTCTACATTGTATACTCTTTTTTATGGTTTCTTCCCCCCCACTTGGCTAATCTAGATCACAGGGATGAGTGCAGGTAGGAGGTCAGAAATTACTAATCTTTCCAAAGCAAATACACCAAGAGGCTTCACAGTAGGAGGAATAGTGTGCATGTCCGCACTGTCCTCCAGGTCACCAACTCTTGACAGGCTGGCTGTTGAATTATAATTTCTCTTTCATCTAATGCCTTATTTCTGTGAAAAGGGCAATATATTTGCATATGGTAAAAACCAGAAAATCCAGAGGTCTCAGAGGAGGTACACTGACATTTAATTGCATTCTACAAACGCTATTCTATAGTATTGTTGTAATTTATAATGTTAATATATACTAAGCAGTATATTTTAAAATACTATATTACTCAGTTGTTCAGATATACAGTAATAAGAATTAAAACAAAACAATTACTAGGTTGTATGTACTATGTACGTAAAACTGAGTTTTACATCCACCAGTGGAGATAACTGGGTTATTGAAGGTCTGGGTCAAAGGTCCATGCTTCTCTGTCTATGGTGAGAGGCTGTAAAAGAACCCCTGCTGACTTTCGACAAGTGTAGGCTGCATAGCCATCAGCGTGCTTCCACCCTGCGATGGCCTGGTGAGGTGTTCAGAGCATACTCTGCCTTCGCCCGTATTCGGCAGGCATGGGTGCCAGCCTCCCCACGACCCTAATTAGGATTCAGCGGTTACAGAAAATGAATGAATGAATGAATGAATGAAGTTATACATCATCTTGTGATGGCGGAAGCATATGAGTCGGACCCAAAAATGCAGGAGACCATGTACGAAGATTCAACGACTTTATTTTAGCACAGGGGAAACCAAAATCACTGGGGATGGTTCTTAAACGGAAAACTGGTCGAGCACGAAGCAGGATACCAGGAGTCAGAGAGATCACGGGGAACGGAATCACATTGTAAGGACAATCTTTTGATGCCGGAGGGGAGCGCGCCGCTCCTCTTTATAGCTCGCTGATTGCTGAGTGATTTCAGGTGTGCTCTCTGGATTTCGCCTGCAGGTAACAGCCACGCCCCTTGCCTGCAGTGTATGGGGAGAGAGAGAGAGTTAAAACTTCGCCAGCAAGCACAGGCCAGAACACATCCAACCCACAGCCATACCAACCTACTCAACCAAGACACAAGGTTGGGAGGATTGCATAAAAATTACAGTACCATTATGAGTTAGTTGTTAAAAATATAAGCAGTAATGTAATGAACGTACAGTATCTTAATAAAAACAAGTAATGTTACTTTTACTTAATTTATTACTAAATTAAAGTTAAAAACTAAAGTTATTTTACTAAATACTTTTACTTTTTAGGTCACACAGAAAATTTCACATTTCCATGAAAACACAAAGTTGTATGCATCAAAATTAATATGAACGATAGCCAGGACATTGACAAGGATGAAAATAATGATATTTATATGAAGTACAGTGATCCCTCATTACTTCATGCAGTTTGTGCAGCTTCAGTGCATCACGGTTTTTCAAAAATATTAATCGAAAAATAAAACAATAAGGAAATTAAGGGGAAATAGGGAAAAGTTAAGGAAAATATTTCAAAACAAGGCCAATTATGGAAAAAACCTCAAACAAACAAAAACAAACAAACAAAAAAACCCCAACAAAAATACTTACATTTTTATGTGAGGTGTGTGTCTATGTGTGCGCGTGCGCATCTGCCTGCGTGTCTGTATGTGTTTATATTTTATTTACATCTTCTTCATTATTTTTTAATCTTTAATTGTTATTATAAGCATTTATAGTGTTGAATTTGTATTTATTGATATTATATACATATATTTCTTTCTTTCTTTCGGCTTTTTTCCCTTTCTCGGGAGTCGCCACAGTGAATCATCTGATTCGCACCTTTGATTTGGCATAGGTTTTTACGTTGGATGCCCTTCCTGTCACAACCCTTTAGCAAGGGACAGAAACACGCTGACGGCTTTGCAGCTACTCTTTATGAAAGTCAGCAATGGTTCTTTTACATGCCTCTCACCATAGACAGTGAGATACATGATCCACCTTTGATAACCCAGTTAGCTGCACTGGGGGGACAGCGACAACCTTGTGGGGACTCGAACCCCCAACCTTAGGATCAGCGATACTGTGCCCTATCCACTAGACCACCACTGCCCCTCATTATATACACATATATATATATATATATATATATATATATATATATATGTACGTATATGTCAGTCGGGAAGGGTCAATCTTACTTTGCAAAAATCGGTGCTTGCGGGGGTCTCGGTCCCCATTAACCATGGAAAGTGAGGGATCCCTGTATTTTGCCTTAAAAAAATCCTCCATCTTGGAAGAGACTGCTCCTACAAAAGCTCAGTAGAGTCGATATCCAGTGACTGCGCTGGCCAATCCATTACTGAGAGAATGGCACCTAAATGCCTCTTCTCTGAATAATTCTTGCACACTTTAGCGCTTGGTCCTGTTGTAGAAGGAAATCGAGTCTATAGGGTATGGCTCGGTGCAACAGAATGGAGTGATAGTCTTCACTGTTCAACATTCCTTTTACCCTGTAGAAATCTCTCATTCACCAAAGCACCCCCAGTCAATGTCCCCCATAATGTATGACAGATGGTTTATAGTACTCCTCCAGCATTTTGTCATTTGTTCTGCACCTTATAAATATTCTTCTTTGTGACTCAAACACCTCAACATTTAATTCATCTACCTATAGAACTCCCCCAGCACTCTGAAAAAAGTGCTTTTCTTTCAAAAATAAGAAACTTGCTGAGTGACCACAAACTTTTGAATGGTAGCATATATACAAAATATATTAAACTTGCTCTGCTTGTTCTCTATTGTTTCATATTATAAAATGATCCTTTTGGCGGTTGTGTGGTGGTCTGTTTTTTTCCATGTTTGGAGCCGGTGGTGTAGTGGTTAGAGTGTTGGGCTCATGATCGGGAGGTTGTAAGTTCAAATCCCACTGAGACCCTCACTGTGCTAAGACCCCTGGGCAAGGTCTCAACCACAAGTGTGCCTCTGTTCACCCAGCAGTATAAATGGGTACCAGTAAGAATATACTGGGAAGGTAACCTGCGATGGACTAGAGTCCCATCCAGGGGGAGTTGAACTCCTGATTGCTTCACGCTATGGAAACCGGGGATAAGCACCGGCCTGATGAGCCGCTAGGCTCGGGTATAAAAACCCAAACAGTTAATCAAGCAATCAAAAAAAATCTGTTTTTTCCCAACATTGTGACTTTTTTTTCATTCTCAAGCATGAAATGAGATCTGATTTTAAATCAACACCTGAAAAATCTTTATTATTCCTATTTGAATCCAAACCGTTCCTGAACAATGTTTGCAAAGCAGCAGAGAAAATTATCGTTTTTAAAAAGTCCTCTACCATAATGGTTACCAATAAGTCTGCAAAGGAGGAGGAGTAATATCTGCATGGAAGGTTGGACCCAAGAATATAACACTGTCTATGCCAGCTTGTTTTATTTCCATAGTTCATCCTAGTGTTTTTTTTTATTTTCTTATTCAGAATGGTGATGCAAATTGGCCAAAACATTAACATCACCTAAGTGATCTGTGGCTATGCAGCCCTACAGGCAGCTCTATATGCAACAAGTTGCAATGCATCATATGTGTTCTGACACCTTCCCATCGTAGACAACATTAATAATCTGGGACCGCAACACCAGCTTTCACACCCCATGTATATCAGCAAACCTTGCATACCTGTGATACTCTTGACAACTGCAATGAAATGCAACCATAGGTGATTTAATAAACAACAACAAGTGCAATGAAATACTCTCTAGATATCCTTTTGGTGATGAGGGGCCTTGAGTAAGGTACCTAACTTCCAGCTGTTCCCTAGGTGCCCCCAATGTGTAGCAGCCCACCGCTCCGATTGTGTATGTGTGTGTGTGTGTGTGTGTGTGTGTGTGTGTGTTTGCGTGTGCAGTAATTTCCTTCGCAGGTTTATTATGTGTGAAGTATGATGGAAATCCTTAAGGAGTGTTATTCTAGTTGAGCAGATGACATACTGCTCACCTAAATGTCAGAAATGAGAAGCAAAGATACTGCCTGGAATTTTGGGCCCCATGAAACTATATTACAGTGGCCCCTTTCACTGATACCCTTCATAAAAAAGGCCATATTTTATCATCTAAATAGTATTGTTTTTTCTAAAACTCTTTCAATAACTTAAAAAATAACTTGGAAATACATTCAGCTCTTTAATTCAAATAAATGATCATGATTATTTAGATAATTATATAAAATAGAACAAAATCAGTACAGTGGTACCTCATCTTACGAAAGTCTCACCAAACGAAAAATGCAGGTTATGAAAAGCATTTTCCTAAAATTTTTGTCTCAGGATACGAAACAAGTTCATGTTATGAAACCGCTATCTTAAAAATTCAAAAGCACCATTCAAACAATACACGAGCTGCTCTCCCATCAATGATGTCAAACATCCCGCCCCGCTGGCCTCCCATTGGCTAACAACTGAGCTGTCGTTTATGTCGCCTTCACTCGAGCACCATCCTGGACAGGTCCACCTGATGCCATCTTGGACAGGTATCCCATTGCCTAGGAGGAATGACGCCCATTGCCTATTATAGAGTTGAATCCACCATGATGCTTTTCGTGTAAAGGACAGACTTACTATTGTTTTATGTTTTATTTCTTGACTCAGGCTTTTAACCTTCCATAAACATTTGTAAGATTGTAACGCTGCTAAGAAGACATGGGTCAACACGTGCGCACACACACACACACACACACACACACACACACACACACACACACACACACACACACACACATACACATGAGAAGAAGAAATGGGCTCGAGTGATATCACAAAAGAATATGGCCAAAACCGTCTACCATCGGTACGATATTGAAGCAGAAGGAGGCCTTTAAAAGGTATGCTTTTATAATTTTCAAAGGGTTAGGGGGTAGTATTGGGAGCCTTGGAATGAATCACGCGTTTTACATGTAAAATGCGGTTCAACTTACGAAAAATGCAGGTTACGATTGAAGCTCTGGAACGGGTTCATTTCATAAGGTGAGGTACCACTGTACTAGTTTTTAAAATTAGTAACTGCTCCTACTAGAAAATAAACATACAGTATATTAAAATGAAACTGGAAAGTGGAAAACAAAACTTAACCCTTTAACGCAGAGCAGGACCATATGGTCCTCTTTCAAAAAATGCTAATAACCACTAGACGCATTCTATACTTGTTGTACCGTCGCCTGATGCAACACAGCATGGTCCAATGTACCCAAGTCAGCTGCAAGTCGACCCTGTGTGTGCAGGATTGTGTTGTTCACAAATTTATGAGTGTTATTATTATGTTATTATTATTAGTGTCATTATAATTTTGTTTAAAGAAATGTGATCGGGGTGTTTTCTTAGGCCTTTTGATTAGGAAAAACTTGTGATAATTTTTTTAACTCCAAAAAATAATTCGGGCATGAAAGAGTTAAATGAAAATGGCTAATAATGGAGCTCGAGGAAAGGTCAACTGGTCACCAAATCAATAGATTGCTTTCCGTTTGTCTCTTAACTGTGCAAAACAAATGTTATGGCAATCCAGCCATTACTTTAGGATATATCTCATCCTTAGTCTGTTATCAGGCTTGTTCTATGCCTGGGAGCATCATATGTATCGTAATTCAATATCCATTGCAATACCATTTAACTGTATTCACAGGCCCTTTGTTTGCATTGATTAAACATCGACTAAATGAGAAGGTAAATGTAAACACTGAGGTGAGGGGAAAAAAAGTCTATTTCATGATAGACTCATCGAATAAGGTTATTTGCAATACTCATGGCTGACTCAACCTTTCTTTGAAAAATTGGGCGACATCCTATCGCCAGTTTCTTTCTCCGTAGGTAAAACTATTATAAACCTTTAGAATTTCTGGGTATATATTTATCGGGACTTTCAAAGTCTGTTCTTTACAACTCATGTATGTGGAAGTAAGAACATCATTCAAAAAATATCAGGGGAAAATGTGACTCGTAGGACCTCAGAAAAAGTCTTGTTGATACCCCAAATGTGAGAACGGTTAGAAAATCACTCTAAAGATTTTCTACCCATCCACCATCGATCTCTTCTCTCTTCTCTCTGAGCAGAAAGCTATGGAGGATTACCATCAGGAAGTCAAGCAAGGAAGACATCCATCCTTTCATCTTCTT
This sequence comes from Plotosus lineatus, assembly GCA_024760905.1. NCBI lineage: Eukaryota > Metazoa > Chordata > Actinopteri > Siluriformes > Plotosidae > Plotosus > Plotosus lineatus. The sequence continues at coordinate 16,277,084 of CM045740.1, forward strand.
CATCTGGACTCTTTTTTGTCAAAACAAAGGAAGAAGGTCTCAGGCCATGGATTGGCTATTGTGCAAATCTCAATAAAGTTCCCATACTCTCAGCTGGCTGTCAATTCAGCTCGCGACTCAGCGAAAACCCTCCATCTATACAGCACATTTAATTTGGCGCATATTTGCCAATGGGAAAGGTTAAAGCATCACTCCAGATCATTGTGAGTACGGTGTAGTATCATGTGAGTAACCGTACATTGCCCTTTATTTTAGAATTTGTTTGCCTGATCAATGAGATGCTTAGAATTGTGCTCTGGAAATATGTTACCACTTACATACACAATGTAGTGACCTCACGTTACCCAAGTGTTTTAGTCTCGTCACATGTATTTATATTAAAACAAGTTCGGGTTTTATGGAAATCTGGATTCAATTTGAAGAGTTTGATAATGCCACTCTGGGCCACATGGTGACTTTGTGGTTAGCATGTCCGCCTCACTGCAAGAAAGTCCTGGACTCGATTCCTGGGCTCCGCGTTTTTGGTGGAGATTGCATGTCCTTCCCAGATTTGTGTGGGTTTCCTCCGGGCACTCCCGTTTTTCTCCCACAGTCCAAAGACGTGAATAATCGACTAATTGGCTGTTCCAAATTAACCTTAGGCGTGAGTATGAATGGTTGGTTGTGTGTGTATGTGTGTGTGTGTGTGTGTGTGTGTGTGTGTGTGTGTGTGTGTGTGTTTGTGTGTGTGTGTGTGTATTTGTATACCCTGTAGTGGTCTGGTGAGCTGTTCAGGGTGTACCCCCCCTTTGATCAGTGTCAGCCGAGATAGGCTCCAGCATCCCCGTGATCCAAATAGGATTAAGCGGTTTGGCAAATGAAACGAAATGGAATGAAATAGTGTCATTGTAATTAAGTTGCCCGGAAAAATGGTCAGGAAAGAATTACCGCTAAGCTGCTCTACAAAACATGGACAAAACTATTGGCGCCATTGTTTGAAAGATACATTTCTTTTCCAGTTTTTAATCAGAAAAAAATGCGCCAACAAAATTAATCCTGTACTGAGTTAGAAGTGACATAATAGATATACAGTATGATGTAAGCCTATGCAGAAAACCCCCTCCATGTTTTGAGCACTGTTAGTACATACCCCGCCCCCAGAGATACACGTTTCTGTTCATCTCAATAACTGTAAAGAAAATGAAGGAAATGAGAGTCTTTGTGTTTACTTTCACCTGTTGGGGTCTCTGATGCAGCATCAACATTCAGGGCATTTGGTAGACGCGTTATCCATAATATATGCATTTTTTTTAAATCTCATTCTTTGCAAGTAAGCAGCTTATGGTTTGCAAGCTTTCTGAAGATCCCAAAAGCAACAAGTTGGTGGCAGTGGAGCTTGAATTGCCCATTTCCTGAACTATAACCCCAAACCTTAACTACTGATCCATTACTGACCCATAGCACCCCATTTATCACAGGTCACTGATTATTATACAGGGACTGTATTCTGACAGCCTCCAAAATTGTCAAATTTAGTGCCTTTGTTATTTTGGAATTCTAATTTTGTAAATAGGAATCAGCCTCAGTCCAGTGGTGGCCTGGTGGTAAGGTGCTGGATCACTGATCCCAAGGTTGGGGGGTTCAAGCCCCACTGTCACAACAGGGTTGTCTTATTTATGAACGTGATCAGAAATGATAAATTAGGGAACAGTCTGTGTCTTGTTTTTTGCATTTAAAAGAAGAGTTGCATGTAATAAAACACTGTAAGTTAATCTTTCTATTCATTCATTCATTTTCTGAACTGCATAATCCTAATTAGGGACATGGGGAGGTTGGCACCCATCTCAGCTGACAATCACACAACCAGTCCGCCCGGCCATCACAGGGCCGACAGTCATACAACCATTCACATTCATCCGTTAGGTGTGATTTGGAACAGCCAAATAACCTACTGTGGAAGTTTTTGGACTGTAGGAGGAAACCAGAGTACATGGTAGAAACCTACACATACATGGGGAGTACATGCAAACTCCACAGAGAAACACCCGAGCTGGGAATCGAACCCAGGACCTTCTTGCCGTGATGTGGACGTGCTAATCACTACGCCACCATGCTGGCCCAGCAGGTTATGATATTGTAAGCTATTTACTGTAGTATTGTTTCATCATTACTACGAAATACTTTGCTTTCTGTACTTTATTTTATGCATATACAGTTATAAACAAAAAAATGTTTCACGTGTGTGTCCTATACTGACAATAACTGATAACTTCACTGCTGATTAACCATCAACTCTGCCTTACATTAACTGGATAAGTATACAGATTGTTTTCTGAAAGCAACAGGAAATTGTACATTTGTTTACATTTTTATGGCAAATAAAAGATGAAGATATCCATTGTAGACTGGAATAAAGACTTGTCACAATCATATAACATCAAATTCTGGAGCAAAGTAATTGATTAAATCAATAAAATAAAATTAGTAAAATTAGTTAAAAAAACACAGAAAAGTGCTGGATTAAGTAAATATACTGTATACTGTCCTGCATATATATATATATATATATATATCCTCCAGTGCAGCCAACTGCGTTATCAAAGCCCGACCATGTCTCTCACTGTCTATGGTGTGAGGCTGTAAAGAACCATTGATGACTTTCAAAGGGAGTAACTGCACAGCCGTCAATGTATTTCTGCCCAGCGATGACCTGGTAAGCCATCCAGGGTGTACTCTGCCCTCGCGTAGAGTTGGCTGAGATGGGCACCAGCCTACCCAGCGACCCTAATTAGGTTTAAGCAGTTCAGAAAATGAATGAATATACACACAAATATATATATATATATATATATATATATACATACAAACACTATATATATGTATGTGTGTGTGTATATATACTAGTCCTTCTCAAAAAATTAGCATATTGTGATAAAGTTCATTATTTTCTGTAATGTACTGATAAACATTAGACTTTCATATATTTTAGATTCATTATACACAACTGAAGTAGTTTAAGCCTTTTATTGTTTTAATATTGATAGTTTTGGCAAAAAAAGTAAAGAAAAACCAAAAATTCCTCTCTCAAAAAATTAGCATATTTCAGCCGACCAATAAATAAAGTGTTTTTAATACAAAAAAAGTCAACCTTCAAATAATTATGTTCAGTTATGCACTCAATACTTGGTCGGGAATCCTTTTGCAGAAATGACTGCTTCAATGCGGCGTGGCATGGAGCCAATCAGCCTGTGGCACTGCTGAGGTGTTACGGAGGCCCAGGATGCTTCGATAGCGGCCTTAAGCTCATCCACAGTGTTGGGTCTGGTGTCTCTCAACTTTCTCTTCACAATATCCCACAGATTCTCTATGGGCTTCAGGTCAGGAGAGTTGGCAGGCCAATTGAGCACAGTAATACCATGGTCAGTAAACCATTTAGCAGTGGTTTTGGCACTGTGAGCAGGTGCCAGGTCGTGCTGAAAAATTAAATCTTCATCTCCATAAAGCTTTTCAGCAGATGGAAGCATGAAGTGCTCCAAAATCTCCTGATAGCGAGCTGCATTGACCCCGCCCTTGATAAAACACAGTGGACCAACACCAGCAGCTGACATGGCACCCCAGACCATCACTGACTGTGGGTACTTGACACAGGACTTCAGGTATTTTGGCATTTCCTTCTCCCCAGTCTTCCTCCAGACTCTGGCACCTTGATTTCCAAATGGCATGCAAAATTTGCTTTCATCCAAAAAAAGTACTTTGGACCACTGAGCAACAGTCCAGTGCTGCTTCTCTGTAGCCCAGGTCAGGCGCTGCTGCCGCTGTTTCTGGTTCAAAAGTGGCTTGACCTGGGGAATGCGGCACCTGTAGCCCAGTCCACTGCTTCCACAGGTCCCCCAGGGTCTGGAATCGGCCCTTCTCCACAATCTTCCTCAGGGTCCGGTCACCTCTTCTGGTTGGGCAGCGTTTTCTGCCACACTTTTTTCTTCCCACAGACGTCCCACTGAGGTGCCTTGATACAGCACTCTGGGAACAGCCTATTCGCTCAGAGATTTCTTTCTGTGTCTTACCCTCTTGCTTGAGGGTGTCAATGATGGCCTTCTGGACAGCAGTCAGGTCGGCAGTCTTACCCATGATTGCGGTTTTGAGTAATGAACCAGGCTGGGAGTTTTTAAAAGCCTCAAGAATCTTTTGCAGGTGTTTAGAGTTAATTGGTTGATTGAGATGATGAGGTTAATAGCTCGTTTAGAGTACCTGAACATGATATGCTAATTTTTTGAGATAGGAATTTTGGGTTTTCATGAGCTGTATGCCAAAATCATCAGTATTAAAACAATAAAAGACCTGAAATATTTCAGTTGGTGTGCAATGAATCTAAAATATATGAAAGTTTATTTTTTATCAGTACATTACAGAAAATAATGAACTTTATCACAATATTCTAATTTTTTGAGAAGGACTAGTATATATATATATATATATATATATATATATATATATATATATATATATATATATATATATATATATATATATATATACAGTAGAGGATTTTCTGAGTATATATTATTTCTGAGTGTATATATATATATATATATGTATATACACACACACATACACCCACACACACACTATATATATATGTGTGTGTGTGTGTGTGTGTGTGTATGTATGTATATATATATATATATATATATATATATATATATATATATATATATGTGTATACACACACACACACACACATATATATACATATATATATATATACACATATATATACATATATATATATATATATATATATATATATATATATATATATATATATATATATATATATATATACACACACACATATATGTATATATATGTGTGTATATATATATATGTATATATATGTGTGTGTGTGTGTGTGTATAATATATATATATATATATATATATATATATATATATATATATATATATATATATATATATATATATATATATATACATACATACACACACACACACACACACACACACACACACACACACACACACACACACACACACACACATGGTATTCGTCAATATTTAAACAATGGATGACCTGTATAGCCCCTTTCTTTTATCTCCATTCTCTTACTCAAGCCTTGCTCTTACGGCTTTCCTCGCAAAGCTGCCTTCCATTGGAAATCTTGGAGTGCCAGAAGCTTGGTCCAATATGGACTCTCAAACCTAAAGGCAAGTAAATCTTTTTTTTTGCAAACTCTTACCACCATTTGCAGCACTTGCCCCTAGAGTGTTTTTTCCTGCCTTGGGGATTCTTGTGTCATGCATCCCAGCAAAATGTCCGAGCCAGCAGAGTCTTACTTTGGATTAATTCAATTGTAGTTGATCTTGCATGCTCGTCCTCTTGCATAGTTGCATACTGCCATCATTTCACATTTAAGATCTACTTCAAGACAGTGAATGTAGAGAGCATCCACATTTACAGAATGGATTAAAATTTTTTTTTGACAATCTTATACGTAATTAATTTTTCACTTCCCCCCAATTTTCAAAGTTTATGAACTCATTGCACTTTCATAAATTAAACATCTATCAGGCTCTTGCCACCTGTGTCACGTCGTGTCATGAAATCTTGACAGTTAAGCAGAACTGACAGTCATGGGGCTCTGCGCCAGGGGAAATAAATGCAGGGTTAAGTCAGCGCATGAACAGTTTTGTCATAAAATCTTATCTGTTGCTGTGACATCAGGATGATGTCTCCTTTAAAACCTGAAGAATACTGAGATCCTTTTACTGAGGAAAATCGCAAGTTGTCACTCATTTTCCACACAGCTTAATCCTACTAGGGTTGCAGAGAGTGTGGAGCCTATCTCAGCCGATGAAAGAAAGGTACATCCTGAACAGCTCACCAGTCCAGTGTAGGTGATGCAAACCCCACACAAAAATGCCATTACCAAGACTGGGACTCAAACCCAGGTTCTTCTTGCTGTGAGGTAGACGTGCTGACCATTACATCACTGTGTTTCCCAAATTGAAATGTGTTCTGGTTATGTAGAATGATAAGGCCACACAGAAAAGATACTGTTATCTTGAGGACATAAGATTAATTTCCTTGAATGTTCGTTGTAAATTCAGGTACTTTAATAGAAAATAATTCGATAAATGGGGGGGGGGTGTTGGTCTTGTGGTAAGGTGTTGGATTCCCAGTGATCCCAAGGTTTGGGGTTCAAGCCCCACTATCAACGGGTTGTCAGTGCTATCCCTCCAATTGCAGCTAACTGGGTTATTACAGGCTGGCAACGTCTCTCACTGTCTATGGTGAGAGGCATGAAAAAGAACCATCACTGACTTTCATCAAGAAGATATTGCATAGTCTTCAGCATGTTTCTGCCCTGTGATGTTCTGACATCTGCCCTCACCCAGAGTCAGCGGAGCTGGGCACAAGCCTCCCCATGACCCTAATTAAGATTAAGCAGTTCAGAAAATGAATGAATGCCATAATTGTGTTTTAAAGACCGATGAGATTGACATGGTTTGGGCCGAGATGATTTTGTTTTGCAACATCTTGGATTTACACATGACTAAAACACTTGCCTTCATATCTTGTACTGGAGTTCATTCATTCATTTTCTAAGCCGCTTATTTTTCATTAGGAATGCAGAGAGGCTGGCGCCTATCTCAGTTGACTCTGAGCGAAGGTGATATCGCGATGCTCGCACAGGACCTTCTTGCTGTGAGGCGGACGTCAATAAAGACACATGCAACATCTTTTGACTCAAAATCCCTACACTACTATTGCAACAATCTGTTAACATGGAAATGTCATATTCTGGCCATTTGACTGCAGAAAGACGGTTTATTTAGGGCTTCAGTTCCTTTGGCACCTGTAGCCTTCTTCAATGGGGAGCCCAAACACCTGGCGTAAAATCCTACAACTGAAGAAGCCTTTGCCAAGATCAAGAAGGCTTTTAACACGACCCCCATACTCAAGTACCATCATCACGCCAAAAACAATTTGTATCTGAGGCAGATGCTTATTAGGCAGATGCAGATCAGATGAAGGATCTGTTATATCACAGTATTTTTTTTTTTTTTTGGGGAACAAAACAAACTGTAGAAAGAATTTTGATATCAGGCAGGAGTAGCATTACTTGTGAGAGGGAGACATTCATCAAAACATTTCTTCATTCACAGAATTTACCCAAAATTCTCACTAGACCAAGGATCACAGTACCTCGCCGACTACCACAATTCCACTTAGACATTGGCTTCTTGACCATTCTCCCCAAGGGTCCAAGGGGATACAACGGGGAAACTGTACTGATGGTACTCAAAGACATAAGTCTACCAAGAATACTCACAATCCAAGGACCTTGGGAAACACAGTTAGGCCCATAAGGACTTGGAAAATGTCTCACAATTTTGGTAATTTTAAAATGAAACTGTCAAAATGTAAATAAACTGTAGACTTCCAGTCATAATTTATAGCATTTAGCAAAACTATGGCATGAAACATTTATAAATTACAGACATTTTTACACATAGTCTCCCATTTACACAGGCTCAAATGTAATTAGACAAAGTACTATAAATGAAAGTATCGGTGGGCAGTGGTGGTCTAGTGGTATAGGGTGCTGGATTGCTGATCCCAAGGTTTGGGGTTCAAGCCCCACTATCAACGGGTTGTCAGTGCTGTCCCCCCCAGTGCAGCTAACTGGGATATCAAAGGCGGGCCATGTCTCCCACTGTCTATGGTGAGAGGCATGTAAAAGAACCATTGGTGACTTTTGTAAAGAGTAGCTGCAAAGTCGTCAGCGTGTTTCTGTCCCTTGCTGAAAAAGGGTTGTGACAGGAAGGGCATCCGACGTAAAAACCTCTGCCAAATCAAAGCGTGCGAATCAGATAATTCGCTGTGGCGAATCCCGTGTAAAAAGGGAAAAAGCCAAAAGGAAGACAGACAGACTATAAATGAAAGTATCGAATCCTTGATGCGAATGTGGGCGGCACGGTGATTAGCAGGTCTTTCTCACACTAATAAGGCCTTGGATTCTCTGTAGAGCGTGCATGCTCTCCCAGTGCTTGTGTGGATTTCCTCTGGTTGCCTCCCACCATCCAATAGCATACACAGTAGGCTAACTGGCTGTTCCAACTTGCCCCTAGGTGTGAGAGTGAGAGTGAATGGTTGTATGTGTCTTGGAACTGCGATGGCCTTGTGAGCTGTCCTGGGTGAACATCCTTGCCCAGAGATGGCTAAAAGGGGGGCAGCCTCAGGACTGCAAGGCTTCAGCAATGAACGATGGAAATCTTTTGCAGTTAGTCACCTCCAAAAGTCTGAAACTGGGCAGGATTTCTAGCAAAGTCTAATCTTATCCTTTTTTTTCTTGAGGATTACCAGTAAATTACATCTTGAGTTAAGGACGCTATATTTACATTCATGAAAGTGTCTCTTGAAAGGAGACTTTGACAGCCATAAGCCTTCCTCCTCTAGAGTGCTCTCAACTTGACTGGATGTTGTGAATGTGGATTTTCTTTACCAAAGAAATAATTTCACACTAATTTAGTTTAGCTATCTGTCTTGGTCTTCCATCTCTTTTGTTGTTGCACAGCTTGTTTTGATGAATGTGTCAATCATCATCATCATCATCAGGTTTTTCGTTCTATGCCTGCAGTTGGCCTTGGGACGCATCTTGCTGGTGATCAACCCCAAGCAGCTTTCAGACATTGTTCCATATATTTAGTTGTGCTCTTGTGTTGAAGAAGAACTGCTTTTGTACCTCATTGTTTCCATACAGCAGACATGGGCCACATACTTGATGTCCTATAGCTGTTGTTTGATGTTTTATAAGCCAAGTTGATTTCTCCTTTGACCCGAGTTGTTGGATCCACACTGTAAGGGGTAGCTTTGTTGTTATTGTTCATGCCTCCTGACACCATCTTCTTTAAAAATCCATTCTGTACAACTTTACATTTCCTCTTATCCAGAAAAACTTACATGTATAATTTTTATTTTTATTTTTTACAACTGAGAGGTAAAAACCTTTGCTCAAGAGTCCAACAGGGGAAACATGGTGAGACTGGGAATTGAACCTGCTGGAAACTGAACCTGAAGTTTTGATTACTAACCCGGAGCCCTAACTACCGAGCCACCACTAACTCCCCCATATCTCTGCAGCTGAAAAATTGTACATCTGTATCCCATCGAGCAGGCGGGATCTCACGCAAGCCTTTTGATTTCGTGGAAATGATCATTGAGTGCTGTGCTACTGACCAAAGAACAGAACAAACTGTTGATTAGGCCATTCCTAAAGGTTCAGCTATCTCTGTAATAGGTCTCTGTTGTTGTTGTTTTTCAGCCTCCCTTACTCGCACTGACTGGTCTTTAGAACACACATCGATAAACAACAGATAAAACAGTTCACATAAACAGCAGGAAAGTGCAAATTCAATACCTGGAATCTGTTGTATACCATTTTCTCCTTGATTTGTCATGAAATAATGGGCTAAACAAATCATGTCATCTGATTGTCAAATTACATTTGGGCCTCACAAAATGGCGCTGGTAATATTTCTAAGTGTTAAAATAGCTATATACAGTGATACCTCACCTTACGAAATTAATCCGTTCCAGAGCCTTTTTCGTAACCTGGATTTTTCATAAGTAGAACCGCATCTTACATGTAAAACGCGTAATTCGTTCCAAGGCCCCCAATACTACCCTTTAAAAATGATAAAAGCAGACCTTTTAAGGTACTTACTTCGTGTTTACCATGTCTTCTTAGCAGAGTTATAATCTTACAAATGTTTATGCAAGGTTAAAAGCCTGAGCCAAAAAATAAAGTTGCAATGAGCACACTCAAAAAACTCCATGAAACAAGCTGCTGCTCAAGGAAGCTGCGTCATCCCTCCTAGCCAATGGGAGGCCAACAGGGTGGGATGTGGCAAGTAAAGGTCCGAAAACTAAAGTGTGACAGACACATGGAGCCCATTCTATAGTTTCCTATAACATCTATAAAAACCATACAACTATAAAACAATCTGGTAAAAATATTTCCTTTAAGTTAAATAAATAGTGAATTAACTGCAAAAAGTTATATCTCACCCACGCATTCATTTATCATCTGCTTAATCCTACTAGGGTCAGAAGGAGGCTAAATGTCTATCACAACTGACACTGGATATGGCACAAGCCAGACCATCTTGAATAAAGATACAGTTATGTAATATATTATATAACTGATCTCAATTGTTTTTGTGGACAAATTCTTTTATTTAAAGTTTATACATGTTGCATTTAATTCACAGACAGTTTTCTCCCATAAAAATGTGAGGAGCAAGAAAAACCAGTCATTCATTTTCTGTACTGCTTAACCCTAATTAGAGTCACGGGAAGGCTAGCACCCATCACAGCCGACTCTGTAAGAGGGTGGGGTCCAAGCTGGGCAGCTTGCCAGACCATTGCAGAGCCAACACTCACACAACCATTCATACTCATGCTCATCCCCAGGGGTGATTTGGAACAGCCAATTAAACTACTGTGCATGTTTTTTGGAGTGTGGGAGGAAACTAGAGTACCCAGAGGAAACCCACACAAGCACATGGAGAACTCCACACAAAAACAACCCAGCTGGGAATCGAGCCCAGGACCTTTTTGCTGTGAGGCAGACATGCTCAGCCCTACGCCACCGTGCCACCCAGTAAGAAAAAGGAAACCTTAATATTCATTTATTTATTTGCTGAACTATGAACTTCTACTCGGGTAACAGGGAGGCTGAAGCCTATCTCAGCTGACTCTGTGCAAGTGCGAACTAAGAAATTTCAAGCTTTAAAATATCGAGAAATATTTGCAATAATCTTATATTTGTTTAATGTCTATTGAAACTTGGGTTGCCAAGTGGTAGGGTGCTGGATTATCTATCCCAATATTGGGGGTTCAGGTCCGACTGTCGATGGGTTGTCACTGTTCCCCCTGCAACAAACTGGGCTATCCAAGGCCAGCAATGTCTCTGACAGTCAGTGCTGAGAGGCATGTTGCCTTCAGCATGTTTCTGCCCTGCGATGGCCTGGCACGCTGTCCAGGGTGTAATCTGCCCTTGCCTGAAGATGGGCACCAGCCTCCCCATGATCGTAATCAGGATTAAGCGGTTCATAAAATAAATAATTGAATGAATTACATATCCCAAAGGTACAGACATAAAAAAAAAATCTAATCTGGAAAGTGTTATCTTTTTATTATTTTGTTTCCCTGTACAGTATTTTCTTGCCTTGTACTCATAAAACTGCAGACACCAGTACATCACTGCACACACAGCATCAATGCGATTACCTTTTTAGACAAGCAGTATTAATGTCATAATATCTTTCCACCATAAGCCATCAAACACCTGCTGGTTTGTACAGGAATCATGGTTACAGAATTCATGGATTATGAGGGATGTTATGTCTCACGTCTTTTGTGTGAACCTTTCGCAGCTCATACAGTTACTTTTAAAATGACAGACGTAAAAATGCACTTCGTCCGATCCACATGTGTTTTAACATCAATTGTAATATATAATATAAAACACGCACGCTTTTTATGTTCTTGGTTTGGGCAAAAATGGGACGTGGAGTGAGAAAAACATCGGGGAGAACCATTCTCAGAGTGATGCTTGGTCGAGTTGGTCTGGTGGATCCAGAAATATGGACAGATTTGCACATACATAGAGTTTACTGGAATAACCTGTGTGTGACCTCTTGCACAGAGCCATGGCTGACTTCAGTGGCAGGCACACAGCTTTGAGAAAAGCTTTTCTCCCACAAAATCAGCACCTTTTTACACATATATTAACTCACACTCCCTCTTTCTCTCTTTCATTTTGATGTATGATCATAATCTCCCAGGCTAAAGCAGTTTCACTGTGTCTTTATCTCAGCAGTTTTGGCCCATAGCCAACACCGTGCCTGAACAGCCTGATGATTTGTGATGCTGCAGTGTTCCACTGCCTTCCCCATTTAGCAGGGAGAGCTATTGGAAAGGCAGAAACAGGGGCTGACCCATAACATTAAAAAATAGGGATGGATAGGAAATCAAAAACAACAAAAACATAAATAAATAAATGTAAAAAATTGGGGGCTGTAAGTTTGATCATTGAGTGTATAATCACTTGCATCTATCCTGACAATGCTATGCTCTGAGATCGTGTTATAATTTTGATGGGAGTACATTGTTCATTCATTTTCTGTAACCGCTTCATCCTAATTAGGGTCACGGGAAGGCTGGCGCCCATTCCAGCCGACTCCGGGCGAGGGCAGAGTGCACCCTGGACAGCTCGCCAGACCATCGCAGGGCAGAAACACGCTGACGGCTCCACACTTTGCAGCTCCTCTTGTCGAAAGTCAGCGATGGTTCTTTTACATGAACCTCTCACCACAGACAGTGAGATACATGGCCCACCTTTGATAACCCAGTTAGCTGCACTGGGGGGGACAGTGACAACCTTGTGGAGAGTGGGACTCGAACCCCCCAACCTTAGGATCAGCGAGCCAACACCCTATACCACTAGGCCACCACTGCCACATGGGAGTAAATTGTCAAACTATAACTTCAAAATTGGCACGGAGGTGTTGGTCCGGGGTTTGAGTCTCAGGCTTGGTTTATTTTTATTTATTTATTTCAATTGTCTCCATAATTTTAATTGTATTGAATTCCCACCCATCAACTACTTTCTTTTCTATTACATGACCACCAGCAGCTTATGAGGGGCATGAGCAGGTGATGGATTGGCTGTGGTGTCAACCAGGATTCAAACGTGTGGTGTTTGAGTTGAGAGTCATGCAACTTGCCATTGTGCCACTCAGAAGTCGGCTTGGGTGTTCCTGCCTGAAGTCTGCGTGTTTTTCTTGTGTTTGTGTGGGTTTCCCCCGGGCACTTCCAGCTCTCTCCCCCAGACCAAAAGCATGAACTGTGTTTATTTTTGGAGGTCACGTGACCATAATTCTATCAATTAATAATAATATAATCTGTTATATGTTAAATATAATAAGGACATTTGCTGTAGGTCTGCATCCATGTCACAAATATCTCATCCGTTTTTGTATATAATAGTCGATAAAACTAAGTTTTAATTAACGAGGCTGGAGATTAAGTAACTGTGATGCCTTCACACGTCTAATCATCCATCATCGCACATAGACCACAAACAATATGCACCATTTAAATCTTCTTCAGGAGAACACGAGGACAAACTCAGGCAGCTCATAAACATTCATTCATTTTCTGTCACCTCTTAATCCTAATTGGGGTCACAGGGAGGCGGGTGCCCACCCCAGCCGACTCTGGGCGAGGGCAGAGTACACCCTGGACAGCTCGCCAGGCCATCACAGGGCAGAAACACAATGATGGCTTTGCATCTACTCTTGTCAAAAATCCGCTAATGATTCGTATATATGAAACTCTCACCATAGACTCATGGCCAGGTTTGATAAAACAGTTAGCTGCACTGGGGGGTGGGGGTGGGGGTAGGGGCAGCGACAACCCGTTGAGAGTGATCCAGCGCCCTATACCACTAGGCCACCACTGGCCCTATTATTATTATTATTATTATTATTATTATTATTATTATTATTATTATTATTGGCATTATTATTATTATTATTATTATTATTATTATTATTATTATTATTATTATTATTGGCATTATTATTATTATTATTATTATTATTATTATTATTATAACATAAATAAAAATGTTAAATTAAATAGAATGTTAAAATAGTGTTAACAAGGCCACGACGAGAAACAGGACAGGACAACGTGTTCTTCTGAATAAAAATATAATCAGGAATGCTCATGGCTGTAAAGCAGAGGCTTATAATATAAGACCCATCAAGGAATAGAGAAAATCCAGTTTAATAAAATATATACGACAGGACAGCAAGATATAATCTCACAGACAACAAAACAGCACCCTCCACAATCCTGAATTGGGATGTGTCTCTGTCAGACCATGAGTTGATAGTATCATGTTGCATGGGGGTGGGTGGGTGGGTGGGGTTATGGGATCAAATCAAGATGATCTTGAAGGAACTTGGTGGAATTGCAATGGAGCTTAACAAAGTGTATCAGATGATGATCATCTTAATGGCATCTTAATGAACCTGTACTGGACCCTGCCACATTTTCATATCCCAGTTGTGCTCAAATTGTAGTCCGAATCCAAGGTAAATGGTGCTCGTTGTGCTGGTTAAGTTAATAGCAGCATTAATGCTGAGGGTGTCAGATCAGGAAAAGCGGTCATCATTTTTGAGCCTGACCCGAGGAAATCTTTCAGGAACAACCACACTATCAAGCAGCAGGACCAGAGGGCATGTTAAGTAGGGTCCCTCGAGTCTGCACCAACCAGCGAACACCAACGTTATTAGAGATATTCAACCTCGCCTTTGACATGGACAGTAATTCCTGTCTGATTAAAGCAATGCATTCTCCTTTCAATCCCTAAGAAACTGCAAAAGCACCTGCTTCACCTCCCATTGCCAAATAGACCAATTTTTCGGTGACACCACCGGTCAGCTGATCTAGCGAACCAGATTTTTCATGTTGGAAAAACAGAACAAAGGAGTCATTGACTTCGAGTCACATGTCGATTACTGGTCAGTATTATTTGCTAATCTAACATACCGTAGGTTATACTCCTATTTCACTGGAGCGCGGCAGACTCGCAGAAACAAAACCGCAGTCATCCTCCAATGTTTCTCAGTCATTCCGTCATCTTCCCTGTCCTTCCGTACGATTCCGAAGGTATTCCTCCTCTTCCATCAGGCCAAAATCTTCCGCAAACGCGCGCTCAAACGTTCAAAAGCACGTTCACTGAAAAATTTTCCGACGCAGTCCTTCCGCAAACGTTCCGTCCTTTCTGCAAATGTTCCGTGATCGTTCCTTTTATTCCGCAAGTCTTCCAAGACCGTTCCGCGAGCATTCCCCCCCTCTTCCGGATGGTCAAAAGCGGCCACAGAATCCCCACGGAATACTCACGGAAGGTTTGAGGAATACATGCGGAACGTTTGCGGAATGGTTGCGGATAACACGGAAGACTTGCGGAACACTCAAGGAAGTCACTGCCACTATAAATTATTTCAGTTCATTCATTTTATTTTTTCTGTTTTCCTGTTCATGTAGTAAAGTTTTAAAGTTATAATCACTGTGGTTTGGACTTGTGTTCATGGTTTTTAGTCTGGAATGATTTATTGAGGTGCAAATAAAAGAAACATATTGACATTATTGATATTAAACATATCAACAAGCTAAATTTTTAATTTAGTGTACATTATAAACATATTATACATTATAAAAATATATATAGTATGAATGAGAGAATGAGCTTCCTGGTCGAGTCCGTGTATTTAAAGGTGGAATCAAGAGCAAATCTTTTGATCTTTGCGGATTTTTCCTCGTTGAAACATGGTTACGCCGGGTATTTCTCAGTCATTCCTCTGTCGTTTCTTAGTCATTCCGTGTTGAACGTGAACGTTCCACATTCATTCCGCCTGTTCTGCAATCAGTCCTTTGCTCTTCCTTCTAAAATGGAGTAGTGCCGTAGTCGTTCCTGAAGTGTTCCGTGCGTTCCGTGAACGTTCCGTGAATTATCCAAAGGTCTTCCTTTGCAATCAGCACTGGTTCGGAGGGTAATTCGAGTGATTTTACGCATGTATTCCAACATTGTACAGCGGTCTTTCCGTGTCTTTTCCGCACATTCCGTAAACATTCCGAATGTGTTCCAAAGGTACAATTTTCTGTAGGTTTTTGACCCATTTTCCAAGTAAAAATGCCGAAGCTCCGCCGTAGAGTGCATTCCACGCCTTTCCGCCACACTCATTGCATTTCGTGCTCCAGTGAAATGGGGGGTATTAGCTATTGTGTGTGAGGACGCATAAAGAGTTTTGTTAAAGGTTTGCATATTTGTTTTAAAATTTTTCAGAAGGACAACAACAGAAAACTAAATTGACAAAAGGACACTCAAACAGCAAGCTCTGAATGATCCTGAAATTTGACCATGTACAGGACTAACTCATTCTTTCTAAAGTATTTTTAATACAAATACTACGACCAATACAAAATTTGGGGAACTTTACCAACAATACTTTTCCCTCGAGATTAAATCATTCTAGTGATTCATACATCCCATAAATTTTCTTTCATTCATTTTCTGAACCGCTTAATCCTAACTAGTATTGCCGGGAGGCTGGCACCCATCTCATTCGACTCCGGACGAAGACGGGGGTTTACCGTCACACAACCATTTATGCTCTCACTCACACCTTGGGGCAATTTGGAACAGCCAAATAATGTACAGTAAAACCTCCGCTGACGAACGCTTAAGCTCACAAACTTTTCGCCTCAAGAACATTAAATTTGCGAGCATATAGTCTCTGCTGACGAACTAGTTTTCGGCGGACGAATCAAACCACGCGGTCGAACAGCGCCACGGTGGTGGCCACGAGAAGCTGACGCACGCTCACGGCGTCACAGTTCGTCATCCCCTTTCTTTGAGTGCGGACGTGGTTTGTGTTTGATAGACATTTTGGACCATATTGAGTGTACTTTTGCTATTATGGGACCGAAAAAGCCCCCACCACAGGCGGAGATCATTGAAAAACACGAACGAGGTGTGCGTTTGTGTGACTTAGCGTCCCAGTACCAGTACGCTAAGTCTACCATTGCTACCATCCTTAAGAACAAGGAAGCTATTAAGGGTGCGTGTGTGGCTAAGGGTGTTTCCAAACAGTAGGCGTTTCCAAACACTCCTTCCAAACAGTAAGTCCCTCCCTCCCTCCTCCTCCCACTCCATTCCATCAAGCCATCAACGACCATCACAAAGGTAAATAAAACGACTTTATTATACAGTACAGTTTATTTCTTTAATTACAATACAATAGCACATTTATTATACATAAAATAAGGTATATTTTTGTGTAGTTTTAAGGCTTATTTAGTAGAAAATTATGTTTTATGGGGACCTGGGAACGGATTATTCTCATTTTAATGGTTTCTTATGGGAAATAAATGTTCGGAAGATGAACTTTTCGCCTTACACACACTTTCTGGGAACCAATTATGTTCGTGAGCAGAGGTATCACTGTACTGTACATATTTTTGGACTGTGGGAGGAAACCAGAGAACCCAGAGGCAACCCATGGATCGAATCAATCGAATCCAGGACCTTCTCGCTGTGAGGTAGATGTACTAATAACTACGCCACCATGCCACCACTGGAATCAATTTAAAACATTTAGTTTCACACAAACATTACAAAAGAATGTAATTTGTGTTGCATTCACAGATGTTAAGATGTGTTGTGAGCAAATGTTTGGAGCTGGAACTTTGCAGTGGTTTTTCATTCTGGTTTGCGATTACCTCAGAGCAGTACATTACTCGGTTTGACGAAAGGCATGTGATGGTTTCTACCGGGAACTTTGGTTTCCTTTCTCAGTCCAAAGATATGCGCATTGGCTAATTAGCTGTTCTAAATTGTTCATAAGTGTGGATGGGGCCTGTGATGGACGAGAAAGCTGTTTATGGTGGACCTTCAGCCGGATTCAGGTGAGACAGACTCCAGACTTCCTGTGACCCTAGTAAAATAAAGCAATTTGTCAAATTAATGAATTATTGCCTCATGTCTCAATCGGAAATGATCATCGTTGTACAGGACACGTTTTGCACGAAGCAGACAAAACTAAGAAAAAAAATCATGATGTGCAATGTAGGTGAATCCTGCAGCACACAGGTCTCAGGTGTTGCATCTAAAAGAACATCTCTCATACTTCGTCCTTTCATGTCCTCTCTCTCTCTCTCCCTCTCTCTCTCGCGCGCTCTCTCTCTCTCTCTCTCTCTCTCTCGTACAGTGTATACAGGGTGATTTCAAATGAAGAAATGTGCATCTTTCAACCTTTTCCTTTTTTATTTTGAAGGGGATCACTTCTCAAAAAAAAAAACCCAACAATAACACTACAGAATTTAAAAATAAATTCACACATTCGTTTATTAATACAGTGATCCCTCGCTACTTTGCGTTCAGTTTCTGGGGCTTCAGTGCATCGTGGGTTTTTCAAAAAAATATTAATTCGAAAAATAAAAAATCAGAAAATTAAGGAAAAATAGGGAAAAAGTTAAGGATACTGACAGAAAACAAGGGCAATTATGCAAAAAAAAAAAAAAACCCAAACAAACAAAAACAAAAAAAAAAAGACAAAACTACTTATATATTTATGTGAGGTGCACATCTGAGTGTGGGTGTGTATATCTGTGTGTGTGTGCGCGTCTGTATGTGTGTATTTATATTTTATTTTGCATCTTATGGATTATTTTTGAATGTTTAATTATTAATAATGCGTATTATAAACATTTATAGCGTTGAATATGTTCATTTAATTTTCTGTAACCACTTAATCCTAATTAGGGTCACGGGGGGGCTGATGCCCATCCCAGCCAACTTCGGGCGAGGGCAGAATACACCCTGGACAGCTCACCAGGCCATTGCAGGGCACATTGAGTATGTATTTATTGATATTATATACACATATACATCTACGTATACGTCAGTCAGGGGGTCGATCCTACTTCGTGGAAATCGACAGTTGTGGGGGGGGGGGGGGTCTCGTTCCCCATTAACCGTGGAAAGTGAGGGATCCCTGTACTCCATAACAACTTCAGAGAGAATACTTTCAAGTCAACTATTTGTCTTAATTAACTTCAGTCTCGTTAATAGAAATAATATCAAACTATGAGGCTGATTAATATAATCCTAACAATGTGTCCTGGTACTATATATGGTTAATTAATAGCCTGATACAGTATTAGTATTCTGGGTATCATAAATCACAACCTATAAGGAACTATATGTTAATGCTTCACCCAAACTTTGTATCTGACGGATCTACTGTATTTCCCATTAATTCTTAGTGCAATGTTAAGCGCATCCAGAGTGTTCGGGGCTTGAACCTTATGGGCGACTCTGTGGAATAGGCACAATCTCCCCACAATCTCCCCATGCTTGCAGCAGTTTACGCTCACATTCCAGAGATAACTGGTTAATTTGTATATATTGGGACTTACTAGATTGTATCTGATAGAATTGACAAAGTCCCAAGTGTAAAGAAATACATAATGTAAATATATAATAATATGTGCACTATAAAGTCGTCAACCAAAAATTATCAAATTATCTGCCATTTGAATGAAATATAATCAATAATCATTCCGTCATATAAGCATTTAAATTCCTCAGGCCTAAATTCCATGACTGATCAGTTTTTTCATGATCATATGAGTTAAAAAACTGAACGGGATACACTGATATTAGTGACTAGGTTTTTTCTGACTACGAGTAAACAAAGGTGAGACTAGGGAGTTCATACAGGGTTCAAATCTAATAAGTCCACAAATGGTCCTACCTAAATTTTGATGAAAATTGATTACTGTACTCGGTTTTTTTGGGCCAGGGTAGAAATAGTTCTGTAACAGATTGGTGACCTGTTCAGAATATACTCTGCCTCTCGACTGAAGTCAGCTGGGATTGGCTTAGGCTGAAGCATCATTCTGATAGATACAGTCGGCCCCCAACTTACGAAGACCCCTGTGTACGAAATCCCCGGGTTGCGAAAAACATTTTCCTAAGTTTCTGTCCACGAGAATCCACGAGATATGAAAACAACCCCCTCTTACGAAAAAAGAAATTCAAACGCGCCAATCAAAATTTCACACAACGTGCGAGTTGCTCTCTCATTGGCTGTCTCTCAACATCCCGCCCAGCTGGCTTCCCAGATAGAGACAGAAGGAAGCCTAACTCTTTAGTTTTTAGATTAGTTTTTTAAGTTGTTTAATTCAGTAAATGTTTAATAAATGTGGGCGCATTTGAGCTCATCTGGAATTCCGATCCCTCAAGGAATCAAATTAAAATTGAGTTTGTCAAGCAGGGAATGCGCTTTGAATTCCAAGTCTTGTGAGCGTGGCCCACAGCACACATGTCTTGTGCATACATGTAGAGAGAGAGAGAGAGAGAGAGAGAGAGAGAGAGACGGGTGTGTGTGTGTGTGTGTGTGTGTGTGTGTGTGTGTGTGTGTGTGTGTGTGTGTGTGTGTGTGTGTGTGTGTGGTTTAATTAATAAATATGTTAATAAAATGGTTTGATATGTTAATAAAATGTTTAAATTGTTTAATAAATAATTTTCTTTTACTTTTAACACATATTTCATACAAAGTTGGTGTACTTTTATCACTTTTAAAGGGTTTATGGGGTTTATCCAGTCCAAAGACTGGAGCCTTGGAACGAATTAGGTGTTTAACATGCAAAATGCGACCCCTACTTACCTCATCCCCGCAATACGAAAAAAGCTCTGGAACGGATTAATTTCGTAAGTTGGGGGCCGACTGTATCTGGAATAGGTAATGGATGTATGGATGTCAATTATATAATAACAATCAACATCACATTGGAAACACATATACAGAGGGATCCCTCACTTTCCGCGAGTTCCTCCCTCAACCATCGAATTCTGCGAAGTAGGATCAACCCCCCCCCGACTGACGTATATGTACATGTATATTTGTATATAATATCAATAAAGACATAGTCAGTGCTATAAATGCTTATAATAAAAATTAAACATTCAAAAATAATGCACAAGATGTAAATGAAATGTAAATACACACACATACAGATGCGCGTGCACGCAAATACGCACCTCACATAAAAATGTAAGTAGTTTTGATGTGGTGGTTTGGGTTGTTTTTTGTTTGTTTCGGGTTTTTTTTGGCATAATTGGCTTTGTTTTTGTGGCATTTTTCTTAACTTTTTCCTGTATTCTTCTTCAATTTGCTTATTTTTTAATTTGATGAATATTTCAAAAAAAAAAAAATGCAATGCACTGAAGCCACATGAATTCAAACGCGAAGTAGCGAGGGATTCCTGTAATGTTTTCTACTATGTTCCAAATGCACTGGCATTAACCTCATAGCCACTCACTCACTTACTCTGCCAAACTGATGAATAATACTGGGTGAAGGTGGGGTACACCCTAAAACGTTCACCAGACCATAGTGGAGCAACCGACACATCCATTCGCACTCACATCCTGTCCATGGTGCAGTTTGGAATAGGTGATGTGCATGTCTTTGAATTGTGGGAGGAAACCGGATT
>CM045740.1:16308224-16375724 GCA_024760905.1 Plotosus lineatus
AGGCGGGGGCAGAGTACACCCTGGACAGCTTGCCAGGCCATCGCAGGGCAGAAACATGCTGAAGGCTTTGCAGCTACTCTTGTCAAAAGTCAGCAATCGTTCTTTTACATGAACCTCACAGCATAGACAGTGGGAGACATGGCCGGCCTTTGAAAACCCAGTTAGCTGCACTTGGGGGGACAGTGACAACCTTGTGGAGAGTGGGACTCGAACCCCCAACCTTAGGATCAGTGATCCAGCACCCTATACCTCTAGGCCACCACTGCCCTCAGTATAAATGGGTACCAGTAAAAATATACTGGGAAGGTAACCTGCGATGGACTATCGTCCCTTCCAGGAGGAGTTGAACTCCTGGTCGCTTCATGCTACAGAAACCGGGAATAAGCACCCACTTGATCAACCACAAGGCTCGGGTGTAAAAAGCCCAAAAGAACAAACTCCAGTTTCCTCCCACAGTCCAAAAACATGCACATTAAGCTAAATGGCTGTTCCAACTTGCCCGTGGGTGAGGAGGTGAATCTGAATGGGTATTTTTATCGGCCATGTGATGGTCTGCTGAGTTGTTCATGGTGTGCACAGCCTTTACCTAGCGTTAGCTGAGATATGCTCCAGCCTGTCATATAGCAACTACACACTGGGCCAAAGAAGGTGTTGATGTACTGGCATTTGGCATAGATCCGGAAAATGAATCTGATTCTTTGTCTGAACGCACAGCAGTCCAAATATGGCATGGGTCTGGATTTGGGCGAAAGGCAATAATATGAGTTTGGTCCCAACCTGTTGAATAACAATCACATCCAGTCCTGATCTGGCTTGGCAAATTAAATGTCAACTTGTCTGTACACTATAGCCGGAGGCGGGGGTGATCTGGGCTGCGACCCTACTTGGATGAGTTGCACTAGCAAATAGGAAGTTGAATGAGTAAGTGAATATATTAGCTTGTATTATCATAATAAATAGATTATTTTATTACCACGAGTTAAATGTATACGTATAAGCAGAGTGTATATATACATTCATAGAAAACGCCAGCTATTTCAGAATCGTGGACCCAAGCATTGGGCCTTTATTTCATTCATTTATTTTCTGAACCTCTTAATCCTAATTCAGCTCGTAGGTAGGCTGGCACTCATGTAAGCCAATTCTGAGCCACAACAGAGTACACCCTGGACAGCTTGCCAGACCATCGCAGGGCAGAAACACGCCGACGACTATGCAGCCTGCTCTTTACAAAGGTCAGCAGTGGTTCTTTTACAGCCTCTCACCATAGACAATAAGGGACAAACGTGCCATTCAAACGTTCAAACAATGCATGAGTTGCTTTCCCATTGACGATCTTCCTACATCCTGTTCCGCTAGCCTCCCATTGGCTAGGAGGGATGACGCAGCTCCCTCCCATTGGCTATCTCTCAACACCCCGCCCTGCTGGCCTCCCATTGGCTAGGAGGGATGATGCAGCCCCACCCCGCTGGCCTCCCATTGGCTAGAAGGGATGACGCAGCTCCCTCCCATTGACTACTATGGAGCTGCATCTTCCATAATGCTTTCCATGTAAAGGACAGCATTACTGTTTTTTGACTCAGGCTTTTAACCTTCCATAAACATTTGTAAGATTATAACTCTGCTAAGAAGACATGGTCAACACACACGTGCACACACACGCGCACACACACACACACACACACACACACACACACACACACACACACACACACACACACACACACACACAGACGCGTATGATTTCCGGTGCGAGTGAAAAGAGGAAGTGGGCTTGTGATATCGCAAAGGAATATGGCCAAACCCGTCTACCATCGGTACGATATTGAAGCAGAAGGAGGTCTTAAAAGATCTCTTTTATCATTTTTAAAGGGTTTAGGGGGTAGTATTGGGAGCCTTGGAACGAATCACGTGTTTTTACATGTAAAATGCGGTTCAATTTACGTAAAATCCTGGTTCAGAAAAAGGCTCTGGAACAGATTAATTTCGTCAGGTGAGGTACCACTGTATATGGAGGAAACCCACACAAGCATGAAGACAACATGCAAACTCCACACAGAAACGGAAATGTTTCCTCTCACCTTTCATTTTGTTGCTTTTTACTGATTTTACAAAGCTGCTTGTTGCTCATTGCTTCCTCCGTGCAGGCCTCTGTATCCGTTTAACTTTCATCACGTAATTGCATACAGTATGCTTTTCCAACTGAAACAACAATAGGTTAGTTCTCTCTATTTAGAAATCATGACACTGCTCGGATGAAATATTATTTATATTTTTCTGAATTGTCGGAAATGTGCAGCTACAATTGAAAGATATTTAATGATGTAGTATCTCACCCACAGGACATCCATGATGCAGAATTACTGCGATAATGAAATAATTTCTAAATCCCAGTAAAATAATGTTTTGCTGTGGCATTCACAGGCTGTAACATCTCTGAATACTTGTTATGGTGATGTATTGCAGACAGCCACAGGGATGTGTACTTTAAAAGTTTTCAGTCGATTGAGGCAGATTGAGGCAGGCAAATCCAAAGGCATAGTTTATGTTCATAAACGTGGGTCAGGCTGAGGTGAAATCAATCAGACAAAGAGCACGGTATAGATAATCGAATGGCAAGGTAGATAAGGCAAGCAGAGATCATGCACGTAAACACAGAAACGTATGCTATTCAGATACAGTAATAGGCAAGACGAACACAGTCCAGGTTATACGTGGGAACACAATCTGATATAATGAAGGCGTGGTAAACACTGATGGTGACTGCACGTACGTACATGAAACTTTTCTATCTGTACACGTAACATCACTGTCATGGGAGTAATGGGAGGAATGTGACTCAGACCAGAGAGGAATAAGAGGGTGCTAGTGATGAGATGTGGACGGTTGCAAGTACTTGTGCCACACACCCCCCACCCTCACCTACCCACCCACCCACCCACCCACACAGACTCTGTCTTTCTAGCTGACAGAGTTGCATATGTCCATTTTGCACGAACTCACTGGTTTCTGTGGATACTGTGGAGAGAACATTGGGAGTTGTTCAAACTGATTTCCATGTCAATCACAGAGTCAAGAAAAGCTTTTTCATCTTGACAGCCCAGCTATATGAGAATTTCCAGATTTAATCCTGAGTGAAAGATCTGATCTAGACTTGATCTCTGGGTGCTTCCATCCACTGCTGACAGTGAAGGTATGAAATTCCAATGAGATGTTCATCAGAGCTATCCCTTTCTCTTGTTCTCAGACAGCCTTGGCCCACCTTGCTTGTCAGCAGCGTGATGAGCCGGATGATCTTGCTGTGATGAGCAGCTCCTTCCACAGAAGTGAATTACCACAAGCATTAGAAAAAGAAGCCACTGCAAGACTAGGCATTTCCATCAAATTTGTCCGCACATGCCATCGGAGGAAAAGCTGAGGTTGCAGTGGATGGAAGTGGTGCAGCCTGAGACCGAACGGGTATGGCATTGGTGCACACTGTTCTTCAATGATGCCAGTGTGTGTTGGCAGAGATGGTGTTTATCGATGACTCACCCTGGTTGTTCAAAGTCTGCAGACGTACCATGTGATGGTACTTTGTCAACAGTTGTACACATGACTGTTGTACACACAAGTTTGCAAACACAGCAATGCAGCAAGCAGATTAAAAGTTTTAACGAATAGATTGAGGCAAACAAATCCAGAAACAAAACCGAGGTCAAAAAAGGCTGAGGTCAGTCAGCTAGACAAGGAGCGCAATAGAGATGAAACAATCACAAATTCGGCAGACCCTGCATGTAAACACAATATCTTAGAATAAAGCAGATAATCAATAACAAGAGGACATCCGAGGTCATCAACACAAACACAACCGGAAATATCCAGGCTTGGTAGGTACAGCCTGTCAAACACACAGAACAATACTATACAATGAACATGACAAAACTTATATCATGAGCAGGTGATCAGTCATAGACATCAATAGCTGTACTAGCGGTCATGTGATGTTTGAATCAGAAGCCAGGTAACTCTGAGTGGTACAAGGGATGACGAGGCTCATCACGCCGGTGATTATCCCCGGTTTCCATAGCGCAGTGGTTCCTAACCTGGGTTCGTTCGAACCCTAGGGGTTCGGTGAGTCAGTCTCAGGGGTTCGGCGGAGGTCAAGACACACACACCTGACTCATATTCATGACGACACGCCCCGCTTGGCCATCACCGGCTGCAGGTGATCACGCTACATTGCTTGGCCAATCTGTGCTGCAGGAAATTTGGTGCGCTCAGTAGTCGAATTGTGACTTGTGATGGTACATCGTGTGATTTCTTTCTTATTGTTTTAATCCACACTATGTTGAGTAAAAAAGAAAGTGGTCGGACGAACATGTACAACATGGATTCACATATATAACGGAACGTGATATTAGTCGGCGTCCTATCTGCATAATCTGCAAAGTAGGATCAACCCTGTGCTGACTGACGTATACGTACATGTATATGTACATATAATATCAATAAAAACATATTCAATACTATAAATGCTTATAATAACGATTAAACATTCAAAATTAATGCATAAGATGTAAATAAAACAAATACACACACATACAGACGCGCGCGCTCGCACTCAGACGCGCACCTCACATAAAAATGGGGGAGTTCATGCATTGTATTGGTTTTGTTCTTTGAACACAGTGATGTCAATGCACGGTTCGTTTTGGTGCCCCAGTAAAAACATATACCTGTGTCTTGAATTTGAAAAAAAAAAAATCATATTTTATTTTTCACTAAAGAAGGGTTCGGTGAATAAGCATATGAAACTGGTGGGGTTCAGTACCGCCAACAAGGTTAAGAACCACTGCCATAGCGTGAAGCAACTAGGAGTTCAACTCCTCCTGGATGGGACGCTAGTCCATCGCCGGTTACCTTCCCAGTATATTTTTACTGGTACCCATTTACACTGCTCGGTGAAGAGAGGCACACTTGTGGTTGAGACCTTGCCCAGGGGTCTTACCACAGTGGGGGTTGAACTGGGATTTGAACACACAACCTCCCGATCATGAGCGCAGCACCGAAACCACAACGCCACCGGCCCCAATTGGGTTGTTTGAATACGAAGCCAGGTAGCTCTGAGAGGTACAAGGGATGACAAAGTGCAGAGTTACAGACCATGGACAGTCAGCAACTTCAAATTTATTTATCGCATGTTTATATAGTGTTCATGTTGTATTTTCAGCAAATGAGGCCAGATTTGGAAAGAGGTTTAGAAATTACATCATTTGATTTCAAGGCCATACAGCGAATAAAGAGGATAGTTGAGTGAATCATTGTAATCATCGGTTCAGTTCATTTTCTGTAACCGCTTCATCCTAATTAGGGTCACGGGGAGGCTGGTGTCCATCCCAGCCAACTCAGGGCGAGGGCAGAGTACACCCTGGGCAGCTCGCCAGGCCATCGCAGGGCGGAAACACGCTGACAGCTTTGCAGCTACTCTTGTCGAAAGTCAGCAATGGTTCTTTTACATGAACCTCACACCATAGACAGTGAGAGACATGGCCGGCCTTTGATAACCCAGTTAGCTGCACTGGGGGGACAGTGACAACCTTGTGGAGAGTGGGACTCGAACCCCCAACCTTTGGATCAGAGATATGGCACCTTATACTACTAGACCACCACTGCCCCGGGATCATTGTAATCGTTCTCGCAAATAGATTTTTTTGAGGGACATTTACGTCACATCAGGCATGAGAAAAGCCATCAGCATTTTGGATGACATAAAATAACCCTCCTGCATTCTGGAAAAAGGAAGTGATGCATTCTGGTCTTTTTGTAACATTTGTTCCTCCCATGCCATCAGACTTCATACATTTCTGGAACCGGACAGTTAACTGCTGTTGAGTTAATGATCACCATCTCCTGAGGTCCTTAATCTGACATTTAGCCCCTTATGATCCCTTTTCTTTTCTTCAGGTTGTCATCTTTATGTTTCATTAAAACAGTACCACACAAAAGTTTCATATCATCTCCATCGCCAATGCAGCGAGTGATTTATGACTTAATATCCCTTTCATCCATTTTTATCATCCACACTTCTTGATCACTTCTCTTCAGCTCACTGTAACCTTATTTATTTCTGGTTAGGTGTTCGTTTTGGTTTTCCTTTGGCTGCTCTATATGTAAATCCTATTTCATTCTGATGATTTCTTACAGATTTGAAATAAACATGGACTCCTGTTCCCACATTGTTGTTTTTCATTTGGTTCCTTTTTTGCATTTTTTTATTTTCAACTCATGTTTCTTTGAGTTTATTTCCTGACACTTCATCATTTTCTTTGTTCCACCTGTATGCTATAATTTTACAACCTTCCATGGTTTTTTGCTACAGGGTTTAGACAGAGATGACCAAAAACAAATCAACATCTTTCTCATAGCTTGTGAGGTTTTCTTTCTTTGACGGAGGTCTGTACAGTGATCCCTCGCTACTTCGTGCTTCAGTTTCTGCGGCGTCAATGCATCGTGGGTTTTTCACAAATATTCATCGAAAAATAAAAAATAAGGAGATTAAGGAAAAATAAGGGAAAAGTTAAGGAAAATGCCACAAAACAAGATCAATTATGCAAAAAAAAAAAAAAAACAACAAAAACAACAAAAAAACCTTCCAAAAAACAGAAAACAAAAAACCCCCAGACAAACAAAAACAATAATACAACCCAAAACCCCCCAACAAAACAATTTATATTTTTATGTGAGGTGCGCATCTGTGTGTGTGTGTGTGTGTGTGTGTGTGTGTGTGTGTGTGTGTGTGTGTGTGTGTGTGCATGCGCGTGTGTCTGTATGTGTGTATATTTATATTTTATTTACATCTTATGCATTATTTTTGAATGTTTAATTGTTCTTATAACCATTTATAGTGTTGAATATATATTTATTGATATTATATATACACATATACATGTATGTGTACGAGGGGAATGATGGCCTGGTGGTAAAGCACACTGGATTGCGGATCCTAAAGTTAGGGGTTTGAGTTCCACTGTCTACAATGTTGTCACTGTCCCCCCAGTGCACTAACTGGGTTATCAAAGGCTGGCCATGTCTCTCACTGTTTATGGTGAGAGGCATGTAAAAGAACCATTGCTGAATTTCATAAAGAGGAGGCTGCATAGCCATCAGTGTGTTTCCGCCCTTTGTTAAAGGGCTGTGTCAGGAAGGGCATCCGATGTAAAAACCTATGCCAAATCAAACATGTGAATCAGACGATTCGCTGTGGTAACCCCTGGAAAAGGTAAAAATCTGAAAGGAAAAGAAGATACGTGTACATATACGTCAGTCAGGGGGGTCGATTCTACTTCGCGGAAATCAGCGGTTGCTGGGGAGGGGGGGGGTCTCAGTCCCCATTAACTGCGCAAAGTGAGGGGCTTTCCAGTTTCTTGGCAGTAAGCCAGGTCCAGCTGCTTGTTCAGGTCTGTGAGTACTCTCTTTTAATAGCAGTTTAATTTGCATTTGAGAGGCATTTTTCTCTTTTCGTAGTATAATTTGCACAAAAGTACCAGGCTTTGCTAGATCCGATCACATATATATCACTATTAGATATTTGGAGCATTCCTGTAAGCTCTAAGTGGATCTTTCGGATAAGTGCATGCTGTGAAGAAAAAAATCAAATATGTAATAAGCATTTTAATTCCATGTCAACTACATGTATAGAAGACTCGTGTTACTACCAGTAAACTTTATGAATTAAATGGCTGTTTTGATGAGTTCAGAGCTCCGGCAAGGTTCAAGCAACCGATTTCAATCCACTGCAGAGCAAAGATAATCAGAGAAACATCCATTCGCACACAGATTTCCACCTGGGACAATGCAGAACAGTCAGTTAGCCTAATGTGTATGTCTTGAACCGTGGAAGGAGACCGAAGCACCTCCATGAACTGTTGGGGAGAACATGGAATCTTCACAAAAAAAATATGGGTAGGACTGCAGGTTTTATCTTGGCAAACCAATGCAGGTGAAAACATAACCTTCTGGCAGAGGTAATCATTTGCAAATTTCATAAACCCATTGTGGCAGCAGGAGCATGGTTGAGCGGGTCACCTGCTGTCAGTGTGTGTACTAATTAACCTGTGTTTGTTTCAGTGATTGGGCTACTGTGCCATCTGAACAATATGTATCTAGAGGTTTATTGAAGTTCAATAAAAGGCAGGGTCGCCAAACTCTCCTGTAACACATAAACAGCTATATATTTTCATTATCAGGTGGTTTTAACTTACATTTTCAAAGTTGCAATCTGCCAGAATCTGTTTGGTAGGAAGTTTAAATAGTTTACCCTTTCTCTCTCATGAGTGCAAATTTGCGAGAGTAGTGAATGTGAATTGAGAAATGCGCCCCTGCAATGGCCAAGTAAACTGTCCAGGCTGTGTGCCGCTCTCGCCCAGAGTTTGGTGAGATGGGTGCCAGCCTCCTTGTGACCCTAATTAGGATTGAATGAATGAATGAGTAAATAGAGAACTGCAAATTTATCAATTCCTATAGGGAAAGATAATGACAATAATAACAGTACACAGATATTAAACTAACAAATCAGATATGAACTAGCAAACTTCAGAATAAAATAGAACTAAGTACACATACAAATTAAACTCTCTTCCATTCATATACATTCAAACAATTGTCTGCTTGCATATAGGAAAGAATGTATACCACATCATGTATTTATATATAAAGCAGTTCCAAATTTCTGATAAGAAGACATGATGATCACCTGACATTTCAGTAGTTTTCATGTGACACTGTGTGCAATTACTGTTTGTTTTTATTTTTTCCACTAAAAAAGGGTCATGAAACAACAAGACGCAAGCTACGCATACATGTTTTTATCATTTTTAGTGCAATTTTCTTTAAGATTTTATAAAAAATATTTAAACACAGTTAGCTTGCTGGATGAACTGGCATTCTGTTTACTTCACCTGCCTTTTTATTTTTTTACTAGATAGCAATCCTTTTTTTTTGTCAGTGCTTACATGAAAGCTGGATGATGCCAACACGTGCCACAGTCATGGTCTAGGCAGCAATGATGAAGGGTGGTGGAATTAGTGGACAGATGGTGATGATGTGAGAGAGAGAGAGAGAGAGAGAGAGAGAGAGAGAGAGAGAGAGAGAGAGAGAAGGCTTAAAGTTGATCTATATATGCAGATGAATAAGTCCATGTACTGTTAATCCAAGCACCGCAGGTTGCAATTCGTCCTCAGGCCCGCCAGCATGTACTACTACCAAAACACACCATTAGAAATTCTAGTTGGACATGTCTCTTATTATGCCATGCAGTCTGTAAGAGTTTTTTTTTTAAAGGTAATACACTACACTTTCCCCTTCCCGCTTCAAAACCACACCATAATACACTATGATTCTGCAAAACCTCCGAACAGAAAGAAAAAAGCACCTTTAGCATCCTGTGGGGGTATTAAATATATCAATGTGAATATTCATGAGTACAAGAAGTAACGTTACTTTCCCTGTGGCATATGCAGTTGACAGTAAATATATATTTTTCAAACAGTGAAAAAGTATGATGCACACTATTCCTATTTTTTAAGTGACTTGTAGCTTGACAAGATGTCCAAAATTAAAATAAGTGCCATGCTGTTTTTTTGACAGATGTTTCAAAAGGGCAGGAACAGACATGCTTTAAAAAATGAATGTGGACCAATTTCCAAAAAAAGACAAAGCACAGCTAATTTTCAAGAAGACAAATGGCCAGATAGCTACTAACTCCAGGATTTGGGCACACTTTAGCTTGAGTTACTTGAAGTATTCTATACATTAAAACAGAACTGTTATATAACACGAGTCATCAACAAACAAATAAAACCAGAGGTTAGTATAAGTTGTCATGTCCTTAACAGGTAAAATACAATGAATAATGTACTCAAACTTTAGTGGTTGAATGCTGTGTCCTCATCAGACACAACACACAGACCATCTGATCTGATCTGTATATATATATCCCAATTCCACTGGAACACGGCATGCAATGATCGTGGCGGAAAGGTGCGGAACGCAGCCTAGGGAAGAGCTTCGGCATTTTTTACACTGAAAACGGGTGCAAATCCAACGGAAAAGTTGAAATTCTTATACCCCCATTTCACTGGACGACGGCATACAAGGATCGTGTAGCGGAAAGGCGCGGGATGCAGTCTACAGAAGAAGTTCGGCATTTTTATACGGAAAATGGGTGAAAATCCTATGGAAAAGTGGAAATTCTTACACTCTCGGAATGTTCACAGCAAGTGCAGAACAGGTACGCCAAAGTACGCCAAAGTACCAACAAAGTACGCCAAAAAGTACGCCAAAGTACCAACAAAAAGTACCAACAAAGTACCAACAAAAAGTACCAACAAAGTACCAACAAAAAGTACGCCAAAGTACCAACAAAGCCAAAGCTAAAACCAAAGTACCAACGTGACCCCACGGAACACTCATGGAATTTTTTTCCGTGAACGTGCTGTTGAACATGTTCAAAAGCACGTTCACAGAATATTTTGGCCTTCACACGGAATGACACGAAAGATGAGGGAATAACTGCAAAACGTTAGCGGATGACAACATTTTTGCTTCCGTAAGTCTGCCGTGCTCCAGTGAAATGGCGGTATTAGTATATGAACCCATGTGAAAGGAAAGTTTGAAAATAACTTAATGAGCTATGCACTGATGATGAAAGTGCTCAGTCATGATCTGTGCCAAAAATGATCTGTGCCACTATGGTCGACAAGAGTGGTTAGTGTACTTAACACACAGCATCTGGGTTTGAGCCCTGTGGTCGCCGAGGGCATTCCTCTGTGGCAGTTGCATGCTTTCCCTGTATTTGTGTAGGTCTCCTACAGTCCAAAGACATGTGCATCAGGTTAACTGGCAATTATCAATTTCCCCCGAAACAATGACCTTCAGTTATATTTGTTCCACAGAGAACAGGCGCTGTAAGGGACACACGACCTTTTTAGCTAAGAACATGGAAATGAGCGAAAGGTGTGAAAACTCACCAAGATTACTTTACTGAAACAAAGAAACCAGGCGGGATGGTGGTGTAGTGGTTAATGGTTCAAGTCTCAGGTTTTGGGTGCTGCTTGCATGGGTTTCCGACGAAGTCTTCTGGTTTCCTTTCGCAATCCGAAGACTTCTTTCTTTCTTCTTCTTCTTTTACTTTCGGCTGCTCCCTTCAGGGGTCGCCACAGCAAATCATCCGCCTCCACCTCACCCTGTCCTCCGCATCTTCTTTTCTGACTCCAACGACATCCAGATTAAATTAAGTGGCTGTTCCAAATTGCTCTCAGGTGTGCATGTAAATGGTTGTGTATATGCGTCTTTTGCCTTGTGATGGTCTGGTGAACTGTTCAAAGTGTACCCCACCTCTGCCAGCTGAGATAGGCTTTAACCTTCCCACATCATTAGTAGAAGTAAGCAGTTCAACAAATGACAGATTAATGAGTCAGAAACAAACAAACCAAGAAAACTGGAGAAATTGAAACCTGTTTTTCTTTGACTGCCGAAGAACTTACTATTCAATTCAATTCAATTTTATTTGTCTATCACTTTTTACAATTGGCATCGTCACTAGGCAGCTTTACACAGTAAAACTCATTCATTAATAATTCTTCTGCAAACCCTACACATCCCAAATGAGTAAGCCCACAAACCTGTGTATATTTCTTCCTCTTTGGAAGCCACTGTTGTTTGAAATTAATTTGTTGGTGAACAACACTTATTCAGTGGGCTTCATATTCGTCTATACGATGTAAACAAGTTAGATTCCCAAGACTGGTGTGATTGCAGAGCAAGCATTGTCTAAGCACCATCACCAGGGTTAGCGTTTTGGATTCATTTCATTGATTTCAAAACATGTTTTGAGAAACTATTAATTATTTTTGATAATTATTGATATCTTGGAGCAGTAGTTAGCATGTCCACCTCACAGCAAGAAGATCCTGAGTTCAATTCCCAGCGTGGGTGTTTCTGTGCGGAGTTTGTATGTTCTCTCCGTGTTTGCGTGGGTTTCCTCCGGGTACTCCGGTTTTCTCCCACGATCCAAAAACATGCACAGTAGGTGAAGTGGCTGCTCTAAATCAGTGAGTGTTGGCCCTGTGATGGCCTGGTGAGCTGTCCAGGGTGTACCCGCCCTTACCCAGAGTCGGCTGAGATGGGTGCCAGCCTCCCTGTGACCCTAATAGTATTAAGCGGTTCAGAAAATGAATGAATGAATAAATGAATCAATTGATATCTTGTAATTTTTTCCGCTCAGCTTTTCAAACCTTTAAATTCCGGTATTGGAGATAATCAGCCAAAATTTGAAGCAGAATTTAATTGAACAATATGAGTCTCAAAAACACACAAGACATTTGGTTGGGTTTCACATGGTGGGGTCTTTGACACAACATTGTTTTTGCTTTTGATTTGGACAAATAAAACTGTCTTTTCCCTAAATATTGTAAATACCAAAGCACCGATGTTTGCCTGCAATAATATTCAGAATTTCATGTACAGTATGAAGTACTTTTCTCGTCTAGGAAAATATGACCACTGGAACATTATTACTGATGATAGTTGAAATGTAAGCTCTGTATGTCCTTTATGTGGTGAGTATATTTTCCATGGTTGTAGTAAGCTTCACATATTCCCATATTATATGAGCACCATATAAAAGTCTTTTATTTTCGCAGACCTCAGCACTCCAATATCACACCAATCATTCAATTATTCATATTCTAAGCCGTGTAATCCTAATTATAGTTGCAAGGAGGCTAGTACCCATCTCAACTGACTCTGGGTAAAGGTGGAGTTCTCCCTGGACAGATAGCCAGGCCACTGCAGGGCCAACACACCCTCACTCTCATACCTTGGGAAACTTAAAACAGCCAGGTAGCTAGTAATCATTCATCCATTCATTTTCTATAATCGTTTAATCCTAATTTGGGTCGTGGGGAGGCTGGTGCCCATCCCAGTTGACTCCGGGTGAGGGCAGAGTACACCCTGGACAGCTCGCTAGGCCATTGTAGAGCAGAAACACGCTGATGGCTATGCAGCTACTCTTGTCGAAAGGCAGCAATGGTTCTTTTACCTGAACCTCTCACCATAGACAGTGAGAGACATGGCCGGCCTTTGATAACCCAGTTAGCTGCACTGGGGGGACAGTGACAACCTGTTGATAGTGGGGCTTGAACCCCCAACCTTAGGATCAGTGATCTAGCAGCTTTATCACCAGGCCACCACTGCCTAAAAATATATCTGTAATGTAGCTTAAAATTAAATTTGGCTGGCATTCCAATTTTAGTGAATAAGTACTTAGGCTCAACAATCCAGAGCAATGGAGAGTGTGGAAAAGAGGTGAAGAAGCGTGTGCAGGCAGGCTGGAATGGTTGGAGAAAAGTGTCCGGTGTGATGTGCGATAGGAGAGTGTCAGCAAGAATGAAGGGAAAAGTGTACAAGACGGTGGTGAGGCCAGCGATGTTGTATGGATTAGAAACAGTGGCGCTGAGGAAAAGGCAGGAGGCAGAGCTGGAGGTAGCAGAGATGAAAATGTTGAGGTTCTCTCTGGGAGTAATGAGGATGGATATGATCAGAAATGAGTATATCAGAGGGACAGCCCACCTAAGATGTTTTGGAGACAAAGTCAGAGAGGCTAGATTGAGATGGTTTGGACATGTACAGAGGAGGGATAGTGAGTATATTGGCAGTAGGATGCTGAGGTTGGAACTACCAGGCAGAAGGCCTCGAGGAAGACCAAAGAAGAGATTTATGGATGTGGTGAAGGAAGACATGAAGGTCGTTGGAGTCAGAAAAGAAGATGCAGAGGACAGGGTGAGGTGGAGGCGGATGATTTGCTGTGGCGACCCCTGAAGGGAGCAGCCGAAAGGAAAAGAAGATTCCAATTTTAGTGAATGCAATTCTTGCACAAGGGTGCAGATCCCTGATCACCAGACAAAGAACCAGATTTGAACATGCACTCTTTTCATTTCTAGCTGCTTTCCAGTCACACTCCATGTTTCATCTTTAGCATTTTTTTTTGTCGCAACACTTATTTAGAACAAAAAGGATTGGGAGTGAGGATACTGTATTAAAAAGTCCAAAAGTGCTGGGTAACTCGCTCTGGGGAGCAGAAAAGCAATAAGCCCTCAGCCATTAGCACAAAACATTTTTCAGATCGTAATTTGATTTAAAGGGACAAGCGAACACACCTTTAATACCTGGCAATCCATCATATCCGTTCATAAAGCAAAAACAATGTAAAATGTATTCAAATTGATTATTAATTCAAAGACTCAATCTTTTTTTTTAAGATTATTGAAGGTGTAAATCAAATAGTACTGATCTTATAGACATAACAATCTACAGGCAAACTACGTTTGCTTCGGCTCTATATTAAAATAATTTGTGATACAAATTTCTTAGCATTTCATTTTGGCTGTGCAGCCGTATAGTGTAAATCATTTTGTGAAATGCCACTTTGTGAAATGAAGCTAGAAATGTCTATAGAACAATATTGTGTAGTATATGGACAAAGAGCTGTGACAGACGTGATTAATTATCCCAGGGGAGCAAATCCTCATCACGGTAATGTCACCTGTACGTACACACTCATACATATTTTGCAAGGCAGGAGATTAGTTTCTAAATCACAGCTATTACCCTGTCACTCGGAATGCAGGAATCACAGATATGACATAAAATTTATATGATGGTGAGATCTGTTTTTAAGCCTTTTGCTGAGGCTTGACTATTATTATGGCTGTTACAATGCACAACACAATATAGTACAATATACAGTAATAATATAGTACACAAGAGCAATGCTGTGTTAGTTGAAACAAACAATGCAGTTAATACAGTGCTTCTCAAATAGTGGGGTGGGCAGTATGATGCCGGGGGGGGGGGGGGGGGGGTGATGCCGGGGCGAGCACATATAACTCTGGGGCACATGCTTTTCTGGAATAGTGTATGAGAATTAAGTGTAACTGCACCTCCATTCCACAAGTTGGCAGTGGCGCTCTCATTGTCGCGCTATGGTGTAGCAGTTTTTCGCACGAGCAAACGATATGAAGTGCGGTAAACAACCCCTCAAGAAAAGAAAAAATATATTTTTTATTTCAGGTACATTGGTGCACTTTAAATCTGTTCTGCTACAGAATAAAAAACAATGTTAATGAAGTTTTCCTTTATTGTAAGTTGAACTATATTTCTTTCTTTTTTGTTTTTAATGTTAATTAGAGATACAATGTTATGCAGATGTGTACTAATAACTATTTTATCGACTAATAATGCTACTTATAGTTGCTTGCGGGGCGGTGGGGTGTGTGTATGTGAAATGTTTATTTCTTCCTAGAGGGGGCGCCACAGAAAATACAGTAGGCCCTCGTTATTCGCGGGGGTTTGGTTCTGGCCCCTTCTGCGAATGAAGATCCGCGAGTTCTGTACCCGGAAGTAAAACCTCATGTATCACCGGAAGTAAAATACTATGTATCTATTACATGCACTAAAATATGCTTCTTATAAACATTCTGTAGACAGTCTTACTCAATAATACAGTATTAATGTAGTAAAATGTAGTAATGATTAAGAAAAACTTCATTTTGTGCTGTGATATTTATTCATAGTAAAATATAAACATTATACAGCATATATATATATATATATATATATATATATATATATATATATATATATATATATATATATATATATAAACACATATATCAGTGGTTCCTAACCTGGGTTCGATCGAACCCTAGGGGTTCGGTGAGTCGGTCTCAGGGGTTCGGCGGAGCCTCTGCCACGGAGGTCAGGACACACCCGACTCATCATGTCAATTAGTGATGACACGCCCCGCTTGGCCATCACTGGCTGCAGATGATCATATTACATTGCTTGGCCAATCAGTGCCGCAGGGAATTTAACGCGCTCAGTAGTCAATGTGTGAAGTCGTGAGATTTTTTTCGGAATATTTTAATCCATACTAACTATGTCGAGCAAAAAAAGAAAGTGATCGGACGAATATGTACAACATGGATTCACATGCATCATGGAACGTGATGGGACTCAGCGTCCTATCTGAATGATTTGCAATGCCAAGTTGAGCAGCTCTAGTCTCACACCGGCAAAACTAAAGGAACACTTTGTGAAACTGCATGGAGATGGGAATACAAGAACACAACAGTACCGATGTCTTGAATTTGTATATATATATATATATATATATATATATATATATATATATATATATATATATATATATATCTTGAATATATATGCGCATTGACAACCTGTGTGCGAATGAGGAACAAGGGTCGTATAAATAGTCTCAAGCAATCAGCAGGTAGGAGGACAGCCATTGGCTGAAATTGAATTACATGACAGTTGCTTGGCAGTCCACGAATATGCGTATGGATGAGTGCAAAACCGCCAATAGTCAAGGACCTACAGTGATTGAGAAGTGCTGAGTTAGTATAATAACGTTCTGGTATGTATTTCTGTAGTGTTTTTTATATATACAGGGATCCCTCACTTTCTGTGGGTAATGGAGACCGAGGATCCCCCCCAAATTTTTTTTTTTGCATAATTGGCCTTGTTTTGTGGCATTTTCCTGAACTTTTTCCCTATTTTCCAGAATTTCCTTTTTTTTTTTTTCGATGAATATTTTTGAAAAACCTGCGATGTACTGAAGCCACAGAAACTGAAGTATGAAGTAGCGAGGGATCTCTGTATCTGAGCATTTAACATTCATGCTTTGGGAGGAAAAATGTGTTTAAAGCATTTATAGATAAAACATGCAGAGATAAGATCCTGCAAAAGTTCCTGTTGTTCACCTTTCTTTTCACACGGAAATGCAAAGAATATGTTAATATAGATTGTTGAAGAACCTTTCACAAACAATCTGTGATTTTATTGTCAAATTAATTGAGTGGTTTTAAAACAGAAGGGAATTGGTAGGTTTGGGTCAGGTGAGATTGAAAGCTGCATAGTTCCACTCATGTGTAAAATATGTTTCCATTTGTCATGGAGGGCAGTGGTGGCCTTTTGGTAAAGGTGCTGGAGCACTGATCCTAAGGTTGGGAGTTCAAGCCCCACTCTCAACGGGTTGTCACTGTCCCCCCCAGTGCAGCTAACTGGGTTATCAAAGGCTGACCATGTCTCTCACTGTCTATTGTGTGAGGTTCATGTAAAAAAAACATTGCTGACTTTCGCCAAGAGGAGCTACATAGCCGTCAGTGTCTTTCTGCCCTGCAATGGCCTAGTGAACCATCCAGGGTGTACTCTGCCCTCACCCGGAGTCGGCTGGGATGGGTGCCAACCTTCCTACGACCCTAATTAGGATTAAATGGTTCAGAAAATGAATGAATTTGTCATGAGGAAAATGAATCAGATCATTGAATTGTTCTGACGTAAGTAATACAATAATTATTGTTTACAGGCAGAAAACCTCATATGATATTTCTGTGGTATTCAGTTTACATAGACTGTCAAATACATGTTACATGACATATGTACCCTCACGCATAGGCCAACTGTAAGAAAACCATATGATTCTGAGTGAAAAAAACAAAAACAAAACAAAATTAAAAAGCGTATAAAATTCACCATAACACATCTGCAGGACACAAGAGAGCTATGAACCAGAATTACATAGGAGACCAGCCTATGTCCCAAACCGGAGGACAAGGGTCTGTCATGGCATTTTGCAGTTACACAACAGTCAAGATTCCGATGACACTCAAACAAAAATTCCCAAAGATTTTTTTCCGTTGTATATCAAATTTAAGGATGAGGCAGAGCTGTACTGCACTTCATGACACCTGTTCAGACTCACCGCATGTCGTGTTTACCGGAGTTTTTAACCCGGGGGCAGCCAATCGCAATGAAACATTGTTCTGTGATATTTTTTCTAAATATGAACACTTTGATCAATAATGAAAGAAAGTCCTCCTCCTCCTCCTCTTCTTCCTCCTCTTCCTCCTCCTCCTCCTCCTCCTCCTCCTCATCGTCGTCATCTTCTGCTTGAACTTGGGTTGAGTCATGGAGGGAGCAGCCGAAGGATTGAGGTCCAGATGTCCCTCTCCCAAGCTACTCCCTCCAGCTCTTCTGAGGAGGACACTGAGAAATGTTCATACCAGCAGGGAGACATAGTCCCTCCAGCATGTTCTGGGTCTTTTCCAAGTTGGACATGCCTGAAACACCCCACCGGGGAGATGTTCAGAAGGCATTCTAATCAGATTCCAGATCCACCTAAACAGGCTCATCTCAGCACAAAGGAGCAGTGGTGAGTAAGATGAGTGATAAATTAATTGCATTAAAGAAACTTATTCTTTCAAATCTATACCATGTGAAGAGTGAGAACTATCACACTGTACCTAATGCCGTGTGATTCAGTGATGACTTCTCAGAATACTCTAGGGATTTCTCTCCTGTGTTCCACCAGTAATTTAATACCATTGAAACCAAGTTTATTTTGATTTTGTCTTATTTTGAGGTACAAACAATTATTTCACAGAGGTTTCTCTGAGGCTGCATCTCCAGGAACAGGATTTCTCGAGGTGTACAGGACTGAACTGAAAAGTGGGTGTTGATATCTCAGGCCCCGTGGTAACCCAGAATGAAGGGCGCCAGTGCATATAAAATTCCCCGCATTTAAACTTTTCAGAGGTTAGGAGACTTTCAAGTCAGGTTTTGCTCTGCTACTGGTAACATGTAAGCCAGTACAACCTGTTGCATGGTCAAGTGGTCGGCGACTAAACCAGCTCCTCCACCAGGCTCTAAATTTGGTCAGGAAGGTGACTAGAAAGCCAGTAGGAATAAAAACAAGACCTATCAAAGGGCGGATGAGCTCTTTAGAATCAACGGCTAGCTAGCTAGAGATGGTGTCTCAATAAAAACACCCTGCAGAAAGAACCTTGGGCCTCTACTGCGGATTGTTTTTTACCCATGGCTGTATACGAAGGAATACGCCAGAATTCTGGCACAGCACCCAGATTGATTGATTGAGGTTATGAGCACCTCTAGTGAATGAATGTTACGTGAAATTTGTCAAATGTTTGTAGGTAATCAGTCAATCATACAATTGATATCCTTTATCAGTCCTGCAAGGTAAATTTGGCTCTTTAGCTCATCCAAAGTGAGCCCACATTCAAATAAAACAGTGAACACTCACCCTTGGTATATTGTGGCACCCTTGCTCTAGGCTACTTCACCCATAAAGGTGGAGGAAGGGAAGATGCTGCTAATTCCCCTGCCGCCACACATTTTCATTTTTCCTCTGCTGGTTCTGGAATC
The DNA here is from genome assembly GCA_024760905.1 of Plotosus lineatus. Taxonomy (NCBI): domain Eukaryota; kingdom Metazoa; phylum Chordata; class Actinopteri; order Siluriformes; family Plotosidae; genus Plotosus; species Plotosus lineatus. The sequence goes on from CM045740.1 coordinate 16,327,509, forward strand.
AAACCAGCAATGTTTATTTCCCAAACCTGCTTCTCCAATCATTAGTCCACAGCTGACCTCACTCACCTCTTGTTTCTGTGCTCTATTGAGCATTATTATGTTGATGCTTCTGTGATGCCTGTCTGTTTTTATTTTTATCCCAGACTCGTGGTCTTACTGGAAATATATAATTTAGTGTTTAACTGTTTTCGAACAGGGAGTGGTCCGTTTTTGCTTCTCTTTGTGCAGTTAACATAAGAGGTCCACTCAGTTTCTCATTCATTTGCCAAACTGCTTATTAGGATTACAGGGAGGCGAAACCGACATTGGATGAGATACAAACTGAATAGTTTGGCAGACCACTAAAAACAAAAAAATAACACACAAACAACCACATACATTCACACCTGGGGCAAAATACCAAAGCCAAGGACTCAAACCCAGGACCTTCTTTATGTGAGGTGGATGTGCTAACTACTGTGCCACAGTACCTCCCATGATTGGTCCAACTTTTGTAACAGTGAGCAAAGGAGGCTTTTGAGTGGCATATCAGTAAATGGAGTGCCATTTTGCTTTCATTTCATGCGTCCTTTTATTTGTATACTGTATTTCTAAGCTATTTTTCAGCCTGGAGAAACTCCTGGCACTGCTCCCTTTACTTTAGGGCACACATTTAACTCCAAACCCAGCCCCTGTTTGTGTGTTAGTCTCCTTATAGTGTACTTTCTTTTAGCAGAGTGAACAAGAGAAGAGGAAGATCTATCAGTTTTATGCATGCAGTAAACTATAAGAATGAACTGTATTTAAAATGAGTAATACTTTAGGTCTGTTTTCCTTGTCTGGTGTTGGAGCAAATAATTAAAACATAACAGCATATTATTCATGAGGACAATAAAATGTCTGGTGCTTTATTATCACTGAAGGCTTTTTTTCCACTAAAGTGGACACCAGTAAAACATCGGAATCCATTCACTTTCAATCTTTGTCTGTTTACTTTCTACTTCAGTCCACTTTCATGTCCCTATTCTTGCATTATTGTTAGACTAAAAACATAAATATGTCGATGGTGTAGCTCATGCATATACCCTGATTATTTGGGTGATAACACCCAATAATGCCCGAGATTTGATAGATTTTTAAGTCGGAAGCGAACATGAGAAGTACAGTGGAACCTCGGTACATGAACGCTTTAGAGGTGGAACAAATTGGAATTCGACCAAAATCTGGAAGTTGAATGCTAAAAAAAGTGCGAGAAAAAACAAGAATGAACAAGAATGAACGAGAAAAAATGAGAAAAAAACAAAAGTCCGGAAGTCCGGAAGTTGTTGGTACTATGTATCACCCTGACAAAGCTAAAGCTAGCAGCACTGTGAACACCTTTTACGATGAGGTCATGTGCCACTTCCATAAGGTTTTGAAAAAAAGGCAGAAACAAGCCACTTTAGAAATGTTCTTCAAGAAAAGAAAGGAACATCCTGAAGGAGAGTCATCCACACCAAAGCGAATAGCAAGAGAAAAAACACCTTTGGCTGATTCACTTGAAGCTGTTATGGAAGGGGATCGTCCTCCTCTCTCCTTCTCCAACATTTACGTATGCCAACTGTTCACCACCTCAAAGGTAAAAATTCTTATCTTTATTGTTCTTATGCTTTAACTGTACTGTGGTTTTAATTTTAGTTTACTGTGTTCAATAATTTTTTCACGTAATTTGCGGACCTATGGTATGAGTTACGGTACCGTTAACTTCTGTTCGAAAGATGACGGAACGGATTAAGACCATTTACATTATTTGTAATGGGAAAAATAGATCCAGAATTCGACCAGCCGTCTGAAATGAATTGTGGTCGAGTACCGAGGTTCCACTGTATGTGACAAATATCATGGACCACGTTACTGAACGTCAGTGACTGTCAGTAAGGAATCCACCCGTTTCCTATGCTTTTTGAAACACGTTTCCAAATATTGGATGATTACACATGATAATCAACTAAGTGGTGACTTTTGCCAACAAAGTCTCAGTCAGTCTCAAGCAAAGTTTCAGACAATCTACAACTGTCCGTGACTGTCTGCAACCATGTCTGCGATGAAACTTGGGGATCATTTTCGATATGGTCACCAACTACAAATAAGACATGCAAAAATGATAGCCAACCACTGCCGATCATCGCAGAGCATCACTGACACACTCTAACTCAAAAATTCATGGGTGGTCGCCAAAGAGTCACCCAAATGAGATCAGGTTTATACATTTGCTGAGGAATAATTTAAAGATACCTATGTCAGTGAGGAAATGCTCATCCACTCTGTTTCAAAATACTATTGATTCTTTCAGTGTAACTTGCACACAGCCAGACCTGTAATCCTTCATTAATCTCCTTGATAATTCTCCCAGCTCTGGATCCACCATGACCCTGATCAGGCTAAAGCTGAAGATGAATTTTGAATTCTTCCAAACATTTTAAGCTTTTAGCTGTTAGCAAAGTAATCCCGGACAAATGTACACTGAATTCTGCTATTACTATCCTTAGCACTTCATCTGCTCCATTTCCATAATGGTTCCATTTTACAAAGAAAGTTTTTACATATGTACTTATCATCTAGTACATATCCATCATGGAAATATTTTCTATGGTGAACAAAGTTTCACACCACAACAGAAAGGCTTAGTTACCATGACAATCTTTGTGAGCTTACCAACAGAAATACGAATTTGTTTGTCAACAAATTCAACAACATCTACCTTGGTACTTCATCTGCCTTCACTGAGCTTGATATACCTGATGTTGCTAGCGGGCTGTCAGAATTTTCCCCAGGACACAGAAGTCTTTCATCAATAAGGCCGATAACATATGCTGCAGATTTCCTATCCGACTTCCAACACATTTGCTTGTCATCACTCACACAGATCGCTAGGTAAGCTCCATGTGGTCACCTTATTGCTCTACATGAGTTTTAAATTGACTTACTACGAGCATTTGACCATAATGAGGCTATCCTATCACTTTCACTGCCACCTTCGACACTATTGACCATCAGATCCTTAAACAATTGAAACATTACTTGGCAAGTACCAGTTGATGCGTACAATGGATTAGATCCTATTTAGAGAATTGGAAGCTGAGAGTCGTCATTGCTGGAATTCACTTTGAAGGACCCAAGCTATCTGTGCATACACAGACTTGGTAACATAATTTGTAATATCTATACTGAGGATCGTCAACTGTACTTTACTTTAGCAAAAATGTCATCATCATCATCTCCTTCCACTTAATCAAGTCAAGGGTCAAGTTTGCAGGGGCATCAGCCTAAGCAGTGAGGTCCAGACGTTCCTCTCACCAGCCACTTCCTAAAGCTCTTCTGTGGGAACACCAAAGTGTTATCAAACAACCAACAGACATAATCTCTCCAGTGTGTTCTAGGGGTCTCTACTTGGTTGAACATGCCCGAAACACCACACCGAGGAAGCGTTCAGGAGGCATTCTAATCAGATGCCCGAGCCACCTCAACTGGCTCCTCTCAACATGGAGGAGCAACGGTTCTACTCCAAGCTCTCCCAAGATGGCTGAGCTTCTCACTCTATCTCTAAGGGAGAGTACATCATCCTGCGAAGGAAGCTCATTTCAGCAGCATGTAACGTCAGTCTTGTTCTTTTGGTCACTACCCAAAGCTCGTGTCTATAGCTGAGAATTGGAAAGTAGATCGACTGGTAAATTGAGAGCTTTGCCTTGCGGCTCAGCTCCATCTTCACTACAGCAGAGACCGCAGTGATCCACCTGTCAATCTCCCACTCCATTCTTCCCTCACTCGTGAACAAGACCCCGGGATACTTGCACTTGTGCTTGGTTGTGAATTGCGCCAATGACAACTGGAGGTCCAGGATTCATGACACAAAAATAACAACATCATCCACAAAAAGTAGAGACAAGATGCTATGGCCACCAAACCAGAACCCCTACACGCCCATGTGGGCAATAATAGTGTGAGAGCAAAAATGTATCAACTGGTATGACCCACAATTTTAAATCCAAAATTAAACATTTAGTTATTGAGATTAGACGGGGCAGTGGTGGCCTAGTGGTAAAAAGTGCTGGATCGCTGATCCTAGGACTGGGGGTTCGAGTCCCACTCTCCACAAGTTGTCACTGCCACCCCCCCTCCCAGTGCAGCTAACTGGGTTATCAAAGGTCGGCCATGTCTCTCACTGTCTATGGTGAGAGGTTCATGTAAAAGAACCATTGCGGACTTTCGTCAAGAGTAGCTGCATAGCTGTCAGCATGTTTCTGTCCCTCGCTGAAGGGTTGTGTCAGGAAGGGCATCCGACATAAAAACCTATGTCAAATCAAACATGAGAATCATTAATATGACTTCCATGAAGATGGAGGCAGATGATTTGAGGTGGTGACCCCTGAAGAAAAAAAGGGAACAGCTGAAAGGAAAAAGAAGAACAAGTTATTGAGATTAGATAATATATGATGGTAAATAGGCTGAAACTAAATGATAATCAGATTTAAATCAGTATTGGATGAGTCTTATTATACTCCAGGTTTGGAGTGTTGTAGCTCAGAGGGAGCTAAGTTGTAATTTATGGTTATGGAAGTTTTTTCTCAACCAATTAATCCTAATTAGGCTCATGGGGAGGCTGGCACCCATCTCTGCCACCTCTCGGCAAGGGCAGGGTACACCCTGGACACCTCACCAAACCATTGCAGGGCCAACACTCACACAACCACTCATACTCACACCTACAGGTGATTTGGAACAGCCAATTAACCTACTGTGCATGTTTTTGGATCGTGGGAGGAAACCCACAGAAGCACAGGGAGAACATGCAAACTCCACTAACCACTAAACCACAGTGCTGACTATTTTTTTCTCATTTTTAAATTATTATTATTATTATTATTATTATTATTATTATTATTTATTTTTATTTATTTTTTTATTATTTGAACAGTCTACTGATATGGACATTTTTCATTTTTTAACAATTATAATAGGAACTAAAAACCTTGGAACAAATTCAAGCCTCCTGTTGAACAATATAAATATAACAGACTGAACCAAACATGGGCAAAATGATGTCAAATCATGAATTAGTATATTTATTTATTTATTTATTTATTTATTTATTCATAAATTTACTGGGATGGGCTGACAAGCTGTTCAGCATGTCCTTGTCTTTTCCCAGAGTCAGCAGGGATATGCTCCAGCCTCCCTATGATCTGAATAAAGGATAAAGTGGTTTGGAAAATTAAACGAATGTGATCAATTCATTAATTAATTACATCTTATTGCCTACTTGCTATTAGACGTGTTTCTTTCTTTTTACCCAATTTTGCTGTATAGAGTGAATCAATTATTCTCTTATAGCATAAAATTACACTGTAGGGCCAGTGGCGTAGTGGTTATGGTGCTGTGCTCATGATCGGCAGGTTGTGTGTTCAAATCCCAGTTAGACCCTCACTGTGTTAAGACCCCTGGGTAAGGTCTCAACCACAAGTGTTCCTCTGTTAACCCAGCAGTATAAATGGGTACCAGTGAAAATATACTGGGAAGGTAACCTGCCATGGACTATTGTCCCATCCAGGAGGACTTGAATTCCTGGTAGCTTCATGCTATGGAAATTGGGGAAGCCTCATGATCACCAGCCTGATGATTCACTATGGCTTGGGTGTAAAAAGCCCAAAGGACTTTGCCTTTACCATACAAATTTACATAGGCTCTATTGTAAGTGCAAGTCTCATTGTGGATCTGGCTGCCAGGATTATTTGTGGCTCTGGCCCAAACAAGCCTGCAGTCCAAAACCTTGTTGTATCAGTAGCCTACTCATGCATGTTTCATCTCAAGTGCACAAATAGAACTTTTGCCTGAAACACCAGGGAGAATTTTCTGTTGTTTCATGAGTAACCTTCAGATCTGAGGGAAGTTTGGGCACTTTAAGTTCATGAAATACCCTTTAGATTGGTTGCAAATGAAAAATGTATATTTAGCTATATGTATAGCCAGACAATTTTTTATAAGATCGCATTGAATTTTTTCCTTCGTATTTAAAGCTGTAATATTTCTCAAATAGTCAACTACAAAAAAATGTTATGCAAGCCCATTAATTAAAACACTGTGTAACAGCTCACAGGCTCAGATACAGGCATTCACTTTTCTGTAATAGCCATGAGCAGTGTCACGCTTTTTTGCTCTTTTGGTCTTTGGCAGGTTGAAATTTGATTTTTTTGTTTTTATATATACTCGTAATGTATTACCCATGTAAGCTAAATTATTTTGTCTGCATTTAACCCATCCAAAGTGAGCACATACACACTTGGAGCAGTTGGCTGCCAAACACACACTGGGGTGCCCGGAGAGCAGTTCGGGGGTTAGGTACCTTGCTCAAAGACACTTTAGCTATGAAGTTGGAGGAAGGGAAGGTGAAGGGCACTTGCTCACTGCCACCCATTTTCCTGTGGGTCACTGCCATTTTATCAGTTTGGGGGCAACCTACCCATAACCAAGTGAAAGCCCAAATACTACCACCCACCCAATTGCTCATTTCAAGGTTCTGATGGCAATCTTAGATCCATAACAGTCATTATAACAAATTAAGATGTCATCTAAATAGACAGCAGCATACAAACTATGTGGACAGAGGACTTTGTCAATGAGTGATTGAATCCATGTGATCCAAAAGTAGTGGAAACCCTATTACTATTACTCCTATACTCCTAGGATCATGAGGACATGCAAACTCCTCCACCATGATAAGGTGGCGATTCAAGGAGGGGAATATTCACAACATCTTTTTTATTATAATATTTTAAACTGAACCTTTTACTCTTATGCTTCACTTCTTTCCCTTTTCCACTTTCTTTCAGTATTATTGTAATTCAAAGCCTTGCTTTTCTTTCTAGATATTCACTTAATTCGCTTCTTCTTCTTCTTCTTCTTCTTCCTATTTTTATTATTATTATTATTATTATTATTATTATTATTATTATTATTATTAATCAGTATTCTGAATAATACTATTCACTCATGTGTTGTTCAAGAAAATGTACAACTTTCAAAATAAAGAAAATAATAGCAATAACATTATATTAGAGGACAATAGAATACAATCAAAATGGTGAAAATGTGAGGTGGGGCATTTAATACCTTACTACACATGTTGTTTTTATTGGTACAGTTGTGTGAAGTGGACATTGTCTCTTAAAGTTATGAATTCTAAATGTCTGTGTTCCAGGAGGGCAGTGGTGGCCTGGTGGTTAGGTGCTGGATTACTGAATGCAAGCTTATGGGTTCAAGCCCTGCTGTCTGTTGTCACTGCTGTCCTCCAGAGTGCAGCTAACTGTATTATCAAAGGCCCGCCTTTGTCTCTCACTGTCCATGCTGACTTTCATCTAGAGAAGGCTTTAAAGCTGTCAGTATGTTTCTGCCTTGTGATGGCCTAGCAGGCTGTCCTGGGTGTAGTCTGCTGTCACCCAAAATTGGTTGAGATAGACACCGGTCTCCCCATGGATACACCAGTCTCCATGGACCGGTGGTTGGGGACCCCTGGTTTACTGTATCTGAAGCTTTTAATGTGATCACTCATTCTTCAGGACATATTTCTTCGGTGAGGCAGCCCAGTAGTTTAGAGGTTAGCATGTCCCCCTCACAGTAAGATTCAAGGTTCAATTCCCAGCTTAGGTATTTTATGTGGAGTTTGCATTTTCTAACCATGGTTGTGTGGGTTTCCTCCAGGTACTCCGGGTTCCTCACAGTATGTGAGTACATCCTGTGAGTATGACTATGAGTGGTTGTGTGAGTGTTGGCCCTGTGATGGCATGGCGAGCAGTCCAGGGTGTAACCCACCCTGCATTATGTAGCTGTAATGTTTTAGTTACCAGGGATTTTGCAGACATGGAGAACTAGACAGCTGGAAGAGTGTTAAGTTACTTATAAGTATTGTATTTGATTTTACCAACCCAAATATTGAACAGAAAGGTTTTCTTACTTGAAAAGCTTTTTTTTTTGTATCCACTGTACTCATAAATTCCTGCCTTGCAGGAGAAACACCAACACAGTCAGTCGATTAAGGGGGTTTGCATTGCAATGATACACCACATCCAACCCACTCACAGGATTTTTAGAATTAAGCCAAGAGGGCCAAAATATATTTTCTCTTTTTCTCTGTGTGTTTTTGCCCTCTCGCCATTAATCATATCATTACTCTTGACCACATGCAAAAACTATTTTTAGTTAAAATATTTACATAAAACTACAATATTTTAGTGGCTGTGGCTGATATATATACAGTATACCGTATTCGACATGATACGCACCCAGGGTGCTTAAAAATCGGCATGGGTGGGCGCTTATTAAAATGTTACCAGTGGAGTGGAACGGTAAGTGCTTATTCCCATCGAGGTGGAAAACATTAATAATAACAGAACAATAAAAGAGTTTTACTGGTATTTGTGTTATTCATTTTGTGGTATCAACCAAACTACTTACATGAGAGCTGAAAATAAACAGAAAACAGAATACATTTAAATAAAAAAAAAGACCCTTTAGTTTTCCCTCCCGGGGCTGTTCCTTTAAACTATTTCCATGAAGTAAAATTGAGCCAATCAACAGCATAGGCGTAGCAGTTGAAAAAAAAAAAAGGGGGGGTGGGCAAGGCAAAGCAACATGCATGGATAACACAAAGTCAAGAATTTCTGTTTATAAATCACCAATAATGTTTTGTAGATGTATCATATAGTGTGCATATCAGCACAAGAATATATTTGCAATTTAAACCGTGCTTCACTTTTGAGAAAAAAAAATTAAATATAAAGTCACAGTGTGGAACATTAAAAAAATAATAATAATCTTTTATTTCAAATTATTTGATATCATTAATATATATATATATATATATATATATATATATATATATATATATATATATATATATATATATATATATATATATTAATACATGAAACAGCATAATGTATATTAAGTAGAATTATTATCTACTTTATATAATTATATAACTCTTTAAGCATGTCTCTAGTAGGCCAATAAACAAGTTATTTTATTATTTTAATGTTACAAAATGTGTAAATGTGTAGATGTTTCATTTTCAAGAACATTTATTATTAATATTAAGCTAAACTATGACATGCTTGTGTCACTTTAAATCACAAGCTTCCCTTAAGCCTTTAGTTTTATTACTGTAAATTAACAAACTCATTAAATTAAATGTAATATTTGAAGTTATATAAAAAATATAAGGCTGGAAGTATATATCAAGACTGGTGTATGCATATAATATACATTTTTCTTTCTTCCTTTCGGCTTTTTCCCTTTCTTGGGAGTCGCCACAGCGAATCATCTGATTTGCTGCTATAACTGGCAAATGCAAATGGTGCATCATTTGCCCCCATAATACTGACAAGAAAGTTTCATGTATACTGTATGTGCAACCTGCAATAAAATAGAGCACCAAACACAAAAATGCATGTGAAGCAGGTTTAAAACATAAGTACCAGCATCACCCATCACAAACCCCACGACTATATCTTCATGCCTATTGTCGGTAATTAATCTATAAATAAATATTTCATTTTGACAATCACAATTTTCAGGGCCTTTAGTAACATAAATGATTTGAGTGATTCTACATACAAACATTTAAAGTATTACATATCTACTATCAACCTTTTCTTATCTTGCAGTGCTGGCCTGGTGGTAAAGGTGCTGAATTACCGATCCCAAGGTTGGGAGTTCAAGCTTCACTGTCAACGGTTGTCACCGCTGTCCCCCCAGTGCAGATAACTGGGTTATCAAAGGCTGGCCATGTCTCTCACTGTCTATGGTGAGAGGTTCATGTAATAGAACCATTGCTGACTTTTGACAAGAGTAGCTACATAGCCATCAGCGTGTTTCTGCCCTGCGATGGCCTGGTGAGCTGTCCAGGGTGTACTCACTCTGCCTTCGCCTGGAATCAGCAGGGTTGGGTGCCATGCCTCCCCGTGATCCTAATTAGGATTAAGCGGCTAGACAAAATGAATGAATGAATGAATGATTGGAAATGATTACACGCCTTCTCATCCCATCCCAAATAACTACAATCTGAAATGTGCAGTTTTTAGAAGACACATTTTAGGAATACAGGGATCCCTCGCTACTTCGAGCTTCAATTTATGCGGCTTCAGTGCATTGCGGTTTTTTTTTTTTTTTAAATATTCATCAAAATAAAAAATAAGGAAATTGCCACAAAAACAAGGCCAATTATGCAAACAAACACAAACAAAAAATAACCCAAAATCTCCCATCAAAACTATTTACATTTTTGTGAGGTGCATGTCTGTATGTGTGTGTATTTATATTTATATTTTATTTACATCTTATGCATCATTTTTAAATGTTTAATTGTTATTATAAGCATTTATAGCCTTGAATATGTATTTATTGATATTATATCCACATATACATGTACGTATACGTCAGTCAGGTGGGGTTCAGGGGGTTGATCCTACTTCGTGGATTTCAGTTGTCGCGGGGGGATCTCAGTCCAAATTAACAGCGGAAAGCGAGGGATCCCTGCATCATCAAAAGTCACAGTGCACACTTTCAAAGTGTTTTAAAACAAGTCAGCAAAACACGAGCCTCACTTTCAATTTGTCAACATATTTCTGTTTATTTCTGTAAAAGCTCTTTGACTGTTCTGGTCTACAGAGAAAAGAAAAATCTGCACTCTTGAAAGCAGTAGTCCAGCAATATCTTTGATTAAATATTGTATTTTTTGAAATAAGCTGTGCATTATACAAAATGTAGGCGTGGATACTGAAGGGAATATTTTTTGCATGTGTAGGAATAGTGGTTCTTTATCAGAGCTTCTAAGGTTGAGGAATGACGTGGAAATCAATATTTTAAACTGCATGTGAAACCACCGTATCCGTTAAACTGCATTTTTGTGTAGGTAGAAAATATTAGCATGAGAGAGCTGAATGTTCGCCATTTATTTGAAATTTTGAAAGAAAGACAACCTGAAGTGCACTTATATCTAACAGCGTCAATAAAATGTTTATAATGTAATGATTTAGTGGTTTTATTAAACAAAGATCTAATTGTTATTAAAGCGCAAGGGCAGAAGCCTTGACTAAAAAAAGACAATAAAGATAGGTCTGATCTACCACTAAATTATTATTATTATTATTATTATTATTATTATTATTCATTCATTCATTTATGAACTACTTAATCCTAATCAGGTTCACGGGGAGGCTGGCGCCCATATCAGTCAGCTTTAAGTGAGGGATGGGTAAGACTTGAACAGCTTGCCAGGCCATCGCAGGGCCAAAACTCACACCACCATTCACAGTTAAGGGTGATTTGGATCAGCCAATCAACCTAATGTGCATGCTTCTGGACTGTGGGAAGAAACTGGAGTACCCGGAGGAAACCCATGTAAACATGGGGTGAACATGCAAACTCCATACAGAAACGCCCAAGCTGGGAATCAAACCCAGGATCTTCTTGCTGTTAGGCGGACTGTCTTCTTCTTCTTCTTCTTCTTATTATTATTATTATTCATTTTCTGTAACCGCTTAATCCTAATTAGGGTCGCTAGAAGGCTGGTGCCCATCCCAGTCAACTCCAGGCGAGGGCAGAGTACACCTTGGACAGCTCGCCAGGCCATCGCAGGGCAGAAACACGCTGATGGCTATGCAGCTACTCTTGTCAATATTCAGTAATGGTTCTTTTACATGAACCTCTCACCATAGACAGTGAGAGACATGACCGGCCTTTGTTGACCCAGTTAGCTGCACTGGGGGGGACAGTGACAACTTGTGGAGAGTGGGACTCGAACCCCCAACCGTAGGATCAGCGATCCAGCACCTTTACCACCAGGCCACCATTGCCCAATTATTATTATTATTATTAGTAGTACTAGTATTAGTTGTCATCTTCTTCTGCTTATTATTATTATTATTATTATTATTATATTCACTTACTCATGGTTGGAGAAAAGTGTCCGGTGTGATGTGTGATAGGAGGGTATCGGCAAGAATGAAAGGAAAAGTGTACAAGACGGTGTTGAGGCCAACGATGTTGTATGGGTTAGAAACAGTGGCACTGGGGAAAAGACAGGAGGCAGAGTTGGAGGTAGCAGAGATGAAAATGTTGAGGTTCTCTTTGGGAGTAACGAGGATGGATAGGATTAGGAATGAGTACATCAGAGGGACAGCACATGTAAGACGTTTTGGAGACAAAGTCAGAGAGGCTAGATTGAGATGGTTTGGACATGTACAGAGGAGGGATAGTGAGTATATTGGTAGTAGGATGCTGAGGCTGGAACTACCAGGCAAAAGGCCGAGAGGAAGACCAAAGAGACGATTCATGGATGTGGTGAAGGAGGACATGAAGGTCGTTGGTGTAAGAGAAGAAGATGCAGAAAATAGGGTGAGATGGAGGCAGATGATTCGCTGTGGCGACCCCTGAAGGGAAAAGCCGAAAGGAAAAGAAGAAGAAGACTCATTCATTTACTTGAACTGCTTATCCTATCAGGGTTGTGTGGAAGCTGCAGCCTATTTCAGCCGGCATTGAGCAAAGGTGAGGTACAGCCTGATCAGCTTGCCAGATCATCACAGAGCCAATAAACACACAGCCATTCCCTCTCATACTCATATTTGGAACAATTTGAAACAGCAAATTAGCCCACTGTGGCTAATATACCAGAATATCCAGATTACTCCGCACATACAGTAAACGTCTGAGCCCGGGACTTGAACCCAGGACCTTCTTGCTGTGAGGTTAGTTTACACACTTCTCAGATTACCCATGATCAAGCATGTTCCTCGTGCATTATGGCTACTGCTGCCATTTCGATTTGCAGTAGTAACAGCAGCAGCAGCAGTCGTAGAAGGCAAATTCAACCGGGAAGTGGAGAATATGGAGAAAATAATGCAGTTGTCTTGTTTTATGGTGCTTGGAGTTAGAAGCAGATACATGAGTTAAAGAGTTTAATGGCGTAAACAGAAACTATTACAGAAAATAAAGTCTTAAGCAGGCTTGGGCTAAACTAACAGAGTCTCTACAAATGTAAAGCATTATAAATTCCATATGCTTACAGAAAGTTTCTGTGAAGCTGATAAAGATACAACAATCTAGAAGCTCCAGTCCTAGTAATGAGAACTGGGCGTGGCCATGATGTAAATAATATGACGTAAAATCACACAAGAACACAGCTGGCATATGGTGAGCACATTTTATCACTTGACTGCGAAGCTGAACGTACAGGAGGTTTGAGGGACAGCTTTGGGGTATGTGCAGAGCAGGATGGGTTCTGGATCAGATGTTTCAGGGAAAGCTGAATGGCAATGGAAAAGGAGTCAGCATTATTATTATTATTATTATTATTATTATTATTATTATTATTATTATTATTATTGTTGTTATTATGGATCTGGGAGGGCAAGGAATTTGGAAATTGAAACGAGAGAATAATAAGGTGTCGGACAAGGGGGAAAAACGTTTTCTCAAAGAGGTGACGTGTCAGGTAGGAGGAGCTCAAGGGCACAGTTCCACAGCTGATGTGGAGGGAGATGCATTGCCTTGGTGGTACTATATACCTGAACTGCAATTCTGGAAATTTAGGACACCAAAGTCTATGGAACAGATTCGCCAGCCAATCCAGAATCTGAAAAACAGAAAGAGAAAAAGGGATTTTATTAACTTAATTAAATAGCTATCAGTAGATATAAATATAGATTGTAGAATATAGTTCTTAAAAGGAGGTAAATGGATATTGGTCTTTTTTGTATAGGGCAATGTCTGGTTCTCTCAGATTACAAGAAAAATCAGCTCGATTGGTGTAAGGTGAGCGGCAGGCATGATGTGACAATTTTCATGGCTTTAACTGCATGATTATTGCCAGAAGGCTCTGTGGCAAGTGCAGTAGAGAAGCCTTTGTTGCTCCTGTGGTTTACCGTAGTGAGGCAGGGATCAGCAATGGTGAAAATGAGCAGCAGGGTTTACTCTGATGATTCATTGCCATGACTTGTGTGTTGACTTTGTCTTGTCCCGACAGGCCAGTTTTGTTTGTATATCTGGGTGCAGCTGAAACCTGCCTGGAATACTGTGGATACGCAGTGCTCATCTGTGAGATTGGAGTATTCTGTGAGAAACAGCTCATATGCCAGCAGAAAAAAATTCCAGCCCTTGTATTCCCTCGCATAATATTCATAGAGAGAAATGCGGTGGAGACTGGGCAGACTGGGCACAGATGGTGCAGGCGCAGGTGTATGAGGCAGGGCTGGGCTGTTGGCTTCATACACAGATGTCTGATGAGTTCTGCCACAACTTACAAAAGAAGCTCCAGCTGTTACTGTTTGGCCTTGAGGTGCTAATGTAAACATATACCTTCACCTGCCAGTGCAATGACTCTCACCTCATATGGTTCGGTCCATTCATCAGTCATGTCTGTGATGCTTGGGGTTAGACCAGTGCTTCTCAAATAGTGGGGTGCGCCCCCCAAGGATCGCACAGTATGAAGCCAGGAAAGGGGGAGGGGTGATTCCGGGGGGGAGTGCGTATGACCCTGGGGAACATGCTTTTCTGGAGTCGTGTACGAGAATTAAGTATAATTGCACCTCCACTCCAATAGGTTGCAGTGGTATTGTCATTGACGCGCTATGGTGTAGCGGTTTTTCGCACAAGCAAACGATATGAAGTGCAGTAAACAAGCCCTCAAGAAACAACACGGAAAAATTTCTAACAGGAACGAAGAGAAAGGTGGAGAGAGACAGAGATATTAAGACATAAGTAAGTTGAATGAGTTTAAATAAGGATGTTTTTTTTTTTTTATTTCAGGCACATTGGTGCACTTTAAATCTTTTCTGGTACAGATTTAAAAAACAATGTTAATGAAGTATTTTCTTTATTGTAAGTTGAACTATATTTATTTCTTTTTTGTTTTTAATGTTAATAAAGATACAATGTTATGCAGAGGTGTACTAATAACAATTTTATAGACAAATAATACCTTTAGTGAACAACAGTTTGGTTTCATGCCAAGAAAGAGCACCACAGAGGCAGTGTTTGCTTTGAGGATGTTAATAGAGAAGTACAGAGAAGGTCAGAGGAAGCTGCATTGTGCCTTTGTGGATCTGGAGAAAGCATATGACAGGGTGCCGAGAGAGGAACTGGGGTATTGCATGAGGAAGTCTGGAGTGGCAGAGGAGTATGTTAGAGTGGTGCAGGACATGTATGAGAGATTTAAGACAGTGGTGAGGTGTGCTGTCGGTGTAACAGAAGATTTCAAGGTGGAGGTAGGACTGCATCAAGGGTCAGCTCTGAGCCTCTTCTTGTTTGCTATGGTGATGGACAGGCTGACAGACGAGGTTAGACAAGAATCTCCATGGACTATGATGTTTGCAGATGACATTGTGATCTGTAGTGAGAGCAGAGAACAAGTGCAGGAAAATCTAGAGAGGTGGAGGTATGCCCTGGAAAGGAGAGGAATGAAGGTTAGCCTCAGGAAATCAGGATACATGTGTGTGAATGAGAAGGACCCAGGAGGAACGGTGATGTTACAGGGAGCAGAGATAACGAATGTGGAGGATTTTAAGTACTTAGGCTCAACAGTCCAGAGCAATGGAGAGTGTGGAAAAGAGGTGAAGAAGCGTGTGCAGGCAGGTTGGAATGGTTGGAGAAAAGTGTCCGGTGTGATGTGTGATAAGAGGGTATTGGCAAGAATGAAAGGAAAAGTGTACAAGACGGTGTTGAGGCCAGCGATGTTGTATGGTTTAGAAACAGTGGCGCTGAGGAAAAGACAGGAGGCAGAGTTGGAGGTAGCAGAGATGAAAATGTTGAGGTTCTCTTTGGGAGTAATGAGGATGGATAGGATCAGGAATGAGCACATCAGAGGGACAGCACATGTAAGATGTTTTGGAGACAATGTCAGAGAGGCTAGATCGAGATGGTTTGGACATGTACAGAGGAGGGATAGTGAGTATATTGGTAGTAGGGTGCTGAGGTTGGAACTACCAGGCAGAAGGCCGAGAGGAAGACCAAAGAAGAGATTTATGGATGTGGTGAAGGAGGACATGAAGGTCGTTGGAGTAAGAGAAGAAGATGCAGAGGACAGGGTGAGATGGAGGCAGATGATTTTCTGTGGCGACCCTTGAAGGGAACAGCTGAAAGGAAAAGAAGAAGAAGACAAATAATACCATTAATAGTCGCTTGTGTGTGTGTATGTGTGTGTGTGTGTGGGGGGGGGTTTCTTCCTAGAGGGGGCACCACAGAAAATAACTGAGAAGCACTGGGTTAGACACAGATGCAGTGATCAGGCAATGTTTTTCATTCAATTGGATGACAATCAGCTGTAAGTAGATGTCCTTGTTTTTATGCAAAGCAGAGGTATTTTTCAAAGTCTGACCTTCAGAACATATATTAGTGGAAATGTATCATAGAAAAGGGGGCAGTCATAGCATTATGGTTAGAGAACCAGCATTGGGACTGAAAGGTCACTTTTTCAATTCCTGAACCAGCAAGAAAAATGTGTGGCAGTGGGTGAGTGAGCAGCACCTTCCCAATAACATGTACGCAACTAAAGGACTTTCTCACATTGGCTAACAGTAATGTCTTTGAGTCCACCATCAGCAGGGTACTGAACTGAAAAGGTGTGTATGGCAGAGATGCATGTAAAAAATCTACTGCTCTCCAAAGATGACATTGCTCTGCTTATACAATTTGATAAAGATTATATAAACCTTGAATACTACTGGAAAACTTTTGTGGATGCATGAGACCAAAATGGAACTTTTATGAGAGATCTTATGTTTGGAGAAAGGAAAAAAGACTTTATTCTAGCATTAGAGCCTCATTCCATCTGTGAAGCATGCAGGCCTGGTTTGGGCCCGTTTTGCTGCATCTGGGCCGAGACATTGATGGAACAATGAATTCTGAATCATACCAGTGGCTTGTAAAGCAAAACATCAGGGTGTCTGTGAGATGAATCTCAAAAGAAAGTGGGTCATGCTGCAAGATAGAAAACCCTTAAAAGATACAAACATTGGTTGAGTTACAAGAGAATGTTTAAGAATAAATAAATGTTAGATTTTTGAACAGCCCAAATCAAAGTCCTGACCATAATTCCAACAGAAATCCTGTAATCTGTCCTGTTATACTGGTTGGAATTCTCACCTAAGAAGCCCTTCGCTGTTGCAGATGATCTTGCATATGCATCCAAATATACAGTGAAAAACTCTGAAGCTGATTAGAGTGAGTTTTCTTCGAAGTGGTTAGTATTTTTTTATTTGATTTCAGCCTTTATTTCCTGCAAAAAGGGTCTGAAGGCAAATGTTGACATACTTTTGCCACTCATAGATATGCAATATTTTATCATTTTTCCTTAATGAATAAAGTTTAATGCGTGATATTTTTCATTTGTTCAATTGGATTCTCTTTACCTACTTGCACATATAATGTTTTAAATCATAATTATTCAAAAATAGCACACAAACTTTATATATATATATATAAAGTACTTAATATATATATATATATAAGTACTTAGGCTCAACAATCCAGAGCAATGGAGAGTGTGGAAAAGAGGTGGAGAAGCGTCTGCAGGCAGGTTGGAGTGGATGGAGAAAAGTGTCCGGTGTGATGTGTGATAGGAGAGTATCGGCAAGAATGAAAGGAAAAGTGTACAAGACGGTGATGAGGCCAGCGATGTTGTATGGCTTAGAGACAGTGGCGCTGAGGAAAAGACAGGAGGCAGAGCTGGAGGTAGCAGAGATGAAAATGTTGAGGTTCTCTTTGGGAGTAACGAGGATGAATAGCATCAGGAATGAGTACATCAGAGGGACAGCACATGTAAGATGTTTTGGAGACAATGTCAGAGAGGCTAGATTGAGACAGATGTACAGAGGAGGGATAGTGAGCATATTGGTAGTAGGATGCTGAGGTTGGAACTACCAGGCAGAAGGCCCAGAGGAAGACCAAAGAGAAGATTTATGGATGTGGTGAAGGCGGACTTGAAGGTCGTTGGAGTAAGAGTAGAAGATGCAGAGGATAGGGTGAGATGGAGGTAGATCATTTGCTGTGGCGGCCCCTGAAGGGAACAGCCGAAAGGAAAAGAAAAAGAAGAAGAAGATATATATATATATATATATATATATATATATATATATATATATATATATATATATATATATATATATATATTAAAAATGTGCCACCGCCTTGGTGAGTTGTGTGAATAATGAGTGATTTTCTTTTTTGCCAAAAAAAGGTCCTGACATTGATAGTACTGCATGCATGGTTCATTTCCATATTCCTTCTCCTCCTTTCATTGAGCATTTCACTTATAAACTGACAGCCACTGATGTCATGGCCTCAACAATGCACACTCACTCTCCAAACACACACACACACACACACACACACACACACACACACACACGGTCCATTGCAAAATTATTAGCCCCCTTCAGCTTTTTCCTGTTTTGTAGCCTTACAGTCTTGAATTAAAATGTATAAAAATGTTTTTTGTAAGTTGATTTACACAACATGCCAACAAACCTTGAAGATGAAACGAGCACAAATAATACAAAAAAAAAAAAAGAAAAGTAAAGAAAAGGGAACATCACCATTCACTATCCATCCAAGGTTATGGTTCTATCTATCTATCTATCTATCTATCTATCTATCTATCTATCTATCTATCTATCTATCTATCTATCTGTCTGTCTGTCTGTCTGTCTGTCTGTCTGTCTGTCTGTGTGTACAGCCATGGAAAATAAGAGTCCACCTATGATGGGAATTCATATAATATATTATAATATAATATGTATTTAATAATATAATGATCATTTTCTTCATGGCTGCATTTATTTACATATATAATATGTATTTATGAATGTACAGTACCTTGCAAAAGTATTCACCCCCTTGGCATTTGTCATGTCTTGTTACCTCACAACCTGGAATTAAAATGGATCGTT
The DNA here is from genome assembly GCA_024760905.1 of Plotosus lineatus. Lineage (NCBI taxonomy): Eukaryota > Metazoa > Chordata > Actinopteri > Siluriformes > Plotosidae > Plotosus > Plotosus lineatus. Next base: position 16,346,465 of record CM045740.1, read on the forward strand.
TCAAGGTTAGCATCATTTCACTTACAACTCCACTTACAACTTTGAAGATGTTTTTTTTTTTTTTTTTTTTTATTGTAAAGCCAACAACAAATAGTACAAAATAACAGAAAACTTCAGCATGCATAACTGTTTACCCCTAAAAGTCAGTGCGTACTTTGTAGAATCACCTTTTATGGGCAATTACAGTGGCAAGTCACTACGGATAAGTCTCTATGAGCGTGCCACAGCTTGCCACTAGGATTTATGCCCATTCCTCAGGGCAAAACTGCTCCAGCTCCTTCATGTTGGATGGTCTCCACTTGTGAAAAACAATCTTCAATTCTGACCACAGACTGTCAATTGGATTGAGGTCTCAGCTTTGAGTAGGACAGGGGTCGGCAACCCGCGACTCTAGAGCCACATGCGGCTCTTTAGCTCCACCCTAGTGGCTCCTTGAAGCTTTATCAAAAATCTATGAAAATGGAAAAAGCTGGGGAGAGGGCATTGTTTTGTTTGTTTTCATATAGTTTCTGTAGGAGGACAAGCCTAACAAACATTCTTAACATTTTCCAATGTTTTAAAAATTTGTATAAAAAATATTAGGCCTACGTTGCAACATTTCTGTAAATGAAGATTTGCGTCATAGCCTGCAACACACATTTCAGCGTGACACTTTGCCAGGCTGGTAGCTGTTGTAAACAAACCGGTGGGTGTGTTGTGGCCATGGATCCCAAAGGAAAAAAATAGAAAGACAGCTAATGAGACCAGAGGAATCAAGGAAGAATGGACTGATTCATTTGCTTTCATTGCCAATGCGGAAGGATTGCCTGCATGTTTGCATGGTAATGAGAAGCCGTAAAATAACAATAAGAATCATTTGGAAAGACATTTCCATGGAAGGCTAAATTTGCAGTTGGCCACCCAGTTGGGACTGAGAGAAAACGTGCAATTACAGTACTACTGGAGAAATTAGAGGAGCGCAAAGATTGATTGAAGACATGAATTGCGTCTCCAAACTCCTCTACTGCTGCTAGTCTTGTTTCAACCGGAGAGGTAATAAAACGTGGAGATTGTGCACAGATGGTGATCACATGAAGGAGTCATTCATTAAAATATCAGAGCACCTATTACCAGAAATCAAAAACAAAACAGAGATAATACAGAAAATTAAAGACATGCCTCTCTCCGCAAAGACAGTGAAGGAAAGGGCCATTAAAATGTCAGGCAACATCACCAATCATCAAATCAACGACATTAATTCAGCTCCAGCGTACTCAATTGATTGTGAGCTTATTGTGGTCCCATGTACAGATACACCAGTCTCTGTTGTGGAACTCTGCAGCTCCTGCAGGGTTACCTTTGGTCCCTGTGCTGTCTCTCTATACAGGGATCCCTCACTTTCCGCGGTTAATTTTGACCAAGATCCCCACGCGACCATCGAAATCTGCGAAGTAGGATCACCCCCCCCCACACTGATGTATAAGTACATATATATATATATATATATATATATATATATATAGATATATATATATATATATATATATATATATGTATATAATATCAATAAATACATATTCAATGCTATAAATGCTTATAATAACAATTAAACATTAAAAAAACAAGATGTAAATAAAATATAAATACACACACAAACAGATGGTATTGCATGAGAAGAAGACGACACACATACATACGTGCGCGTTCGCACATACGCGCGCAAATGCACGTGCACACAGATGCAACCATTTAACTAGTTGTGATGGGAGATTTTAGGTTGTTTATGTTGTGTGTTGGTTTAGGTTTTTTTTTATTTGCATAATTGGCCTTGTTTTTGTGGCATTTTATTTAAGATTTTCCCCCTATTCTTGCTTACTTTCCTTTTTTTTTAATTCGATGACTATTTTATTTTATTTATATGAGCGCTGAAGCCGCATTAATTGAAGCGCGAAGTAGCGAGGGATCCCTATATATATCCTATATCCTATATACTAGTCCTTCTCAAAAAATTAGCATATTGTCATTATTTTCTGTAATGTACTGATAAAAATTAAACTTTCATATATTTTAGATTCATTGCACACCAACTGAAATATTTCAGGTCTTTTATTGTTTTAATACTGATGATTTTGACATACAGTTCATGAAAACCAAAAATTCCAATCTCAAAAAATTAGCCTATTTCATCCGACCAATTAAAAAAAAGTGTTTTTAATACAAAAAAAATTCAACCTTCAAATAATTATTTTCAGTTATGCACTCAATACTTGGTCGGAAATCCTTTTGCAGAAATGACTGCTTCAATGAGGCATGGCATGGAGGCAATCAGCCTGTGGCACTGCTGAGGTGTTATGGAGGCCCAGGATGCTTCGACAGCGGCCTTAAGCTCATCCACAGTGTTGGGTCTGGTGTCTCTCAACTTTCTCTTCACAATATCCCACAGATTCTCTATGGGGTTCAGGTCAGGAGAGTTGGCAGGCCAATTGAGCACAGTAATACCATGATCAGTAAACCATTTACTAGTCCTTCTCAAACAATTAGCATATTATGATAAAGTTCATTATTTTCTGTAATGTACTGATAAAAATTAAACTTTCATATATTTTAGATTCATTGCACACCAACTGAAATATTTCAGGTCTTTTATTGTTTGAATACTGATGATTTTGGCATACAGCTCATGAAAACCCAAAATCCCTATCTCAAAAAATTAGCATATCATGAAAAGGTAGTATAAACGAGCTATTAACCTAATCATCTGAATCAACCAATTAACTCTAAACACCTGCAAAAGATTCCTGAGGCTTTTAAAAACTCTCGGCCTGGTTCATTACTCAAAACCGCAATCATGGTAAGACTGCCGACCTGACTGCGGTCCAGAAGGCCATCATTGACACCCTCAAGCAAGAGGGTAAGACACAGAAAGAAATCTCTGAGTCAATAGGCTGTTCCCAGGGTGCTGTATCAAGGCACCTCAGTGGGACGTCTGTGGGAAGGAAAAAGTGTGGCCGAAAATGCTGCACAACCAGAAGAGGTGACCAGACCCTGAGGAAGATTGTGGAGAAGGGCCGATTCCAGACCTTGGGGGACCTGTGGAAGCAGTGGACTGGGCTACAGGTGCTGCATTCCCCAGGTCAAGCCACTTTTGACCCAGAAACAGCGGCAGAAGCGCCTGACCTGGGCTACAGAGAAGCAGCACTGGACTGTTGCTCAGTGGTCCAAAGTACTTTTTTGGATGAAAGCAAATTTTGCATGTCATTCGGAAATCAAGGTGCCAGAGTCTGGAGGAAGACTGGGGAGAAGGAAATGCCAAAATGCCTGAAGTCCAGTGTCAAGTACCCACAGTCAGTGATGGTCTGGGGTGCCATATCAGCTGCTGGTGTTGGTCCACTGTGTTTTATCAAGGGCAGGGTCAATGCAGCTCACTATCAGGAGATTTTGGAGCACTTCATGCTTCCATCTGCTGAAAAGCTTTATGGAGATGAAGATTTCATTTTTCAGCACGACCTGGCACCTGCTCACAGTGCCAAAACCACTGCTAAATGGTTTACTGACCATGGTATTACTGTGCTCAATTGGCCTGCCAACTCTCCTGACCTGAAGCCCATAGAGAATCTGTGGGATATTGTGAAGAGAAAGTTGAGAGACACCAGACCCAACACTGTGGATGAGCTTAAGGCCGCTATCGAAGCCTCCTGGGCCTCCATAACACCTCAGCAGTGCCACAGGCTGATTGGCTCCATGCCACGCCGCATTGAAGCAGTCATTTCTGCAAAAGGATTCCCGACCAAGTATTGAGTCCATAACTGAACATAATTATTTGGAGGTTGACTTTTTTTGTATTAAAAACACTTTTTTAAAATTGGTCGGATGAAATAGGCTAATTTTTTGAGATTGGAATTTTTGGTTTTCATGAGCTGTATGCCAAAATCATCAGTATTGAAACAATAAAAGACCTGAAATATTTCAGTTGGTGTGCAATGAATCTAAAATATATGAAAGTTTAATTTTTATCAGTACATTGCAGAAAATAATGAACTTTATCATAATATGCTAATTTTTTGAGAAGGACTAGTAGCAGTGGTTTTGGCACTGTGAGCAGGTGCCAGGTCGTGCTGAAAAATGAAAATCTTCATCTCCATAAAGCTTTTCAGCAGATGGAAGCATGAAGTGCTCCAAAATCTCCTGATAGCGAGCTGCATTGGCCCTGCCCTTGATAAAACACAGTGGACCAGAGATTTCTTTCTGTGTCTTACCCTCTTGCTTGAGGGTGTCAATGATGGCCTTCTGGACAGCAGTCAGGTCGGCAGTCTTACCCATGATTGCGGTTTTGAGTAATGAACCAGGCTGGGAGTTTTTAAAAGCCTCAGGAATCTTTTGCAGGTGTTTAGAGTTAATTGGTTGATTCAGATGATTAGGTTAATAGCTCGTTTAGACTACCTGAACATGATATGCTAATTTTTTGAGATAGGAATTTTGGGTTTTCATGAGCTGTATGCCAAAATCATCAGAATTAAAACAATAAAAGACCTGAAATATTTCAGTTGGTGTGCAATGAATCTAAAATATATGAAAGCTTAATTTTATCAGTACATTACAGAAAATAATGAACTTTATCACAATATGCTAATTTTTTGAGAAGGACTAGTACATATTTACCTAGTACGATTAGGTATTGGATATGCATACATATCTGAGCCTCATGCACAGTTGTGCACAAACTCTGCACTGGGCTTTATCTTTCTATTCTAGTTAGAGCCAGTATGTGCTGTTCTGTAAATGCAACAGTACACGCTGCTATATGAGATCTTTAATTTCTTGGGGGTTTCTGATATGGAATGGCGTTCATTTCTTAGACCAATAAGAGAATGATGAATTTCAGAAGAAAGCTCTTTTCCCCATTTTGAATCTATAATTTTAAACACACAAATGCTGATTTCCCAGATATTCAACTGGCCTAAAGAAGAGTGATTTTATTGCTTCTTTATTCTGCACAGCAGTTTTCATCTGTGCTGCCATATCATAGGGTTGATCAATTAGGCTTTTAATGTGACAAACTTGGAGAAGCTAGCTTAATCGTTGCTGTACACCTGTATAGATATTACATTAAAAACCGTCTTCGACTATAAAAGTCAGGTTCAACATTAATATTGTCGAGACTTGTTGAATGTAAAAAAAAAAAAAAGTGCTTTACTTTTAAAAAAACTTTTAAATGATTATATATTCAGGTTATATACTCAGATATAGAGAGTTCTGGTAAACTGTGATGTTCGGATGTTGTCGTCATTTAAAGGGCCGATGAAAGTGGAGTCCAGTAGCTTATTAACCAACTTCACAGGGTGCCTTCATAGCTGCCTTCCTTCTGGTTCTCTCTCTATTAGTTATGCTGCCATGGTCAGTCATCCAAGAGTCACTGCTTGTACGCAGCAATAATAAAGTCTTCTATTTCCCTTAGACTATTGAGTATACCTAACAACTTCTCTCTCTCTCTCTCTCTCTCTCTCTCTCTCTCTCTCTCTCTCTCTCTATCTTGTTTTGTGTGTGTTTTTGCTGAGGTACACATGCTTCTTCTGGGATGTCGGTGATCCTGATCCTTCTGCTTTCTGAGACCACAGGACTTCTTCTCAGGACTTTCTGAGACCAGAGGAGCCCTTCCCTCCTGCTGATGAAAATCTGTATGGACTTAGATATGCACTCACAGACTGTGAAGATGACTTTTCACTGCTGGTGATATGAACTCTTTTCCCACACTTATTTAGGACTTACAGTTGTGTTATAACCAACATGACTACATTTTGTACTGTAGCGAAGGTTCTCATTTATGGTTTATGTCTTCATGGTTTCACCCAAATGAGGATGGGTTTCCCTTTTGGGCGTGGTTCCTCTCAAGGTTTCTTCCTCATGTCAACTGAGGGAGATTTTCCTTGCCACCATCGCCACAGGTGACGCTCATCGAGAAAATGTTTAAACTCTTTTGTACTCTGTAAACTCTTACTTTTACTGTGCGATGTTGCGAAAATGCCAATTATAAAAAGTGCTATACAAGTAGCAAAACAAATTGAATTGAATTGAAAAAAAAAAAAAAAAATATATATATATATATATATATATATATATATATATATATATATATATATATATATATATATATATACATATATGTATGTGTGTGTGTGTGTGTGTCTGTGTGTGTGTGAGAGAGAGAGAGAGAGAGAGAGAGAGAGAGAGAGAGAGAGAGAGAGAGAGAGAGAGCACCACTACCTTGTCAATGTTTGTGTTGTCCTGGATAACATAGTACGTATGTAGAACTTAAGAGGCTTTACAGGGCCAGGCCGGGTCATGGTACCTAAACCATCTAAAAACACACATACTTCACAGAATCCAAATCTCTTTTGCTATTTTGAGGCAGACCCAACATTTTGTCAAATGGAAAACCTTTATAGGTTATTAAAGAGGGCTTGTGATTAAATTTGCTAAATCATAAACAAGACAGAAAATTTTCATCCTCCTGCACTCTCTTACCATTGCCAAGTCCCCATAAAGTCTGGCACAAATTTGTCTCTGGATAAAGAGAGCTGACTGCTGGCTTATTGCTTAAAGCTTTCTGAGGAAGGCTTAACTTGGATGCTAAATTTTTGCACGATCTCAAACCTGTAAGAGCTTATGTAATATTCAACGCCGACTTCAAAAAAAGTTGGGACAATTTGTAAATGTAAAATTTAAACAAAACAGAATGCAATGATTTGCAAATCTCACAAATAAATATTGTTTTTACAGTACAACATAAAATACGTCTAATGTTGAAAGTAAGATATTTTACTACCTTATGAAAAATATGCTTTGATTTTCAATTTGAAGGATACAACACATATCAAAAGAATTGGGACAAGAGCATCAACAGTCAGGAAAATAGGTGGGACTTAAAAAAACACCCCGAGGAACTTTTTATAACTAACTTGGTTTCAGGTCAGTAATATGACTGGGTATTAAAAAAATATATATCTAGGCAGAGGTCTACACATCTGCAAAAGATGAAACTACAAAGTGAAATAAAATCAGAATAATTTCCCTAAACAATAAATTGTGAAGACTTTATATTTACTGGTTACTGGTGTGTTGACATGCTTCGGGCATCACTGGCCCTTGCATGTATCTGTTCTCTCTTAGCGAGGGCAGAGTCCCCCCTGGACAGCTCACCAGCCATCACAGGGAAGAAACACACTGATGGCCAGGCAGCTACTCCTGACAAAAGTCAGTAATGGTTCTTTTACATGAACCTCTCACCATAGACAGTGAGAGACATGGCCGGCCGTTGATAACCCAGTTAGTTGCACTGTGTGTGTGTGTGTGTGTATGTGTGTGTGTGGGGGGGGGAGGGGGGGCAGTGACAACATTGTGGAGAGTGGGACTATAACCCCCAACCTTAGGATCAGTGATCCAGCATCTTTTACTACCAGGCCACCACTGCCCACTTTATACAGGGATCCCTCATTTTCTGGGGTTAATTGGGACCGAGATCCCCACGCGACCACTGAATTGCACGAAGTAGGATCAACCCCTAACCCCCTTGACTGATGTATATTGTGTACATAATATCAATAAACACACATTCAATGCTATAAAAGCTTCTAATAACAAATAAACATTAAAAAATAATGCATAAGATGTAAATGAAATATAAATACACACACACACACACACACGTGCACGCACACACGCAGATGCACGTGCACGCACTCAGCTGTGCACCTCACAAAAATGTAAGTAGTTTTGACGGAAGGTTTTGGGTTGTTTTTTTTTGTTTTGTGTTGGTTTAGGTTTTTTTTTTTAATTGGCCTTGTTTTTGCTGCATTTTCCTTAACCTTTCCCCTATTCTTCCTTAATTTCCTTATTTTTTAATTTCTTGAATATTAAAAAATATATATATAAAAACACGATGCACTGAAGCCACATGAATTGAAGTGTGAACTAGCGAGGGATCCCTGTGTGTGTGTGTGTGTGTGTGTGTGTGTGTGTGTGTGTGTGTGTGTGTGTGTATATATATATATATATAGTACATAATATCATAACAAATGGGCAGTGGTGGTCTAGTGGTATAGGGCGCTGGATCGCTGATCCAAAGGTTGGGGGTTCGAGTCCCACTCTCCACAAGGTTGTCACTGTCCCCCCCAGTGCAGCTAACTGGGTTATCAAAGGCCGGCCATGTCTCTCACTGTCTATGGTGTGAGGCATGTAAAAGAACCATTGCTGACTTTCGACAAAAGTAGGCTGCAAAGCAGTCGGCGTGTTTCCGCCCTGCGATGGCCTGGCGAGCTGTCCAGGGTGTACTCTTCCCCCGCCAGGAATGGCTGTGATGGGCGCCAGCCTGTCTGCGGCCCTAGTTAGGATTAAGCGGTTACAAAAAAATGAAATGAAAATGAATACCATAAAAAAGATTCCAAGAATCTCGAAACGTCTCATAAAAAAAAAAAAAAAAGCATGATGATGTCATAATAATCAATGCATGGCCCCAGAAACACTTGTAGTCACTGTCTGCAATGTTGCTTCATACAAACCTTTTCTGAACGTGTTGCTGCCGTCAAATTAAAACTGACCTAATATTTTTAATAAAAAGGTCACATGCCTCCCTTTCAAAATTTGATGTTTTTTTTGTTTTGTTTTTTTTTTTTTGTTTTTTTTAGTTCTATTTGGAATACAATATGGGGTTTCAGATTTGCAAATGGCATTTTGTTTTTATTTACATTCCATGCAACCTTTTCAGAATTGTGATAGGAGACACAGTAGAGACAATATACTGAAAAATATGCCAACTCAGCAATAATGATCTTTTATTAGTTACTTTGTTCTTGCTTCATACACAATTTGATGGGAGTAAAGCAACAACAAAACAAACAAACAGATTTACTCAACTAATGACTGCATTGCATATAAATAGCTTACTATCTTAAGATCGTTTCAAATATTTCTTTTCGTTCAGTACTCATGAAAACTTTGAAAAACACATAAGCTTTTCACCACTGACTTTGAGTGCTTGACGGACATCATGAAGACATTGTGTGTGTGTGTGTGTGTGTGTGTGTGTGTGTGTGTGTGTAATACTCTTTATCCACTATTGAAGGACTGGTCATCACATGGCCCTCAGCCCAAGTTAATTACTCCAGAGTTAATCGGCTTCTGGTGGATGTTGTTCCCTTTAAAAGTCTGTCCTTAATTCTGACCCCACTCTTACTATCTTTTGCACGCTGCTCCAAAGGTTAGAAGTTACAAGAAAAAAAGCCGCAAGGTTGAAAAATAATGAAACGCCATTGAATGTTTGAAAGTATTTAAACTCTTTATTATTATAGTGATAAATTATAGTATTAAAACAAATAGTAAAGTGGAACGGTGTTGATAGGACTTTCAATAAATCAAAGGTTATGGTAATAAATAATAATAATAATAATAATTAAAAAAAACACTGTAGAACTTAGATTGCTTGTATTATTTTTCTATCAAATATATTCAAGCACAAAGCTCAACAAAACAGGACGTGTAAACAAACACGTCATCTACAGACCTCCTTGTCTGTCTGACCTGTTTTTGTAGCCGTGTATGGATATGAGCTGGCTCAGCCAAGGGCACTGTGTCTGTTGTGTTTTTACTGCGAACCATCTGTTCAGTGATCCTGTGGTAGTGCCAGCAGTGAGAGACAAGAGAACAATCTGCTCAGCAGACTCAGACACAAACAGTCAAACCCATTCATGAGCACACGCAGTACTCGCAGCAGCCCCTTTTAGCAGAAAGTGTAGTGTTACAACAGGAATGGTCCAATAATATTAACGAGATCATGTGTCTTCTTCTCTGCAGTAATCACCCATCACAGACTCTGCAGTATTTTACACTCAGTGGTCTGTGCTTGATAAACTTTCTTTGCTTTGTTAAACATGCTGACTATGTAAATGCAATTGGACACTGGAGCCTTCCTCTGCCACATAGGGTAATGTAGCACATAGACTCTATATGGGGCCTTATTTGTAATATTTTCATTTTGTAAGTAGTGGTTAGCATGTCCCCCCTCACAGCAAGAATGCCTGGGTATAAGTCCCAGTTTGTCCGTTTCTGTGTGGACTTTGCATGTTCTCTCAGGGTTTGTGTGGGTTTCCTCCCACGGTCCAAAAAACATGCACAGCAGGCTCATTGGATGTTCCAAATTACCCTTAGTTGTGAGTGTGAACAGTTGTGTGAGGTTTGGCCCAACGATGGTCTGACGAGCTGTCCAGGGTGTATCCCACTCTTGTCCAGAGTCAGCTGAGATAGGCGCCAGCCTCCCCGTGACCGTAATGAAGTGGTTTAGAAAATGGCTGAATAATATTCATTCGTTTTCTAAACCGTTTAGTCCTAATTAGAGTTGCTGGGAGGCTGGCACCCATCTCAGCTGACTCTGGGCAAGGGTAGAGGGTAGAGTACACCCTGGACAGCTCTCCAGGCTATGGCAGGGCAGAAACATGCTGACGGCTATGCAGCTATTCTTTACAAAAGTCATCAATGATTCTTTTACAGCTTCTAACCATAGACAATGAGAGACATGGACGACTTTTGGTAGCCCAGTTAGCTGCATTGGGGGGACAGCAGTGACAACTGTTGACAGTGGGGTTTGAACGGTAATCCAGCACCCTATCACCGGGCCATCACTGCCTGGCTGAATAATATATTTTATTTAAAAAAAAAAAAAAAAAAAAAAAATATATATATATATATATATATGTCTTCCTTTCGGCTTTTTCCCTTTTCTCGGGAGTCACCACAGCGAATCATCTGATTCGCATGTTTGATTTGGCAGAGGTTTTTACGTCGGATGCCCTTCCTGTCACAACCGTTTTTAGCAAGGGACAGAAACACGCTGACGACTTTGCAGCTACTCTTTACGAAAGTCAGCAATGGTTCTTTTACATGCCTCTCACCATAGACAGTGACAGACATGGCCCGCCTTTGATAACCCAGTTAGCTGCACTGGGGGGGACAGTGACAACCTTGTGGAGAGTGGGACTCAAACCCCCAACCTTTGGATCAGCGATCCAGCGCCCTATACCACTAGACCACCACTGCCCCCTATATATATATATATATATATATATATATATATAAATATATATATATATATATATATATATATATATATATATATATATATATATATATATATATATATATATATATATATATATATATATATATATATATACGTATATGATAAATACATAATACCAGTCCATATCCTTTTCCACTTTAGTAAATCCTATTTGTATGTGGATGTCCACTTGTCTTGTAGTGTTGATTCATGAAATAATAAAATAAAGTTTCATCAAATTTCCTTTGATTTTTTTGATTATTATAATTATTTATTTATTATTTTTTATTTAAAAAAAAAATACTACCTGCAGTACATACACAGCCTGCAGTCACACTGACACACTGCAAAGAGATGAACACAGCATGTGGACAGAGCCTGAAGGAAACCAGCTGGCACAAACCTGGGTCAATATGGAACATTTATTGCAGCATTTTCCTGACTGTTATATTATAGGACTATTTATATAACTACCTGCCCACAGCAACAATTACAGAATAATTAGGAAAGCTTGAGAAGTATATGATAAAAAAAAAAAAATCTGAGGATGAAAACACACACACAAAAAATCTCCCCATAAAAACATAAAAAAAAATATAATAATAAACATGATATTAACATAGAATTACCAAGACTAGAGAGGAGCAGCAACACATTGTGTTAAAAGCATGATAATATGACCATAGACATATCATAGTATATACCAGCCGGACTCCAAAAAAGTTGGGACACTATAAAAATTGTGAATAAAAACTGAATGCAATGATGTGGAAGTGCCAAATTTCAACATTTTATTCTGAATAGAAATAGATGACACTGATGACACTGCTCGGGGCAGTGGTGGTCTAGTGGTATAGGGCGCTGGATCGCTGATCCAAAGGTTGGGGGTTCAAGTCCCACTCTCCACAAGGTTGTCACTGTCCCCCCAGTGCAGCTAACTGGGTTATCAAAGGCGGGCCATGTCCCTCACTGTCTATGGTGAGAGGCATGTAAAAGAACCATTGCTGACTTTCGTAAAGAGTAGCTGCAAAGTCATCAGCGTGTTTCTGTCCCTTGCTAAAGGGTTGTGACAGGAAGGGCATCCGACGTAAAAACCTCTGCCAAATCAAACGTGCGAATCAGATGATTCACTGTGGCGACTCCCGAGTAAAAGGGAAAAAGCCAAAAGGAAGACAGACAGAAATAGATGACACTGCCACTCTGAGAAGCTCTTTCTATACTCAGTCATGTTGCCAGTGGATCTCATTAGTGGTAATTGGTCTTCCAGCTGTTTATTATAAGTGCAATTGACTTTTCCAGCCCATTATTGCTACCTGTCACAACTTTTTTGAGATTTGTTGACACCATGAAATTTAAAGTAAATATATTTCCCCCCTTAAAATGATACATTGTCTCAGTTTAAACTTTTGACCTTGTCATCTATATTCTATTCAGTATAAAATATTGAACTTTGACACTTCCACATCATTGCATTCAGTTTTTATTCACAATTTGTATATTGTCCCAATTTTTTTGGAATCCAATTAGTACAACACCAATGGCAGAAAAAAACCCAAAAAGTTGGGATGCTGTTGAACTGTGTTTGAAGACAGAAGTGTTCATATGTCCATGCAATGATTTCGTTGGCAAAATACAGCCTGCCTTTAATGCACTGCTGCCTAAAAGCACAAAGACCATGAGCAATATTGATTTTTTTTCTTTGTGCCTCGTCCTTTCAGATTTCTCCAGACTCCCAAAATCTTTTGTTCAATTAAATATTTTAGGTGGTAGATTTTCACTCACAATTTTATGCTGAGGGCCATTGTGCTGAAATTGTTACACAAGTTGTAGATACAATTTTTGCAGTTTGGTGAAATTCTTCCCAGTCACGTTATTGGCCTGTTGTCAATTAGCCAAAATGTTCTAGCTATTTCTTTTCAGTACCGCCTATTTTTTCAGCCTTTATCTTTTTTTTTTTTTTTTTAGACGTGTTGGTCCAATCAAATGCATGAGGTGTGCACCAGGACGAAGATCTCGTGTGGAAAAACAAAACTCTTAAGGCATCTTTTTTTAAACTTTTACATATGAGCTTTGAAGTAATAGCTGTATTTGGGGTATGTTATAAACTTGAGTGCTGTCGCTGAGACTTAGTACCTGATCAGAGATCACAGAGTAAGCTGCCAGTGTTGGCATTTGTGTTTGTAAGTTACTGACAGATAAGTCAGAACCGCTAGCTAGGCTAACATTCATGTCTTTAGGGCTGTGTGACTAACCGATGTACCTGGAGGAAGCCTAGACCCTTACAATGAAACCCAGAACCTTCCTTTTGTGAGATGATGCTAATCCCTACACCATCACGCCACCCTACCATAAATGCTGTTTTACCAAAATATATAAACAGCTACAGCCATGATACCAGTACAATTTACAGGTGAACTGAAAGTGTGATAGATTGTCTTTCTTCTTCTTCTTCTTCTTCTTCTTCTTCTTCTTCTTCTTCTTCTTCTTCTTCTTTTCCCTTCAGGGGTCGCCACAGCGGATCATCTGCCTCCATCTCACCCTATCCTCTGCATCTTCTTCTCTTACACCAACGACCTTCATGTCTTCCTTCACCACATCCACGAATTGTCTTTTGGTCTTCCTCTCGGCCTTCTGCCTGGTAGTTCCAGCCTCAGCATCCTATTGCCAATATACTCACTATCCCTCCTCTGTACATGTCCAAACCATCTCAATCTAGCCTCTCTGACTTTGTCGCCAAAACATCTTACATGTGCTGTCCCTCTGATGTGCTCATTCCTGATCCTATCCATCCTCGAGGTGGAAATAGTTTTTCATTCTTCTCATGAACAAGGACCATGTTATAAAAAGACTTCTGCAAAGAGAAAAAGGTCGAAGCGGTATTATGTCATTCCGTCCCATAAAAATAACATTTTCAGACTGCCTGTCAGCCACTGATACAACCAAAGACTGTGAAGCCAGCAGAATCGGCTGAGTAAAAAAACTACATTTCTTTCTTTAATGCCAATAACAAATGCAGAATTATTTTGTCTTTCTGTTGTGCTCCCTTTGCACCGCACATTTGATTTATATGGTGCTTTGCAGATGGGATACGATGAAAAAAACTGCAACTGGAATACAAAAGTAAATATTTTAGCAACACTGCTGACTGATAATTCCTCTAGGAGCCTGGCAGAAGAGAAGGCAGGAGCTTCTGTAAAACTGCTGAGAGGCAATATCAATCTGAATAGTACCGCTCATACATTCTACCCTACAACATGTAAACAGCACTTGAAAGGACGGCCATGCTACTTTGCAATGCTAAATTGATGCATTCGATTTCTGTAAATGTTTTCATCGCATTATTCAAGAAGGTCAATATGGTACTGGTGTGGTGTCAACAAAGAGCATACACAGCTGATTTTGTGTCAATTTGCACAAAAAGAATGCTATGAAAAACTCTATTGTGTCCTGCTCATAGCAAACTGTATTAAAAACTGCTGTAGAAATTTAGCAGCGCTACGATAGAAGGAACTGAAGTCGGTTTGGATCAGGTGGATTTGAAAGTTGTGTAGCTATGATCACATATTAAATATGTGTTTTTGAGTCTAGTGTGGAACAAAATAGATCAGATCTGGCTAATTCAAGTCATATAATGTCCGTATGAAAGTCGTATAAGACAAAAAACATCCTTGTACAACATTGCTGCCATCGACATTACATGACAGGCGTATACTCACCCATACATAGTCATAGTTTTAATGGAGGGCAATTATTCGTTCATTCATTTTCTGCAACCGCTTAATCATAATTAGTGTCGTGGGGAGGCTGGCGCCCATCCAAGTTGATTCCGGGCGAGGGCAGAGTACACCCTGGACGGCTCGCCACGCCATCGCAGTTCAGAAACACGGTGACAGCTATGCAGCTACTCTTGTCGAAAGACAGCAATGGTTCTTTTACATGAACCTCACACCATAGACAGTGAGAGACATGGCCGGCCTTTGATAACCCAGTGAGCTGCACTTGGGGGGGGGGATTATAGGATGTCAAAACACCCTCCTCATTTCAGGGCATCAGGTGAGCCAAAAAGTGACGTGAAATTCAAAGGTAAATAATATAAATGTTCTAGAACTTTGCACGGAATCATATGGCAGACCCAGCGAAACGACCTGATATCGAGAATTCCAAATGAGATGGAGAAATGTTAAACTCGATAACAAGGGTCTACTACAGCATTTTAGGGGGAAGAAAGGAATTTCATACGATGTAAGCTGCATCAACTTGGAATTTTCCCAGGTGTCCGTTATTGACTGGCTTAAAAATCTGTAAACCTTTTTTTATATTTCTGGCTCTCGAATAGCGTATTGACCATATGTGCTACGATAAACCCGGAGATTGCAAGTTTGACTCCAGATTAATGGCAAAACCATCCGTAACCAGGAGTCCATGAGCTAATTGGCTGAGCTCTCGTAGGAGGGATGAATGGCGTACGCTCACTTTCCTGTCACTCACAGCGATCGCCAGCCAATCAGGGGTGTCTGTGAGCTCATTCGTATGATAGGGCAGATAGTGCATTCCCTCCAAGTGTATTACACCACGCCAAAATATGAACGCTCAGCAGTTTGAAAAGGGGCGGGTGGCTAGCATTTCATGTCACAGAAGGGGCTGGTGGTCATGTGGAAGGTAATACCTGATGGGTGGGAATTGGATTTGACAAAACTTAGTGTGGAAAATGGGTGGGGAAAAAAAAAGTTTTCGATATTTCTGAATAAATTTAATTTAAGACATCAGATTTTCACTTCAGTTTTTGTTAGAATGATTCATCTCTTTAGAATCATTGTCTTGTTACATGACCCACTTTCCCTTGAGATTCAGATCCCTTGACTGTCAGACTGTCAGTAACATTTATTCCTGATTTATTGCTTGGCAGCTCGTTACATGGTTCCTCCACTTTCAGAGATCTGCCAGTTATCCTAATATACAACATTCTAGCAGGAAAAAAGAAAGAAAAAACCCTGCTAATTAATCACAACCAAGGTGACAAATTTTTCCCATGCAATTTGCTCTTGTCTAAACTCTTTCACTTGTGTGTCCAGTCAGGACTCAAAATGACATATTAAAAGCCTGGAGTCTTAGATGTGTACAATTAGTTTTCTTCCCATTTGAACCGCAAGTACAAGAATTGATACACAGCTTCAAAACGGTGTCCGTTGGCTCTGTTTCAGGGACGTCACAGGAGATTTTTCACACAAGCTGCACTTTTCAGCATAAAAAAGATTGAGATTAAAGAACAAACAGTACAATAGTGCTGTGAGAAACTTCATTATTTATATCACGAGAATAGTGAATTACACCAAGACTGATGGGCAGTGGTGGCCTGGTGGGGACAGTGGTGGCCTGGTGGTATAGGTGATGGATCACTGATCCAAGGTTGAGGGTTCAAGCCCCACTCTCAACAGGTTGTCACTGTCCCCCCCCCCCCCCCCCAGTGCAGCTCACTGGGTTATCAAAGGCTGGCAATGTCTCTCACCGTCTATGGTGTGAGGTTCATGTAAAAGAACCATTGCTGATTAACAAGAGTAGCTGCATAGCCATCAGTGTGTTTCTACCCTGCGATGGCCTGGCAAGCTGTCCAGGGTGTACTCTTCTCTCACCCGGAGTCGGCTGGATGGGCACCAGCCTCCCCGTGACCCTAATTAGGATTAAGTGGTTACAGAAATGAATGAATGGACCAAGACTGATTTGCCAAACAACTTTATCTTCTTAGACTCATGGGGAGGCTGGAGCTTATTTCAGCCAACTCTGGGTGCAGGTGGGGTACACCTTGATTAGTCTAATGTGCACGTCTTCAACCTATGGAAGGACATCAATTGAAGTACCCCGAGCTACACGCACACAACTCCATACAGAAAGGCCCTTGCTGAGCCCGGTACTCTTGCTGTGAGGCGGACGTGCCGATCACTACACCGCGGAAAACATTTCATTACTGAATTTTAATGAAATGTTATGTGACGCTGCAGGCTTCCTACATAAGTCTTCAGCAATCACCATTACTGCCTGTTCATTCTCTTCTGACCTCTCTCATCAACAAAACATTTCGACCATTCTGCTTGCAGGACTTCCACTTCCTGGGTGTATTTTTTTTCCTTTTGCACCATGCTGTGTAAACCTGAGAGATTTGCTGTGCATAACAGGTCAACTATAACTGAAATCTTTAAATTTATCGCTATGATCCTTTTCAACTACAGGGATTCCTTGCTACTTCGCTCGAATCATGCTGCTTCAATTAATTGTGTTTTTTTTTTTAAATAAATAAATAAACAAATATTCATCGAATTAAAAAAATAAGGAAGTTAAGGAAAATGCCACAAAAGCAATGCCAATTATGCAAAAAAAAAAAAAACCTCTAAACAAACACAAAACAAAAAACAACCCAAAACCTCCCATCAAAACTACTTACATTGTTGCATCTGTGTGTGCACCCGCATCTGTCCATGAGTATGTATGTGTGTCATCTTACTTCTCATGCTATACCATCTGTATGTGTGTGTATTTATATTTTATTTAAATTTTATTTTATTATAACCATTTATAGCATTGAAAATGTATTTATTGATGTTATATACACATAAACAGACGCTCCCCGACTTACGTTCATCCGTTTTACGTTTTTCCGATTTTACATTTTTTTTTTTCCAAAAAAAAGTCAAATTTTGAGTTTAGACATACTGACGTAATGACTTAATGATGCTGCGTCCATTGTTTACAAACGACAGACTGCACGTGCTCCTCCTTCTTCCCAGTTCAGTTTTATATATATAGCTCTTTTTATAGACTTTTGCGGACTTTTGTAACCCTAAGCAAATATGGTTGGTCAGAAGCGTAAGCCTACTAGCATGGGTGCAAATCTCATACACAGAGATGAATTAACTATCTGCTCGGATTGGCACAATCTACCATGCGTACTCAGTTAAGCAAAGAGAGTTGTAAAATGAATGAAAACCCGAATCCAGGAAAGAGAACTCTCCGCTCTGCTGGTGATTCACATCAGTGCAGGCTGTGTTCTAAACGAGTTCAATGGCACTCTTGCGCACTTGAAAGACCGGAAGGCTGCATAACCCACAGCAAGTAAACTACTTTTGCAAGTACACTACTTTCGGTTTTGAGCGTCTCACATATTGTAAGCGTTGATTGGCTGTTTTAAGCTTCATGTAAAGTGACTCGGTATAAATAAGTGACTTATTTGAAATCAATGTTGATATTATTTTACAACGTTGTGTTTATAATAATTGATTTAGGGGTGAGGGGCAGTGGTGGTCTAGTGGTATAGGGCACCGGATCGCTGATCCAAAGGTTGGGGGTTCGAGTCCCACTCTCCACAAGGTTGTCACTGTCCTCCCCAGTGCAGCTAACTGGGTTATCAAAGGCCGGCCGTCTCTCACTGTCTATGGTGTGAGGCATGTAAAAGAACCATTGCTGACTTTCGACAAGAGTAGGCTGCAAAGCCGTCAGCGTGTTTCCGCCCTGCGATGGCCTGGCGAGCTGTCCAGAGTGTACTCTGCCCTCGCCCTGAGTTGGATGGGATGGGAACCAGCCTCCCCGCGACCCTAATTAGGATGAAGCGGTTACAGAAAATGAACTGAACTGATGATTTAGGGGTGTTTTATGAGATACGGTAATGGTATTTATGGATGTATAGTACGGTATGAGCATCATACATCACACATCATACGCCATACGTCACTGTAACAACTTACGTTCACTTTCAACTTACATTTGGCTGTCCGGAACTAATTAAAAACGTGTCGGGGAGCGTCTGTACATGCACCCATACGTTAGTCGGGGGGATCCTATTTCGCGGATTTTGATGATTGCGTTTGGATCTCGGTCATAATTAACTACAGAAAGTAAGGGATCCCTGTATTCTGTTTGCCTTGAACATTACCTGAAGCCTTGGCCTAAACTGGCATGATTATACGGCCGAATGAGTAGGAGTAAAGACATTCCTAATAAAGTGGTTGCAGTGTATCTTACGTCCTGTAAACAAAATTTGTCGTCGAGATATATGGCACAACTATTATAAAAACAAGACTGAAATATAACTGTTAATGAATAATGAATAATTGCAAATAAGCCTGCTGATCTGGCCTTTGTTACACTTCATACATATGCAACAGTTATTTAAAAAACCCAAATACTTCATCAGTTTTAATAAAAATCGGGTTTTAATGTTTAAAGACGATGGAGTATGAGCAGTTGGATGTTAAATGTAGTGTTACAGTTACATGTCATCTGGAGAGAGAAAATAGCTGGCAGTTTAATCCACAAAGGTCAGGCTAAATGTGATTGTGATGCAAATCATTGGTGCAGTGGGAGAGTGAATATTTCTAGAGCTTATTCAAGTGTGCCTGGAGCAGTTTAAACCAGGCAAAAGTCCATTAACCTAAAAAAGGACCTCGATTTACAAGTACGGCAAAGGAAAAAAATATATCGTTTACTGCTATATTCCCAGTTTTAATTCGCCTACCTTTAAAATTTTCATGATTGTAAAATGGGAACCCCCATTAAAAACGGTCTCTTATAATTTGCCTGAGGCTATCCTCTGGTTTACCTGCTTGATTACCTTTGTTAGTTAACCCACCAAGCCATATACTGTACAGTGATCGCTCACTACTTCGTGCTTCAATTTCTGCGGCTTCAGTGCACGGTGGGTTTTTCATGGAAAAATAAGGAAATTAAGGAAATTAGGGAAAAATAGAGAAAAAGTTAAGGAAAGTGCCACAAAAGCAGGCCAATTATGCAAAAAAAAAAAAAAAAAAAACCAAACAAACAAAACCCCCCAAACAAACAAAAACAAAAAACAACCCAACAAAACTACTTACATTTTTATGTGAGGTGCGCATCTGTATGTGTATCTTATGTATTATTTTTGAATGTTTAATTGTGATCATAAACATTTATAGCATTGAATATGTATTTATTGATATTATATACACATGTACATGTACGTATACGTCAGTCAGGGGAGTCAATCCTACTTTGTGGAAATCGGCAGTCGTGGGAGGGTCTCGGTGCCCATTAACCGTGGAAAGTGAGGGATCCCTATATAGAACTGGAGGTATTATGACACGTTACATGAGTGTATGACATTGAAGTCACACGGTCGCCATATTGGTCCATCCAAGTAACTGTCAAATAATATTTGAAGCTTGCATGAGGGCAGTGGTGGCCTAGTGGTATAGGGCGTTAGATCACTGATCCTAAGGTTGGGGGTTCGAGTCCTACTCTCTACAGGATTCAGCAAGGTTCAACTCTCCCCCCCCCAGTGCAGCTAACTGGGTTATCAAAGGCCGGCCATGTCTCTCACTGTCTATGGTGTGAGGTTCATGTAAAAGAACCATTGCTGACTTTTGTCAAGAGTAGCTGCATAGCCGTCAGCATCTTTCCGCCTTGTGATGGCCTGGCGAGCTGTCCAGGGTGTACTCTGCCCTCGCCCAGAGTCGGCTGGGATGGGCGCCAACCTCCCCGCGACCTTAATTAGGATTAAGCGGTTACCGAGAATGAACTGAACTGATGAAGTTTGCATGTTCTCCCTGTGCTTGCATGGGTTTCCTCCAGATACTTTGGTTTCTTGCCATGGTCTGAGGACATGCACATTACAGTAATTTGCTGTTCCTAGGTGTTAGTGTGAATGGTTGTGTGCTGGCCCTGTGATGGAATGGTGAGCTGTTGAGAGTGTACCCTACCTTTGTCCAAGGTTGACTGCACCCGTGAAACTTAGTAGAATTCAGCAGTTCAGCTGTTTGTTTTCTTCCAATTTGGTCCTTTACTTCCTGCGCAGTAAACAACATTCTTTGCACTCTGCATCCAGGATTTTTTCCTGCACAGCCTTACCCACTCGCAGAATGCCTAATTATATCAATGGTGCAGCAAGGGCCCACAGGACGACCAGCATCTTTAAAAGCCTTCTGTAACCCCCAGGCTGCCTACACTTCTCAGCAGCTTCCTCGGGCTGATGCAGTCACCTGCACTCCTCAGCCACCTACCTGTTGACTATAGAGAGGACTTCAGCAGGTATGGCCTCGAGACATTTGGGATGTTGTATACAGGGGGACTCTTTACAAATCAGGACACAGACCCTTTTTTTGACATCAAAGACATTTTTGGGTTCAAATTTGATCTTTGGCCAGATGATATAATTATCTTACACTGTCCTCTCTGTTTCTTTTCATCCTCATCGCTATGTTCCTGTGCCTGGACTGTATTCTGTTTCTATGGCTTATCTGCAGTCTACTTCTCTTCCAGTGCCTGCACGATGGTCTGTTTTTCTACTGACTGCACTTCCTTACATTTCTGATGACGCCCCATTCTTGACTGCACTTCTGTTTACAAGCATGCCCTTGTAGCTGTTAGCACCTGCATAGCTGTTAGCACCCTTTTATCTTTTAGCGCTCCGAGACTACGCTTCTGTAGCTGCCTGTGCTTTTGATCGTGCATCTGTTTCTGAGCAGCACCTCGTTTATCTGTCTGAACCTGTCTGTCCGTCAAAGTTTGGCTGCCTTTTTGAACAAATCTGTCTATCTGAGCCACTCACAATCTCAGTTAGCGCACTCAGAATCTGCTTCTTTTTGAAAATGTTAACCAGCCTAACTAAAGCTGAACTGGTCAGTCTCTCGAAACCTGTCCACCGGTCCAAACCTGTGAACCTGCTAACCCGACTTTTTGACTATACCTACCTGTCTGATTTGGCCTGATTTGAGCCTCTACACCTGTCTGTCTCTCTGAATGTTTTAAACTATGTGAGCCTGCACATCTGCCCGAATATGTTATATTCTCAAAGCCTACCTGTCTGTCTGAACCTGATAACCTTTCTGAACCTGCCAGCTTGTTGGAACCAGTTAGCCTATCTGAGCCCGTCTCTTTCTCTAAATCTGTCTAAGCATGTTAGCCTCTCCAAGCATGTCTGCCAGTCAGAAACTGTCCATCCAAGCATGTTCATGCCTCTCAGCCTGTCAATCTCTCTGAGCATGCCGATCTGTCTGAGCGTGCTGGCATCACCAGACCCTCTCCAGGCTTGATTCACCTGTTGATTTGTCTGTTGATGTTTCAGTCTCTGAGCTGCTGATCCTTTTGAATTTTCCAAGGTCTCTGTCCATATATTTGCAGGTTCTCTGGGACCTGACCTTCAACGATACATCTGAAGAATACAGTACAGACTGTTTTACAACCAACTTCAGCTCTTGGACCAGCATTACATGTTAATATTAGCCCCTGCATCAACATCAATGCCCACTCCAGCATATTTCGCTAGGTTATCTTTTTCATAAATAATATTGGGATAAGTATTAATGAACAAAATTATATTACAATTTGAATTTTGAAATAAAGCATTATTACAGCATAGTTTGTCTGTCTGCAATATAATATATTTAAGTCTTACAGAGTTTATTTTTACAATAAATGCACATAAAAAGTATTGTATTTGGCAATTTTATTCCATGAATTACCCTGGGTCACAGTTTCCATGATATCTGTGATTCGTGCGAATTGTAAAGCGCGTGGGGGGGTCGTAGGATTCCATTGTGATGATCTTGAAGGATCTTGGTTGATTTGGGTTGATTGCACTGATGAGAAATTACGTTTACTTGTCAAACACTTTGCCACAATTATTACACTGAATTACGATTTTACCAATCGATGCTGACCCTGTCCATTGTCGTCCTTTGACTTTTTTGAAGGAATTCTGTAGGAACTGCATCTGGTTTTAGACATAAAAGCTTGAGCTTCATGTCAAGAACTTTTGCCTGGAGGTCATGGCTGGTAGGCTTAGAGTGGTCTTTGAATTACTGCTGAATTGCGTCGTAAAAGGAAACGAGTCTGGCCTGTGCTGATGCTGTCATGTTTTTCATGATTTCTGAGCTTGTTTGTGTAATAATATTGCGATCTGCCATTGTTCTGGTGACCCTAATTAACTAATGAACTAATGTTGCTTGAACTGCTGATGTCATACATGATCATTTTAAAGAGCTCATCATCATCATCATCATCATCATGTTTTGCCTCTGCTTAATCCAGGATCGGGTCGTGGGGGCACCAACCTAAGTAATGAGGTCCAGACATACCTCTCCCCAGTCACTTCCTCCAGCTCTTCCAGGGGACACCAAAGCCAGCCGAGATATATAATCCCTCCTGTGTGTTCTGGGTCAACCTCGAGGTCTCTTCCCGGTTGGACATGCCCGAAACACCACACCAGGGAGACGTTTGAGAGGCATTCTGGAGTAGAATCATTGCCCATCCACATTGAGAGGAGCCAGTTAAGGTGACTCCGGCATCATTCTACTCCGAGCTCTCCGCGGATGGCTGAGCTTCTCACTTTATCTCTAAGGGAGAGTCCTGCCGCCTGGCGAAGGAAGCTCATTTCAGCCGCTTGTAGCTGTGGTCTTGTTCTTTCAGTCACTACCCAAAGCTTGTGACCATAGCTGAGGGTTGGAACGTAGATCGACTGGTAAATTAAGATCTTTGCCTTGCGGCTCAGCTCCCTCTTCACCACGACAGACCAGTACAAACTCCATACATACAAATAGTGTACAACACATTCATGCACTGTTTGTACTGCGTTGCCAAGAAGTGTAAGATTTATGCTGTAGTGCTGTTCTGTTTCATAATATTTTTAATATACTTTCCTGTCACATTCTTTTCTGTTTTACTATTAAATGACATATATGCTAATCAAATGCGCCCATTTATGTTTGGTGTCGGATGTAAATGTGATTTGTTTAATGAGTAAGAAAAAAAGCAAGGCAACTGAATTTCTCCGAATGTTCTTGGAGACCTATTCAGCAATATTACAGAAATCTTATTGCTCAATCTGTTAAACTAGGGCAACTAAAGCCACAATTCGGGAAAACACAATGTAATGGAATACTTTTTAGTCCACTTTGTTTGGGTCACGTGTCATAAATGTACTGTCAACATTTCAAAATGATCAGAATCTACAACATTTTTGTAGCTTAATTACAGGCGACCTGTGGTGAATTTGTATTACTAGCTCTTTAAAAGTAGAATCAGCACCTCCAAGTCTGAGGTCATGGGTCTCAGCGAGAAACGGGTGGAATACACCCTCCGGGTCTGGAATGAGGTCCTGCCCTAAGTGGAGGAGTTCAAGTATATCGGGGTCTTCTTCACGAATGAAAGAAAGATGGAGTGGGAGATTGACAGGAGGATCGCTGCAGCCTCTGCTGTAAAGCAAAGCTTGTATCAGTCTGTCGTGGTGAAGAGGGAGCTGAGTCGCAAAGATCTCAATTTACCAGTACGTATATATATATATATATATATATATATATATATATATATATATATATATATATATATGTATATGTATATGTATATATATATATATATATATATATATATATATATATATATATATATATATATATGTGTGTGTATATATATATATATATATATATATATATATACACCTCACCCTTGCACAAAGTTGGCTGAGATAGACACGCCTCCCTGCAACCCTGCTTAGTATTAAGAGACTTAGGAAATGAATGAACAAATGTGCATTTGGTGTTTGCAATATACAGTGATCCCTCGCTCCTTCGTGCTTCAGTTTCTGCGGCTTCAGTGCATTGCGGATTTTTCAAAATTATTCATCGAAAAATAAAAAAATGCAGAAAAACAAGGCCAATTATGCACCCCCCCCCACAAACAACCAAAAACAACCCCCCTACCCAAAAAAACAAACAAACCTTACTTACATTTTTATGTGAGGTGCACATCTGTGTGTGTGTCTATTTATATTTTATTGACATCTTATGCATTATTTTTGAATGTTTAATTGTTATTACAGCATTTCTAGTGTTGAATATGTATTTATTGATATTAGACACATATACATGTAGGTATACGTCAGTCAGGGCGGGTTGATCCTGCTTCGCAGAAATCGGCGGTCGCGGGGGGTCTCGGTCCCAATTAACCACAGAAAGTGAGGGATCTCTGTACCATAGATGTACAAAAGATTATTCACACACACGAAGTCATGCCAATGGACAGAGATATTACAGTTTGTGACCAACATTAATAATTGATCCAGGTATCTTTTACTAGATGAACTCAAACACACTGGCTATATTTTCAGAGGAAATAAATGTACCTAATCTTTCCTGTTTTTATGTTTTCTTATGTCTGTTTGTCACGGTGAGATTTAATTTACACAATAATAAGTGTTATTGTGAAGACAAATGCAAATAACTACTCAGCACTTTTTAGAAAGAATTCTTGCCCACCTACTCAATCGTGCCATTATCTAGTTACAGTTTGGAAAAACTAAACCGCTTCTGTGAGCCTTGGTCCACTGCAGCCTCAGTTTGTACTTGACATGACTGGAAGACAATAATAAAATTATGTTTTAATTTTGTAATGCTTTCATTCCAAATGTTTTTGTTTACATGAAATTAAAAGTTTACAGTTAGACATAAACTGGTTAGGGGTGGTGGCCTGGGGGTAAGATGCTGGATCACTGATCCCAAGGTTGAGGGTTCAAACCCCGCCCCACTCCCAACAGGCTGTCAGTGTCCCCTCAGTGCAGCTAACTGGGTTATCAAAGGCCGGCCATGTCTCTCACTGTCTATGGTGAGAGGTTCATGTAAAAGAACCATTGATGACTTTTGCCAAGAGGAGCTGCATAGCCGTCAGTGGGTTTCTGTACTGTGATGGCCTAGCGAGCTGTCCAGGGTGTACCCTACCCTCAGCCAGAGGTAGCTGAGATGGGCACCAGCCTTTCCGTGACCCTAATTCGGTGTGGAAAATGAATTAATAAAAGATGGCTAGTGTTAGCTTTAGCTTCGAATGAGTTACAACCATTTCAATTTTTCTTCTGTGATGATGTTGAGGTTACAGCACAGTTTAGTAATAAATGAGCCAATCATAGTGTGCGATTGCTAATATTTAGCAACTTAGGATACAATATAGCGGGGCCGGTGGTGTAGTGGTTAGAGTGCTGGGCTCATGATCGGGAGGTTGTGAGTTCAAATCCCATTGAGACCCCCACTGTGCTAAGACCCCTGGGCAAGGTCTCAACCACAAGTGTGCTTCTGTTCACCCAGCAGTATAAATGGGTACCAGTAAAAAATATACTGGGAAGGTAACCAGCGATGGACTAGCGTCCCATCCAGGAGGAGTTGAACTCCTGGTCGCTTCACGCTACGGAAACCGGGGATAAGCACCGGCCTGATTAGTCACTATGGATCAGGTGTAAAAACCCAACAGACTTACCTTACCTCGGATACTATATATATATATATATATATATATATATATATATATATATATACACACTTAATACAGAAAGTTGTGAGAAGATTCACTGTGAAACCTATAAATGTATTTATTTTGTATAGTCTACTATAGCCATGCTTTGTCTTTTGGTGCATAATGTGCGAGACATATCTGTTCTATTCCTGGATATCGTTCCTTTGCTCTGAACCATGAGGAAGGACTCACTGGAAGGCAACCTGTCAAAAACTCAAAAAATATGAACGGAGATACACGTCTGAGTTCTTGACTTTTCAACCGTACAAGTAAGTTTAGCTGCACTGTGCAAAACTTTCAGGGGAGGAAAAAAAATCTCTGTGATTCATGGCACAGTGTAGTTTAAAAAATGAAGTAAGTCATTCAATCTTTTCTTATACCCACAATAATCAGGAAGTATCAGTGAGCATCCGCCTCAAGCTACTCATATATGGAGCCAGAATGAGACTCTTCTGCATCCTATGATTAAAACCACTTTTTCTTTTTCTTTTTTTTTTTTTATGCACAAAGCTTTAGCTGAGGTGGGCAGCAGTAATGTTCAATATTTCCTTTCACTGTAGACAGCAGCACAGTATGGAAATGTACAATGAGGCTGAGATTTTATACCAAGCAGGGTGGGTTGTAAATATGAAACTATAATCTCAGTATCACTGCTGATATATTTAACCAGAATGACTCAACTGGATAAAAAATACATTCCCTGATTCATTTAGTCCTATTTCGGTTACGTATAGTGATTAATGAGTGGCACGGTGATATAGTGGTAAGAGCAGGAAGGTGCTGGGTTAATGTTCTCGGTTTGGGGAGTCTGTGTGAGGTTTGCGTGTTTTTCACACCCTTGGGAGGGTTTCCTCCGTGTACTCCAGTTTTCTCCCAGAGTCCAAAGACATGCACTGTAGGCTAATTGTTCAGTTCAGTTCATTGTCTGTGACCGCTTAATCCTAATTAGGGTTGCGGGGAGACTGGCGCCCATCCCAGCCGACTCCGGGTGAGGGTAGAGTACATCCTGGACAGCTCGAAAGTCCATCGCAGGGCAGAAACAATGATGGCTTTGCAGATACTCTTGTTGAAAGTCAGCAATGGTACTTTTACATGAACCTCTCACCATAGACAGTGAGAGACATGGCTGGCCTTTGATAACCCAGTTAGCTGCACTGTGTGTGTGTGTGTGTGTGTGTGTGTGTGTGTGTGTGTGTGTGTGTGTGTGTGTGTTTTTTTGGGGGTGGGGGGCAGTGACAAGCTTGTGGAGAGTGGGACTCGAAATCCCAACCTTAGGATCAGCGATCCAGCGCCCTATACCACCAGGCCACCACTGTCCTTGTGTAGGCTAATTAGCTGTTCCAAATTGCTCATAGTTGTAAAGGGTTTTGTGTGTGTGTGTGTGTGTGTGTGTGTGTGTGTGTGTGTGTGGGTGTGTGTGTGTGTGTGTGTGTGTGTGTGTGTGTGTGTGTGCGTGCGCACTACCCTGTGATGGTTTGGTGAGTTACCCAAAGTGCACCCTGAGTTCTCCCAGTGTCAGCTGAGAAAGACTCAGCTCCCCCAGTAATAGGATTAAGTGGTTCAGAAAATGAGAGAGCGTGAGATGATAATGATGAATGACAGATGTCAGATTTGAATGTTTGGTTTAGGATTTGTGAGTTATGTATCCGTCTGGCTGTGAAGTTCTACTCGATGATTTATTTTTCTGTTTTATTTCACTTCATTGCACTAGTATATCTGTACAGAAATTGATTTAAAAAAAAAAGAAAAAAAAGATGGTCAGGTAGAGAAGTGGATGTGTGCGATTTCTTTGTCAAGTCCGAAGTGCATATATGTGATTGGAAATACTGGAACACGATCAAAATGCAAGAAGTAATAGACACAGAGCTATGTGCAGGATTTAATGGAAAATATTTTTCAGCTCCTCGGCTTTTTTCCCCGTAGAGCGGTGTTTGACAGCTCAAACTGAAATCGAGGAGACCTTATTGTTATTCCATAGAAACAAAACACAAGATTCTGCTCGGTTACAATCCATATACTGTACATTTTTTCTTTCTTTCTTTCTTGTTGTGAAAACATAAAAATCTCTGCAGTGACAAACACTCGGCATAAACCAACTATCAAACATTTTAGTCTTGAATGTAACACTGATGACATAATAATTTTACCGATTTAAATACAAAGGTCTTTTTTCAGGCTATGTACAGATTTTTCTATATTTTTCAAGACAGTACCAAAAAAAAAAAAAAAAATGTACCAAACCTTTATTCATTCATTCATTTTCTGAACTGCTTAATCCTAATTAGGGTCTCAGGGTGGCTGGCACCCATCTCAGCCGACTCTGGGCCAGAGCAGATTACATCCTGGACAGCTCGCCAGGCCATCGCAGGGCATAAACACGCTGATGGCTGTCCAGCTTCTCTTGTTGAAATTCAGCAATGGTTCTTTTACAGGAACCTCACACCATAGACAGTGAGAGACATTTCTGCCCTTTGATTGATAACCCAGTTAGCTGCACTGGGGGGGGGACAGTGACAACCCGTGGAGAGTGGGACTCAAACCCCCAACTTTGGGATCAGTCATTCAGCATCCTACCACCAGACCTCGTACCAAACCTACTTATTATTATTATTATTATTATTATTATTATTATTATTATTATTATTATTATTATTATTATTATTTATGGGTAGTGGTGACCTAGTGTTAGTGTCTATGGTGAGAGGTTCATGTTAAAGAACAATTGCTGACTTTCAACAAGTGTGGCTGCATAGCCGTCAGCGTGTTTCCACCCTGCGATGGCCTAGCGAGCCGTCCAGGGTGTACTCTGCCCTCTCCCAGAGTCAGCTGGGATAGGCGCTAGCCTCCCTGTGATCCTAATTGGGATTAAGCGGTTAC
>CM045740.1:16380724-16385724 GCA_024760905.1 Plotosus lineatus
ATCGCCTCACCGCCAGCCCCGCCCTGTATCTGAATGGGACATATGAAAATTCTGCTATTAGTTATTGAAAAAATATCATTTTTAATATTGGATTTGAATGATAAAAGGGTTGGAAGTATATGTACCAGCTAACAAATATTAATATTTCGTATATTTTATAATAAACTTTTTTTTTATTTTCAAGATTGACAGTGGTGGCTCTGCCTCCCCTGTATCCCTTGAATGAACGTCATCGAACCATTCACACTTACCCTCACACCAAGGGGCAACTAGGAAGAGCCATTTATCCTAATATGAATGACTTTGGATTGTAAAAGGGAACCAGAATTCCAGTAGGAAACCCATACAAGCACAAGGAGAACATACTCCGCACAGAGACCAAACCCAGTACTCGAACCTAGGACCTTCTTGCTGTGAGGTAGAGGTGTGAACCGTGACAGAACATTGTTACAAAATTGTCTTACCAAACTAGAACTGCGACAACAAGGCTGGAAAGAAAATGGTCCTGAACTTGCTTGAAGCCACAGTGGTTAAGAAATCCCACCAACAGTGCTATGACATGTTGCATTAGTGAGGGGATGGGGTTGGGGGTTGGAGCAAGGAACCACCACCATCACCACCACACTGTGGAATAATCCCAGCAAACCAGCTGTTTCCTTTGAAAATACTGGCAAATGTTCACTGACTAGACATTTGATATACACCACATCAGTCTGTGGTGAGTTCTACAGCGTGGAGTAAGAGACCAATATGTCTTTGTTCTTATGGAGACGTTCTTGACAGAAATAATTCCAGACTCCATAATTGAGCTAGCAGGTCTAACATTTCACAGAGCAGACAGAGTGAGGCAATATTGGGTAAGTCCCTTGTTATAGGTCTTGTTATTTATACAAACAATTTATGGTTCTGGGATGCTAAGATGATTGTCATGTCCTGTTCACTTGATACGGACATTATGGCAGTGAACTAATTGTGTAATTACAGCAGTGTGTATTTCCCCGAGTACAGATGTACAATGACCATGCTTTATAAATATTATATGCTTTATATTCTTACCTACTGCATCCTTTTCCGTTTTGGGAAGAACACAGAAGAGGAGAGACAAACTAAACAGAGTGAAGACTGCAGTCAAAATCATTCCTGCAGAGTCTGCAGAACATTCATACTGAATGCTGTGAGCACAGAGCAAACAGCATCAAAGAGGACCCCACTCATCCCTCTCATGGCAGGGTCACACTCATGCAGTCTGGGATAAAAAAAAAGGATACAGAAGCATCAGATCAAGGACTACTTGGCTGTTAAACAGACTCTTTTTCCATCCCATTTAAATTGCTAAACCGGGGAATGTGAACTGCATATAAACGACATATTTTTTGCTTTGTGACAAATATTTTCATTTAAGTACACTGTGCCATCGTAGTAAGCATGTCTGTCTCACAGCAAACAGGTCCTGGGTTACAGTCCTGGGCTAGGTGAGGGCATTTCTGTGTGGAGTTTGCATGTTCTCCCCATGCCCGCATGGATTTCTTCCAGGTACAGTGGAACCTCAGTACTCAAACTCTTTAAAGGTTGAACAAATTGGAATTCGACCAAAAAAATCCAGAATTTTTTTTTGGCCCAAAAGTCAACCAAAATCCAGAAGTCGAATGATAAAAAAGTGCGAGAATGAACAAGAAAAAACAAGAAAAAAAACGAGACCGAGAGGGAGGGTAAATGCACACTTTCCAGAAGTCCAGAAGTCCAGAAGTTGTTGATACTATGTATCATCCTGATAAAGCTAAAGCTAGCAGCACTGTGAACGCCTTTAACGATGGAAATGTTCTTCAAGAAAAGAAAGGGACATCCTGAAGAAGAATCATCCATGCCAAAGCGAATAGAAAGAGAAAAAAATGGCTGATTCACCTGAAGCTGTTATGGAAGGGGATCCTCCTCCTCTCTCCCTCTCTGTTATGGAAGTGGATCCCCCTCCTCTCTTCCTCTCAAACATTTACATATGCCAACTTCTCACCACCACAGAGGTAAAAATTCTTATCTTTATTGTTCTTATGCTTTAACTGTACTGTGTTTTTTATTTTAGTTTACTGTATTCAATAATTTTTCACTTAATTTGCGGAGCTATGGTATGAGTTATGGTAAAGTTAACTTCTGTTCAAAAGACAACGGAATGGATTAAGACCATTTACTTTATTTGTCATGGGAAAAATAGATCCGGAATTCGACCAAATCGGAATTAGACCAGCCGTCTGGAACGAATTGTGGTCAAGAACCGAAGTACCACTGTACTTAGGTTTCCTCCTACAATCCAAAGACATGCATATTAGCTTAATTAGATATTTTCAGTTGCCCCTAGGCATGTCGGTGTAAATGATTTGGTTTCTGTGACGATCTGGTGGGCTGTTCATCATATACTCTGCCTTTTCGTGGAGATGGCTGGGATAAGCTCAAACTTTGACCCCAATTAAAGATCAAACGGTTCAGAGAATGAGATGACATGACACAGAAGCAGACTCAGAGATGAGGGCAAGCTTAGAGACGAAAACAAACTCAGAGAAAGAAGCACACTCAAAGATGAAAGCACACTCAGGGGAGGAAGAACCCTCACAGGTGGAAAAACCCTCAGAGCAGGAGGCATACTCAGACACTAAAGCACACTGAGAGATGGAAGCACACTTACAGACAGAAGCAGATTCACAACGGTTTGACGCTGAAGGAAGTGAGTGCATTGTTGCGTGTAGAAGCCTATCAATCTCACCGATTAGTGATCAGATTCTGGACCGAATAGTTATTGATTCAAGAGCTGCAGCCACTGGTTAAAATGTTGATAGTATCGCAGCTCTTTCCCTTAATACATTTGTAGATAAGTTGACACTCGCCTGTAGTAATCATTTCAGCTCAGTTTCTGCAGTATAGAAAACAGCAGTCATTATTCATGTTAAAAAAAATCTTGTACAAAACCACCTTGTGTTTATATTCTGCCCTTGATAGCGTTAATTGCAGTTTATTGTCCCATTTGGACCTTTTTAACTTGTTTGCGCCTTTTAATGCTGAGAGCCTCATACAAAAATTTATAATGTATGAACATAACGACAATAAAGGTAGCTGTATGCACTGCAACTTCACTTGAAAGCATCTTGAAAGTTCTACCTTAAGCCAGATACTTTTCGATTGTACACCCAAGCCAAGTGGCTCATCAGGCCAGTGCTTATTTTTGGTTTCCGTTGCATGAAGCTACCAGGAATTTAACTCCTCCTGGATGGGACGCTAGTCCATTGCAGGTTACCTTCCAGTATATTTTTACTGGTACCCATTTATAGTGCTGGGTGAACAGAGGCACACTTGTGGTTAAGTCCTTGCCCAGGGATCTTGGCAAAGTGAGGGTCTAACTGGGATTCGAACACACAACCTCCCGATCATGAGCCCAGCACCCTAACCACTACTTCGCCGACCCCTGGATTGTAGTTAAGCATTTAATACTAAACTTGGGCAGTGGTAAGGTGATGGATTACTGTTCCTGAGGTTGAGAGTTCAGGCTCCACTATCGACAGGTTGTTACTGCTGTCCACCCCAGTGCAGCTAACTGGATTATCAAAGCCTATCATGTCTCTCACTGTCTGTGGTGAGATGAATGTAAACTAATCATTGCTGACTTTCATCAAGAGTAGTTGCATAGCCGTCAGCATTTTTCTGCCTTGTGAAGGCCTGGCAAGCTCTCCAGGGTGTACTCTACCCTCGCCCAAAGTCAGCTGAGATAGCTAGTAACCTCCCCGCGACCCTAATTAGGATAAAGCAGTTCAACAAATGATTGAATGAATGAATGAATGAATGAATGAATACCATATTTATTGAGATCCTGCTGAAACAAATGTCAGTGAAGCCCTTTATAGTGAGGTAGTACCATGCATCTCTGGTACAAAGACAACAGCAGTCAATTAACCTTCCTCTGATATAAATACTGGAGACCCACAAGGTTGTGTAAGCGCTCCAATTTTTTTTACATTATATAAAAATTGTTCCCAGAAAACCATTATGCAAACAAATAAATTACATTTTCTGATGACTCAGCCATACTCAGTTTACATTTAGACAGGTTTCAGGCAGTGTACAAGTCAGAGATGTAAGAGATGGTTTAATGGTTTCAAGGACATACTGTAACCAGATAATAAATGTTTTTTTTTTAAACGATCTTTAAACCAAGGTCTGATGGTGATGACAGCCCGGTTTTATTTGATGGCATAAGAGCCAAGTAACACACAAGTATTTAGGCATCCAGCTGCACTTTGTTCTGCTTGTGGTCGTTTTTGTTTTTTTGTTTTTTTTACAAATGACTCAGTTTTTGTATTTTTGTGAAGGCTCAGGCTCCATGAAGGGAACAAAAGTATTACTGTATATTATAGCTCTGCAGGGAAGCCATTGAATCAATCATTTGCTTCTCATTACTATATAGTTTGGCAATCTGTCTCTTAACCTTAAATCACACCTCCAAAACCTAATTAAATTGGCTGCAAAAATAATTGATATGCTGCCTACACCTTTCCTTCAGGAGATATTTGAGAAGACCTGTGACCCAGACCCCATCCTTCACAAAGAGTATGAGATGACCTCCAGGGAGAAGGTTAGCATACCAAACAGTAAGTTTTATATATATATATATATATATATATATATTATACATTATACAACATATACTGTTGGAAAGCACACATTTTAAAGTCTTTTTCAATATTCCAGTACAGTACCTAAGTTAATTCTTAGAAAGTTTGTGCATGAGATTTTATGTTCTGTAGCATGTTTAACAAACGATACCAAAGGGATGAACTTGGAGTGATGTCTTGGAGTGACAGCTTCAAGATGGCGCTGCCTAGAGGGCAACGTCGCGGTGTTCTCAGAGTCAAATTGTTTCTTTGTTAGTTTTAATTTGTTTTATTTGTTTGTTCATGTTTTGCACTGTACTTGTCTATGATCGGTCGACCCTACTATAGCTATGGGCAGCTTCAGCTTCG
>CM045740.1:16390724-16400724 GCA_024760905.1 Plotosus lineatus
GGTTACAACGACGGCTTGGTGAGCTGTTCAGGGTGTACTCAGACCCATAGTCAGCTGAGATGGATGTCAGCCGCCCTGTGTCGTAACCTCTGAAATAGATGTAAACAGTTCAGAAAGTGAATGAGTGCGTGGCCCTCTGGCATAGTGGCTAGCACGTTGCCTCACTGCAAAAAGGTCCTGGGTTCAAATCCCAGCTCAGGTGTTTCTGTATGGAGTTGTCATGTGCTACACATACTTGTGTGGGTTTACTCCAGTTTTCTCGCACAGTCCAAAAAAATTTCACAGTAGGTTAATTGGCTGTTCCAAAATGCCCCACGGTGTGAGTGTTGGCCCTGCAATGACTTGGTGAACTGTTCACTGTGTACCTGACCCAGAGTCAGCTTAGATGGGCGCCAGGCTCCCTGCAACTTTAATAAGGATTAAGTGGTTCAGAAAATGAATGAATATAAATGTATGTGTGGATATATATATATATATATATATATATATATATATATATATATATATATATATATAAAACACATGTATTTATAAAGTCCCATTCCCATGTATATAAATCTAATAAATCTCAGATCTGACATCCGTACGCTGACATGATAAAGCAGTTTAATAAAATAATTTGTTTTGTGCATTTTAAGCAGTCTGTCTCCCGAAAATATTGACAGCCACAGAATTAAACTAGAGAAAATAAAATAAACACACAGCATAATATTCACATGCTTAATCAACAGCTCCAAACCCAATGGCAGTAGAAGAACAGAACAGCAGAATGCGATGTCCTGCTCTCCATCATCTAACCTCAGAACATCATCTAGTTACTTTTCTTTGGTTTATCTGGATCTGTCTCTCTAGTTTTATTTGTATGAAATGTGCAACAGTACATCTTTTATATGTTCTGTCAGTGCAGCCCTGTTTCAGACATAGCACGGAATTTGCTGACATCATTGTCATAAAATGGCTCAATACAAATATCTAAAAGGTGACAAAGGAAACATCAAAATTTACTGACTGGGGGTCATACTGGATCTGAGAAAACCTCACCAGCAAGTTAGATTAAGTTAGAAGACTCAAGTATATGTACAGTTTTGGTGGCGCAGTGGCGTCGTGGTTAGCACATCCGCCTTAAAGCAAGAAGGCCTGAGTTGGATTCCCAGCCCGGACGTTCCTGTGTGGGGTTCTCTCCGTGCTTGCGTGGGTTTCCTCTGGGTACTCCGGTTTCCTCCCACAGTCCAAAAACATGCACAGTAGGCTAATTGGCTGTTCAAAATCACACCTAGATGTGAGTATAAATTGTTGTGTGATTATTGGCTCGGTGATGGCCTGGTGAACTGTCCAGGGTATAGCATCAGCTGAGATGGGTATCAGCCTCCCTGCAACCATAATTATTAAGAAGTGTCTTTTTAAATTAAATTAATAAATTTATTTTTTTACTTTCACCTTCGGATGAAGTTTATATGATAATTACAACCATCTGGGCTTTGTTGGTTGGCATGAAGACATAGTGGTTATTACTGTACATCCGCCTAACAGCAGGAAGGGTTTGGGTTTTAGTCCCAGATTCAACGAAGGTGTTTCAGTGTGTAGTTTGGATGTTCTCCCCGTGCTTGCGTGGGCTTCCTCTGGGTACGACGGTCCAAAGACATTTCAGTTCAGTTCATTTTCTGTAACCGCTTCATCCTAATTAGGGTCACGGGGAGGCTGGTGCCAATCCCAGCCAACTCAGGGCGAGGGCAGAGTACACCCTGGACAGCTCGCCAGGCCATCGCAGGGCGGAAACACGCTGACGGCTTTGCAGCCTACTCTTGTCGAAAGTCAGCAATGGTTCTTTTACATGAACCTCACACCATAGACAGTGGGAGACATGGCCGGCCTTTGATAACCCAATTAGCTGCACTGGGGGAGACAGTGACAGCCTTGTAGAGAGTGGGACTCGAACCCCCAACCTTTGGATCAGCGAACCGGCGCCCTATACCACTAGACCACCACTGCCCCCCAAAGACATTCACATTACATTAATTGGCTTTTCCATATTGACCCTAGATGTGAGTGTGAGTGTGAATAATTGTGTGTAACCCGCCTTCACCTGTTGTTGGCTGAGATAGGCTCCCCGCAATCCTCATAGAAATATAGTTCAGCAGAATGAGTATTGAGTGAGTGGGTTATGTTAAAGTTGATAAATGAAATTGTAGGGTGTTTTTACTTTGTGTTCAGGATTCATTCATCAAAAATAAAGCGAAGTTCATCCACTATCAACTCACATCCGTACATCGCTCATCAGATAACTTTATTTTTACGGACACAAAGCTCAGGCCTTGCATTTAGGGTTTTTAAACATTTCAATTTGTGCAAGTTCAAAGGTTTCAGATGTTGTAATTACAAAAAAAAAAAAAAAGAAAGAAAGAAAGAAAGAACAACAACAACTTTCCTTTATGGCCTTTTATTTTTACAACAATTAAGCACTCGTAAGTATTTATTGCGATATTGTATTGATTCATTTTTATTCAGATGAATATTCATGCCGTGAATCGCCCATCTTATCATGTCCCAAAGGTGATGTATCTGAAATTAATTTAACTCATTGAATTGATTTGAAACTTGAACTGTGTGACGTGGCACATTAAGTTGAAAGTTGACGTCATAAGATGGGAAAATTTTAATCTGCACAGTTATAAAATATTTAATTATTCCTGCAACTGTTATGATCTGTGTACATACAAAAGAACTGAAAAAATCTTTAAATCTTTTTTTTTTCCTTAAAATTTTTATTATATCCAGTGTGGTAAAAGTGGTAAAAGTATATATTATAGACATTTTTCTTTTCATAATGGGATCTCAACACTATAGACATGTGAATATATCTCATCAAAATATACAATGGAAGGTCATTTATTTAAAATTATTGAAGAAATGCAGGTTTTTTGTAATATATAAGCAGTATATATATATATATATATATATATATATATATATATATATATATATATATATATATATAAAATAGGGGCAGTGGCTTGTGTGGTATAGGGCGCTGGATCGCTGATCCTAAGGTTGGGGGTTTGAGTCCCACTCTCCACAAGATTGTCACTGTCCCCCCAGTGCAGCTCACTGGGTTATCAAAGGCCAGCCATGTCTCTCAAAGAACTATTGCTGACTTTTGACAAGAGTAGCTGCATTGCAGTCAGCTTGTTTCTGCCCTGCGATGGACTTGCGAGCTGTCCAGGGTGTACTCTGCCCTTTCCTGCAGTTGGCAGTTGGCTGAGATAAAGCAGCTACAGAAAATGAATATATATATATATATATATATATATATAATTTCTTATTATCAGGACTGCTCATTAAACGCTTCCCTGTGAATGTGGATACTCTTCCTTGAACATTGTCTCATATCTTCATAAATATTCTAATAAAGGTGTTCATGTCACTTTCCTCTGTGGTGAATCAAGCTGTTTAACAACTGCTTCCAGTGTATCATTTTAATAACATGACTTTAATTTTATGTAAAATCTCTGATATATATATATATATATATATATATATATATATATATATATATATATATATATATATATATATATATATATATATATATATATATATATATATATATATATATATATATATATATACCTTCTGGACTATTCTTTTAGTTCTCAGTCCTAATGCCCTCCCTGACACCCCTTTTATGTATATTTGTATAAAGCATCTATGATCATTCTATATTACGTAAGTTAGTAGCATGCTTTACATGAATTATTAGATCTGCAGACTATAAATAATGACAGAGCTTTAAAATATGAATAAATGAGTCAAGAACTTAAGTGGATTCAGAAATGTAGTTCGTATTACAGTTTTGACAGTCGAAGTGTAAAGTAATTTCCGTGTTTGTAATTGAACAGTAATTATGAATGGTAATATAATTAAGAAAGACCAGTCTTGCAGATAAATGCTTCTACTGATTCCTTACATTTCTTAACACTTCAGTGTTCAGCCTGCCCCTCCACTCATGGATTTTTTTTTTTTTTCTTCTCATGAATAATAGATAAGTTTTGCCTTTAATGGGATGCTGAGCATGTGGACAGGGTGAAGTCAGGGTCCAATGGACCAGCTTTTTTTTTTTTTTTTTTTTTTTTTTTTTTCACACCTTCCTCTAAACTGCTAAAAACACAGCAGGTGCAAAGAGGCTTATTTACGCAACACCACGACCACTTTTCATGTAAGGTCTTTCAGTTATTGACAGCTCAGGCATGTTTAAAAAATGGTTATACTGGTTGCCTTTTGCCTTCAGAGAAAACATATCTAAGTAGACTTAAAAGAAACCGACTGAACTGGATGATCAAGAGTCTAATATTACACTGCCTCTTGCACTGAAGCTTTGTCACTGAACTAAAAGTCTTTCTAAGAGTGCAAAATTTATAAAGGCTAATGACCCACAATATTGCCTTTGGAGAATTTATTGCAGCTTTGTGTATGGGTGTTACAAGCTTTCTTTGTTGGCGGCTGACAGTGACAATAGCGGTGTAGATAAACTCATGCCCTGAATTTGTCCATATGAATCTGATTCATCATAGCGTAGTACAAGCAATGGTAAACTTTAATGTCTTTTTCAATCAAATCCTTATTGAATGTGCATCTCTTTGCAGCGTGTTGTGCTATATATTCTAATTTCTCAGTTGCATTTGACTTAAAGCAATGCAAAGAGAAATAATGCCATGTCAGTCCTGCAGGAGAACGAGGTACTGTACTGGAAACTGAGCCATCGACACACGAGATCAAATTAAGGTGACTGCCTGAACCAGGGGTGGACAATCTTATCCGTAAAGGGCCGGTGTCGGGTGCAGGTTTTCACTTCAACCAAACAATAGCCACACCTTCCACCTGTTTCCACCAATCACTGATCATCAAAAGAAAAGAGAGAGAGAAAAAAAACAACAACCTAGATTGGACATTACTGTTTCAATTCTGAAGTGGAGCCATCTTGGTGAGATCAAGTCTTAACCGTCGGTATAAATAGGTGGAAGGTGTGGCTATTGTTTGGTTGAAGTGAAAACCTGCACCCGCACCGGCCCTTTACGGATACGATTTCCCACCCCTGGCCTCAACTGTTGAGAAATTAATTGAAATTATAACCTTTAGTGCAACCTATGGGCGGCTGTGAATTAAATATATTCATCTGCACTATCTTGAGGCAAAACAAAGGGAGGAAGGGGAAAAAAAGTAAGATAGAAGGACTAAGGGAGAGAATGACCACCAGGGGAATGATGAAGGCTGGAGCTTCATTAGCTGTACATGGAGATATTTTTCACAGCACGGTGCATTGGAGCTGGCATTTGAATCTGCCCCATCAGAGAGTTGCCCAGATTGGTGTGGTGACCTCCAGGTTTTTAAATTCATCCTATAACAAGAACTTGGGAACAGCGGCAGCTCCAGAGCCCTGAAGGTAAGCTTTAATTGGGTTTATCTACTCTAACACAGCCACAAAGCTTTTCCCTGGTAACTTCAGGGCTTAGTGTGTGGCGCTCTAATAGCTGGAAAGAACACTCCAACACAGCCCAATAAAAAAAAAAGAAGTGCAGATTGAGATGTTCTGAGGAACTTTACAGAAGACAGGAATGCGGAAATTCTGAATATTTTGCATCAGCAGTTATTGCTTCCAGCCAGAAATAATTTGAAAGTGATTGGGTTCATAGTAATGCTTGGCTGAGAAAATATTTTTTCAACCCGGATATGCAGGTCTTGGTATTACAAAGGTCTTCACCCCCTTTCTAATTTCTTCTATTTTTATTTCTT
The DNA here is from genome assembly GCA_024760905.1 of Plotosus lineatus. Lineage (NCBI taxonomy): Eukaryota > Metazoa > Chordata > Actinopteri > Siluriformes > Plotosidae > Plotosus > Plotosus lineatus. Next base: position 16,396,512 of record CM045740.1, read on the forward strand.
TATTGTACATAACTGGTCTGCATGGGAGTGGGTAACATGTCCACCTCATGGCAACAAGGTCCTCAGTGTGATTCCTGAGGTTGGAGTGTTTCTGTGTGGAGTTCGTCCCATGTTTGCATGGGCTTCCTCTGGGCGCGCTGGTTTCCTCCTTCAGTCTAAAAACATGCACATTAGGCTAACTGGCTGTTCCAAATTTCCCTTCGGTGTGAGTGTGAATGGTTTTATGTGTGTTGACAAGCTGCTCAGGGTGTACCCCACCTTTGCCCAGGGTCGGCTAAGATAGATGCCAGCTGACTCCTGCTCCTGTTTCATTTCTCTGACCGTATGAGAGTGATAGAATTTAGTATTTTTTAAGCCTAGTTATTATAAAACTTGTCTGTTGGTCAGATTTTAGTTCACTTAAAGATAAATCTTACTGTACTGTCCAAAATACAGTCTTGTGTCAAAAATCAACATTTTTGCAATTAACAAAATTCAAAGGGCTCTATATTTTGCAGAAATAAAATATCAAATCTTTTTTCATCTGGTCCTTCCATTTTAAGAGGTCACTCATATGTGCTGCTACCCATGTGTCTAAAAATGTCGTGTGTGTGTGTGTGTGTGTGTGTGTGTGTGTGTGTGTGTGTGTGTGTGTGTCTGTGCGTCTGTGTGTGTGTGTGTGTGGGGCATGTGAGTGGGAGGTGTGTGTGTGTGTGTGTGTGTGTGTGTGTGTGTGTGTGTTTGTGTATGTGTGTGTGGGGGGGCGTGTGAGTGGGAGGTGTGTGTGTGTGTGTGTGTGCGTGTGTGTGTGGGGGTCTGTGTGTGGGGGGTCTGTGTGTGGGGGTGGGGTGTGTGTGTGTGTGTGTGTGTGTGTGTGTGTGTGTGCAAGTGTATGGGTGTGTGTGGGGGTGGGGGTCCGTGTGTGGGGTGGTGTGTGTGTGTGTGTGTGTGTGTGTGTGTGTGTGTGCAGCGTGTGTGTGTGTCTCTGTGTGTGTGTGCATGTGTGGTGTGTGTGTGTGTGTGTGGGCGTGTGAGTGGGAGGTGTGTGTGTGTGTGTGTGTGCGTCTGTGTGCACGCATGTGTGGGGTGTGTGTGTGTGTGTGTGTGTGTGTGTGTGTGTGTGTGTGTGTGTGTGTGTGTGTGTGGGGCGTGTGGCGGGAGGTGTGTGTGTGTGTGTGTGCACGCATGTGTGTGGGGTGCATGTGTGGTGTGTGTGTGTGTGTGTGTGTGTGTTTGTGTATGTGTGTGTGGGGCGTGTGAGTGGGAGGTGTGTGTGTGTGTGTGCTTTTGTGTGTGGGGGTCTGTGTGTGTGGGGGTCTGTGTGTGGGGGTGGTGTCTGTGTGTGTGTGTGTGTGTGTGTGTGTGTGTGTGTGTGTGTGTGTGTGTGCAAGTGTATGGGTGTGTGTGGGGGTGGGGGTCCGTGTGTGTGTGTGTGTGTGTGTGTATGTGTGTGTGTGTGTGTGTGTGTGTGTGTGTGTGTATTCATGTGTGCACTCAGTGCACTCATGTCTGAGTATAGTTCTATTTCAACCAGTAAAATGTAATATCAGTTGGTTTTAATCCTCTGCAGGCTGAATAATCAACCTGACCATATGCTTGTAGGTTTTTTTGCCAGCCGGTTGGAATCAATAACAAATTGTACCTTGCGTTTATGGGCTCTTTGCTATTTCATGATGCTCCTTTCATTGTTTACAGTGGCTGTCCAAGTTCTAAAAGACATTCAAATAAAACCACAGCCGCTTGTTGAAAACAAATCAGTAGATTTTATTTATGGCCTTCAATAATTAAATAATCTTTAACCTTGAAAAGGCCACAGTGGAGCCAGAGCCTATCCTGGGTTAGACTGGGTTTGAAGCACAAATACACTCTGACAAACTGTACACACATTCACGCAATTATTTATTTGTTTAATTTCGGCTGGGCTAATTCTCATATAAACATTCAGGATTGAACTGGGGACAACATTCACACCGCAGAGACTAAATTAATTCTTAACGCTCTTATTCTAGGACTACTGTCAAGAAAAATAATAGTAATTCCTTTAAATTATTTTAGAAATAATAACTTTCCTCTTATGGCTCTGAGACACTGTAGTGTGGAAAACAGCAGAATATCTGCATGTCCATTAAATTCTGGCCATAATGTAGGACACATTAAAAACATTATTTTTCATTGTATTGAAAAATTCATCCATTTTCTAAGCAGCTTAATCCTAATTAGGGACAAGGGGAGGCCGGTGCTCATCTCAGCTGACTCTGGGCAAAAGTGGGGTACACCCTGAATAGATCACTAGGCCACTGTAGGGCCAACACACCTAAAATTATTTATACTCATTCTTACACCAAGGGTGGTGGGGTTGGTGGTGTAGTGGTTCGGGTGCTGCACTCATGATCGGGAGGTTGTGGGTTCGAATCCCAGTTAGACCCTCACTGTGCTAACACCCCTGGGCAAGGTCTTAACCACAAGTGTGCCTCTGTTCACCCAGCAGTATTAATGGTACCAGTAAAATATACTGTGAAGGTAACCAGCGATGGACTAGCATCCCATCCAAGAGAAGTTGAACTCCTGGGTGCTTCACGCGATGGAAACCGGAGATAAGCACCGGCCTGATGAGCCAGTATGGCTCGGGTGTAAAAAAAAAAACTCCAATGGACTTTACATTTTACGCCAAGGAGCATTTTGGGAAAATCATTTAGCATAAACACCCCAAGCCCATAAACTGAACCTGGGAATTTACCTGGCAGCTTTCTTTCTTTGTGGTGAAATGCTACCCATTGCACCAGTGTATTATTGGTATATTACCCATAAACATTTCATATAACAAGGCCATTGCTTTTTGTCTGGTTCCACTCAAATTTAAATCCGTTATACATAATGTATTCATTTTATACATTTACTGAACCATTTATTCCCCACTAAGGTCTCATAGAAGCTGGAGCCTGTCTCAGCCAACCCTTGCGGAAGGTGAGGTACACCCCAGGCGGCTTGCCAGTCCGTTTCAGGACCACCACACACAGTCATTAACACTCAGTCTTAGGGGAAATTTGGAATAATGGACTGAATGTGTATGTCTTTGGCCTGTGTGAGGGAACCAGAGGATCCGGAGGAAACCCATGCAAAGCCCACACAGAAACACCATTTCTGAGCCCAAGAATTAAAAACCAGGACTTTCTTCCTGAAAGGTGGCTGTACCAGCCACTATGCCATCTTGCCATCCTTCCTAACAATTCTCATCACACAGTATATAATCTTTTATTATTATTATTATTATTATTATTATTATTATTATTATTGTTAATTTTATGAAATACGTAGATTGTGTAAGATTTTAGGGGCCATTCTTAAATTCTCAAATGTAAAAGTGTCTTAAATGTATAGCAACGTGGAGGCTTTGACTAGCTCTCCATGTCTTAATAGTCAATATATTGATCATTTTGATGGATAATTGTATACAAAAGGCAGAAAACATGATACCACCAGAAAACGAACCGTATCTAAACTGTATACTTGTTGACAACAATAACAACTTTTTTTTTTTTTTTTTTTTTGCCTCTTACTGTAATGATACTTAAAGGCAGATAGATGAGTTTAACGCTGATTGGTGGAAAGCTCCCTCCCTGTTGATGACGCAAACGAAGCTGTCCGCCGCAGACCATGCGCTGTATAAATGCGGCGCGCGCCCCAAATCGGATTATACAGTGAACAGCTCCATGGTGCTGAAATCAGCCGCCGCACAAAAAAAAAAAAAAAAAAAAAAAAAAAACAACAGCCACACGCATCCTAATAACATGGAGACCAGAAGTCCACGAATCCACGGGAAACTTTTCGCACTTTATTGCTTGTTGGTGAATGTTCTTTCCCAAGAATTTGGTCCGACGCAGTTTATCTGCACCTCCGTGCCCAAAGACGTGGACATTTGTACGGCCACGCTGCAGAAGAGTGTGCCAGGTGACGAGCTGCGATCCACGGTTATGCAGCTCAGGGAGACGGTGCTCCAGCAGAAGGAAACCATCGTGAACCAGAAGGAAACCATCAGGGAGCTCACGGCTAAATTGGCGCGCTGCGAGAGCCAGAGCGCTCCTGAAGCTGGAGGAGGAGGAGGAGGAGGAGGAGGAGGAAGGCGGAAGGATTCGGGCTCCAAAAACACCATGGGGGACGTGTCCAGGGGTCCCAGTGAGACGCTCGCGCAACTCTCGCAGACTTTGCAAAATCTAAAGCAAAGATTAGAAAACCT
>CM045740.1:16405724-16410724 GCA_024760905.1 Plotosus lineatus
ATTCATGGATGTGTTGAAGGAGGACATGAAGGTCGTTGGTCTAAGACAAGAAGATGCAGAGGATGGGGTGAGATGGAGGCAGATGATTCGCTGTGGCGACCCCTGAAGGGAACAGCCGAAAGGAAAAGAAGAAGATCACATGTTTCAGCGCTCTCGGATCATGACTTTTTCTAATCATGTCTCTGCCTAGACGGTGATGGTTCTACCACACCCTTGCAGGTTTTAATTATGCGTTGGACAAATTTTTACCCAACTTTATTAGTTTCAGTGATCTCCTCACTTATATTCTGTGCTTGATGCAGGCCGATAATATGACCCTCCTGTAATCAGAATTCCGAGTGATGTCGCTCCACAGCTACAGGATATGTCTTCTTACATTGTTGTCAAAGAAATGACAAGCTACTCCGTGCATCAGTTACTTGTTGCTATCGAAAGTTTTTTTGTTTTTTTTTTCCCCCCTCATGCAGTCATGTGCACTCAAAATGTCCAAAGCAACATTACAAATTTAAAAAACATTTAAATAGCCAAGATAATTGTTTGTGGTGATAATATCATTCATTTTCTAAACTGTTTAATCATAATTAGGGTCACAGTGGGCTGGCACCAATCTCAGCTGACTCTGGGCGACGGCAGGGTACACCCTGGACAGCTCACCAGGCCATCGCAGGGCCAACATTTGCACAACTATTCATGCTCACAACTCATTTCTAGGGGTGATTTGGAACAGCCAATGAACCCACTGTGCATGTTTTTGGACTGTGAAAGGAAACCAGAAGACCCAGAGGAAACCCACACAGACACCTGAGCTGGGAATCGAACCCAGGACCTTCTTGCTGTGAGGCGGATGTGCTAACCACTACGCCACCGTGCCACCATAATAGTAACATGTATTGACGTTACTCCCTGATGATATTTCTTTTTTTTTAAACCCCACCTGTGATGAATGAAGCTTTTATTCTGCTTATTAAGAAAGGCAAATTGTGCCTTGACGCATCACCTGATCATGGTACAGTTACATCAATACGAGCAAGAACAATTACCACGGAGGCAAGTCACAATCACATTAAGTGTTCATGTCTCCATGATTCCAGTGCTGTGGAGACAGCACAGTGACACAGGCAGCACCAGTGATCGAGCACATGGTCTGGGAGCATCTTTTCGGAACTGACATCTGGGATCTGGACTGGTGGTAACGCCGACTCATAGGCGAGAACTTCTGCAATGGAGAACAACACACCGGTGCTGGAATGCTTTCAGATGGAACAGGCTCCCTGTTTTCTTATGAACCACATTCTAAGCTGAGTGCTGCTTACTCTTGGTTGTGAGTTTGGCATAGGTGTGGAGAGTGATGCTAATTTTCTCCAGAAAAACCACTGGGATGGACCAGGTGTCATGGTTTGGCTGAAATCGGCAGCACGCGCAAAACTAAGCTTTTTTTTATTCCTGGAAACATCAACGCAGCTCAATACCATGATGAAATTCTAGCCCCAGCTGTGGCTCGCTACTCAGTAGTGCCCAACTCTCCAGCAGGAATAATGCAAGACCACACACTGCCAAGTCTGTCGGGAGAATCTGAGGCAGGACAGTGTTCACTGTTTTGTCCAATGTGTCTTGCTTTAGACATTTGAGTCAGAATTAGTGCAGTAGTGGCCTAGTAGAAAAAGATGCTGGATCACTGTTCCTAAAGTTGGGGGTTCAAGACCCACTCTCCACAGGTTCTCACTGCAACCCCCCACCCCCCCCACCCCCAAGTGCAGCTAACTGGGTTATCAAAGGCCGGCCATGTCCCTCACTGTCTATGGTGAGAGCTTCATGTAAAAGAACCAGTGCTGACTTTTGACAAGAGTAGCTGTATAGCTGTCAGCGTGTTTACATTCTGCGATGGCCTGGCGAGCTGTCCAGGGTGTACTCTGCCTGCACCAGGAGTTGGCTGGGATGGGCGTCATTAATTAAGGATTAAGTGGTTACTGAAAATGAACGGATGAGTCAGATTTATATATATATATCTGACTCATCCATTCATTTATATATATATATATATATATATATATATATATATATATATATATATATATAAATCTGACTCATCCGTTCATTTTCAGTAACCACTTAATCCTTAATTAATGATTTTATATATATATATATATTTATTTATTTTATTTTGGGGGGGTGAACCCCATAAATGTTTCTTTTCCATTCAATTTCTGCATAAATGACTGAAAATGAATTTCTGAAAAATTATGTAAATGAAGATGGGCAACTTCATCGGCTGTGCTGGCCAACAAATCTTTGTTCTTAGTACCAGTGGGCCAAATTACAAATCTGTGCTTTCACATCTTTTATATACACAGAGCCTTCTGCCCAACAAAATGAGTTTTACAGATCACACACCACAAATTTGTATACAGACAATTCATTTATCAAACGTCCTGTATCATTTCCTCCACTGTAAAAATGCATGACATTTCCAAAAGTTATTGTTCATGGGGTTTTTATTTCCTTGAAGCTAAAAAGCAAACTATTAAAACCCTTTCAATACATTACAACTAAACTAACAGTTCTGGTTTCCACACTTTGATTCGAACCCGGTTTTTGTTGTCATCTTTTCTCCTTGGCCGACGTATTCACATAAGTTTGCGCTCGTCTAACTATGCATGATGCTAGTACCATGTCTTACAGGCAGAATAAGGATTTTTTTCCCAGAGTGCAGTATTTTCCAAATATAACAAAAACCTCTCATTTAAACCAAAAGTTATATACGATCTCATCCGAAGGTACAATATAAAATTATTAAATCCCTTTAAATGTATAACAACTAAAAGTAATGATTCTGTTTTCCCACCTCGATTGGAACTCACTCACTTGTGGTCGTATTTTATCTTTTGCTAAATTATTCACGTAAGTTTGAGTTAGTCCTACTAGCAAGTGTTAGTGAAGGTAAATGGTAATTGAAGGCCGAGAGAAAACCACAAGCAATCGACTTTGGGATGGATCCCCCGATATAAACTACTCATACAGCTTCTATTCGATTAAGGTTCGGATTTTGACTCGGTCATTTCAAAACATTTACATTTATTTTTCTTTTACTATTTTATGGAAGAAGAACTTATGTTTTTCGGGTCTTTGTCTTGAATGATTATGGCAGGGTGGCAACAAGACAGTTTGTTAAATTGCATTCACAAACCAGAAGACTACTGAAAAAAAATGGATGGATAAGTCCAGAAAAATAATAATAACTTAATGATTTTTATTATTATTTGGAAAGCACTGCATTCCAGGATAAAATGCCTTATTCCGCCTGTAAAACATGGTAATGTTAGTATCATGAATGGGCTTGTTTTGCTGCATCTGGGCCGGGACTGTTTGTCATTATTGATGAAACAATGAATACTATTCATTCATTCATCCATTTTCTGAATTGCTTCATCCTAATTAGGGTTGTGGGGAGACTGATGCCCATCTCAGCTAACTCCTGGTGAGTGCAAAGTACACCCTGGACAGCTTACCAGGCCATCGCTGGGCAGAAACACGCTGACAGCTATGCAGCAACTCTTGAGGGAAAGCCAGCAATGGTTCGTTTACATGAACCTCTCACCATGGACAGTGAGAGACGTGGCCGGCCTTTGATAACCCAGTTAGCTGCACTGGGGGGGTTTGGCAGTGAATACCAGTGAATTCTAAAAAAAAATATTAGGATCTGTCTGTGAACTAAATATTTTTTTGAAGATCTCTTTATATGAAGAATTCAGCAAGACAATGATTCTAAAGACATCGTCCATTTTCATAAAGCATTAAAAACTTCAGCCATCAGGAATGTTGTGTGAGAAGTTCACAACCCAAAGGGAGTAAAAGCTAAACCAAGATGTCTCCACATATTTATGTCGAGAAATAGAAAATTATAAAGTATTCACAAACATGTAAGCACCACAGTGTGTGTGTGTGTGTGTGTGTGTATGTGTGTGTGTGTGTGTGTGTGTGTGTGTGTGTGTGTGTGTGTGTGTGTATGAAAAGCCATGGAGTTGCCAACTTTTTATGAACCTGTGTGCCTTTGGGCTGTGGAAAGATCTTAAAGGTCATTGATTAATATTTGCTTAATTTAATGTTTGCAAGTACTTGTACATGTGTGTTTATTTCATAGTGTAGTTATTGATTACGATGGCTATATTAATTATTAATAATTTGTCTAAAAGCACATGACCCATTTGTTTGACAAGTGTTTCTATTTTGTAAGGAATGTCCTTTACAGGCAATCAGCATGATGGTCTTTAACTTCTACAGCAGCATCAACAACAAAATCTGCTTTTCCTATTCTCTTTGGGGTTCAGATTTTATACTGTATCGTTCTATGCTAAAAGCATGGCAGCATTAAAATATGAAAAAAAATATCTAATGTTTGTAATAAAATTGTGATACCTAAATCAGACAAATTATAGCGTTTCTTTATGGCCTAGTTTGTAATATTCTATCAGGTATTTATTTATTTATTTATTTATTTTTACATATTCAAATGTTCCATCATCTTCTCCAAGGGCTTTTATTATCACATACTGTGTGATGTTTCCTTCTGCACACTTTACATTCAGCTGTGAAACTGAAAAGAGCTGCAGAACCCTGTGCGTTTTAAGGTACCTTTAAATTCAATCATATAATGCTGCATCAAATATTGAGTTCAAGGGAACATTCCAGGAAGTATTTAATCACTTCACATTGGAAAGCAATGACAGTGAAAGAGAAACTCATATTTCCTCAATTTCAACACATTTCCTGGCATATAGATGGCAACAGCCTGTATTCAAGTGGTTTTCTGTTTCAACAAAGTAGTGCAAAGTCCTACAACCAGAGATAGCATGTCAGGCCGATGCGCTTTCCTTATTTTGGTTTATTTATTTAATCATATAAATTGAAAATATTATGAAAGTCCAATGGCCTTCAGGGCAGTGGTGGCCTGGTGATAGAGGGCGCTGGATCGCTGATCCTAAGGTTGGGGGTTCGAGTCCCAC
>CM045740.1:16415724-16425724 GCA_024760905.1 Plotosus lineatus
CAATAAATACATATTCAACACTATAAACGCTTATACCGTATTCGAAGTAATAAGCGCCCTGCTCCAATAAGCCCCTCCCCCCAGTGTTTTTTTTTTTTTTTATCTTACGTCTAATAACCGTCCATGTGTACTGGGAGCAAAATGGTAAATCATACTTACCAATTTTATTCAATCAGTCTCTGTAACCGTAAAATGAGGCGTTCACTGCCTGTAAAAGTGAGTTTATAGGGTATATCAAGACCCCCTGCCACTGGGGAACGTCTATAATGTTCATCAATAACAACAACACTTGATTGTTCTGCCGGGCTTTAAAAAAACAGGAAAATATTTTGCTGTGTTCTCTTGGTAAATGTCCAACAAACAATGAACCATTAGAAACTGCTACAGCAAAACTATGGGATGCTCTGAATGAATGGAGCGATGAACCAGATATGGACCAATCAGAAAGTGATGACGAGTATTTTTCACCCGATTCTCCTGCTCACTAACTTCATACATTTAAAGACGTTCCTGTTCATGTGCTTTTGTTTGTTCTTATTGATTGGTTCAACGTGGCATGTGCCAAAGTTGACATTTGTCTTGATTGGCTCAATTCTACTTTCGGGAAAATGTTTAAAGGAACAGCACCCTTTTTTTTTTTTTTTTTTTTTTTTTTTTTTACAATTATTCTGTTTTCTGTTTATTTTCAGCTTTCATGTAAGTAGTTTGGTTGATACCACAGAATGAATAACACAAATACCAGTAAAATTCGTTTATTGCGCTGTTATTATTCATGTTTTCCACCTCTATGGTAATAATCACTTCCCCTTCCACTCTGCTGGTAACATTTTAATAAGCGCCCACCTACTCCAATTTTTTTAAGTGCCCTGGGCACTTATCACGTCAAATATGGTAATAACAATTAAACATTCAAAAATAATGCATAAGACGTAAATAAAATATAAATACATACACATACAAACACGCGCACACACACAGATGCGCGCCTCACATAAAAATGTAAGTAGTTTTGTTTGTTTGGGGTTTTTTGTTGTTGTTTGTTTTTGTTTGCGGTGTTTTTGCATAATTGGCCTTGTTTTGCAACATTTTCCTTACTTTTTTTCCCCCTATTCTTCATTTATTTCCTTATTTATTTTATTTTTCACTGTATTTCAAACCCTCACTCCTTCTTTATTAGTGATTATTAGTTTGACACTTTATTGTTAAACCAGCTATAAAGGTTATTCCAGGTGAAAACTTTTCACTGAGTGTTTGTCACTAAACTATTCACCTTCCTCCTGTTTTCATTCTTTCTTTTATTTCCTCTTTTTATCCCCTTACGTCTGTTTTAATGTCGTCATTCTTTCCCACAGCTTTCATATCCGTGCATGTTTCTCTCTCGTTAGTTCACTTCTCTGCCTGGTTCACTCGCTTCCTCCTCTCCTTTAGAAAAACAAAGAAGAAATAAGCCAGAAGAATAAACTCTGGCCGATGGAACATTACGTGTGTGATCTGATTTCGGGATTAGAGAAGGTTGCGTAACACAGCCAGGGAGTGTAACCCTTATGTATCAGGAATTCAAAACCACAGAAACTACGCTGAGTGCTACAGTTCTATATATGGCATCTAGTCCTGCATATACTGTGTTCATTCCCCTAAAACGCCTCACGTACATCAGCACAGGCTGCCTCGTCTTTATATCCGACACCCAACACTCCAACAGATTCTGCCGTCTATAATCAGACCTGTGAGCAATTAAATACTTGCAATATAGAATTGTGTATAAATTAGACATCAGGAAGTTTATTTTTAATATATGTAATTAGAAAGGGGGCCGTGATGGACTGGCGTATAGGGTGCTGGATCGCTGATCCTAAGGTTGGGGGTTCGAGTCTCATCTCCACAAGGTTGTCACTGTCGCCCCAGTGCAGCTAACTGGGTTATCAAAGGCGGGCCATGTCTCTCACTGTCTATGGTGAGAGCTTCATGTAAAACAACCATTGCTGACTTTCGACAAGAGTATCTGCAAAGCCGTCGCTAAAGGGTTGTGTCAAGAAGAGAATCCGATATAAAAACCTATGTCAAATCAAACATGTGATGATTCGCTGTGGCGACCCCTGAAAAAAACGGGAACAGCTGAAAGGAAAAGAAGAAGAAGAAGAAGAAGAAGATATGTAATTCGAAAGGCATGAACGAAATGCAAGGTACCACCACCACACAGCATGGATAACGTTTGATCTTTCAAAGTCACGCAAGGTCAAAATTAATTGCTTCAGTTGAAAGTACATATACGCTTTCCAGTCCTGAGATGGCCTGGTGAGCTGTCTGGGGCGTACCCCGCCCTCGCCCGGAGTCAGCTGAGATGGGCAGCAGCCTCCTCGTGACCCTAATTAGGATTCAGCAGTTCAGAAAATGAATGAATGAAGTGATGGTATGTCTGTCAGCACTGCTGAAACTACTGTTACCTTGATTTTCACAGCTCAAGGTCACTCAAAATCAAAGGTGATTTTCTCATTTGAAAATCTATGTCTGGTTACCAAAGAATGTTCTATATTAACACCATATCTGTTGTCACTTGTTTCAAAGTTATAGGCTACCAATCTTCAAAACATTGTGACATTGTTCAGACCTTCACCTTTGAACATAACATTCCAAAATCAAATGCTATCTTCTATCCTGCTTAGGTGGAGCAAGTTCCCGACTACGTTTGGTCAAAATCATGCATGGCATGGCCAGGATTCTGCTCAAAGACAAATTATCAAACGGACTCACTCTTCTTCGTCTTTTCCTTTCGGCTGTTCCCTTCAGGGGTCGCCACAGCGAATCATCTGCCTCCATCTCGCTCTATCCTCTGCATCTTCTTCTCTTACGCCAACTACCTTCATGTCCTCCTCCACCACATCCATAAATCTCCTCTTCGGTCTTCCTCTAGGCCTTCTGCCTGGTAGTTCCAACCTGAGCATCCTACTACCAATATATTCACTATCCCTCCTCTGTACATGTCCAAACCATCTCAATCTAATCGAAGAGACTCATAACGCCACTAATTACAATCATTTTTGGCACTAAGGGGGTGGGCGGAGACATAGTGCCTTTCATCCTGAGGCACCTGAATATATTAATTCCTAATAACAAGTGGCAAAAATATGTGCAGACAATTGTGAGGTGCCCCACCGAATGTAGGCGCTTGTCGCAAGTGACGTATGGTGCAAGTGAGACGAAGTGCGGCTTATCCGGAATTGCGATCTTTCAAGTGAGCAAGGGCGCGTTGAATACTTGTTTAGTACTCAACTTGAAAAAAAGCTCACTTGAAAGATCGGAAGTCCGGATAAGCTACGCTTTGTCTCACAAGCATCATACGTCACTTGAAACAAGCACCTCACAATTTACCTTGAATATTCGTTTTCTCTAACCACTTACAATAATCCTAATTAGGGTTGCAGGGAGGCTGGCGCCCATCTCAGCCGACTCAGGGCGAGGGCAGAGTACACCCTGGACAGCTTGCCAGGCTATCGCAGGGCAGAAACACGCTGACGGCTATGCAGCTACTCTTGTGGAAAGTCAGCAATGGTTCTTTTACCTGAACATCTCGCCATAGACAGTGAGAGACATGGCCGGCCTTTGATAACCCAGTTAGCTGCACTATTGGGGGGGGGGGGAGAGACAGTGACAACCCGTTGAGAGTGGGGTTTGAACCCCCAACCATAGGATCAGTGATCCAACACCTTTACCACCAGGCCACCACTGCCTCTACCTTGAATATTCTTCTGCTTGTAAATTATGATGTAATATTTCATCATCTTTTTCCTGGGTATAAAAACAAGCAGTATTAGTTTCAGATAAAATACCTTGCGTGCTGCTGTACCATGCGTCTGGTTCTAGTTACATAGTACAGATGTTTACGAGTAATACTGATCACTAGTTTATCTGTGTACTTGGTGTTATATATATAAAAAGACTGCTACTGATGTAGAGGTTAACAATAGCAATAGTAGACAACAAATTCAGTCTTTTTTTTTTCTGTGATAGCAAAAAATATCATCCGCACATATTGCAAACTACAGACTCAGATTGTGACTTCAATTCCTTGCACCTTTTGTCAGCACACCGCATGATTAGACTGCGTAATGAGCACAGCGGCACATCTCGCTGTCTCTGTTGTAGTCCATAAAAAATGCACGATCGTTAGAGATAAACACCTTACTATCCAAACTGTGTGTGTGTGTGTGTGTGTGTGTGTGTGTGTGTGTGTGTGTGTGTGTGTGTGTGTGTGTGTGTGTGTCAAAGAGGGAGCAAGTGAGAGCATAGTTTGAAGTAACCATCTGAGCTTTTCGACTTATATTACTCATAAATTAAAATGACCTTTCTCGGGTAAAATACAGCCAATGAGAAACTGCAGAATATTAATATTGGACCTGGATGCAAAGAAAACAACCCCACACACACAGCGTATCTAATAGCAACATGGAAGTGCCTGTCAGTGCTGTTATCTAACAGTCATTAGGCGCACGGGGGTCTGGAGACGGGGATAAATTGCCCCCAAACAGAAACCTTAAAGTCTATTTAATTATTTTCTGTTGTTTCAACTTGGTGATTAAATATTTGGACATTGTTGAAATTTCTGTAGTTGTTTCTGTGCACTACTACAATTGTCAAACTCTTCTGTTTTCACGTGTTGGACAATTTTTTATTTGGCACCTTTAGCTAACGCGTGTTCTTGTGCCTAATTAATTGGGTTTTCTGACTTGAACATTTAAAAACATTCCACTTTTTTTGCCTTTACACAAATTTTGGGTTGTTTTCACTCTGCTTTAGGTCACCACAGGGATCCCTCGTTATTTCACATTTCAATTCATGCGGCTTCAGTGCATCGCGGGTTTTTTTTTTTTTTTTTAAATAAGGGAATTAAGGAAAAATAGGGGGGAAAGTTAAGGGAAATGGCATAAAAAACAAGGCTAATTATGCAAAAATAAATAAATAAATAAAATAACCAAACAAACAAAAACAAAAACAATCTAGAACCTCCCATCAAAACTACTTACATTTTTGTGAGGTGCGCATCTGAGTGCATGTGTATTTATATTTTATTTACATCTTGTGCATTGTTTTTGAATGTTTAATTGTTATAATAAAGTTATCCTGTTTGCGTTGGTAACTTGGTAGTGCAACACTGATTCGTAGAAAGTCCAAGATTGTGTTCTCCTCGTTTGCTCATCTCAAAATGGTATTGTTTACTAATATCACTGTGCCCTGTGTAGGGGGTCATTGGCACAGGACCAAGCAAATGGTTTCACAAAGAGATTGTTGCGGAGTCCTGTCTCTCTACACGCTTGTCTATCTATCTATCTATCTATCTATCTATCTATCTATCTATCTATCTATCTATCTATCTATCTATTTGTCTGTCTCTTTGCCTGCTTGTCTATCTATCTATCTATCTATCTATCTATCTATCTATCTATCTATCTAGCTGTCTCTCTACACGCTTGTCTATCTATCTATCTATCTATCTATCTATCTATCTATCTATCTATCTATCTATCTATCTATCTATCTATCTATCTATTTGTCTGTCTCTTTGCCTGCTTGTCTATCTATCTATCTATCTATCTATCTATCTATCTATCTATCTATCTATCTATCTATCTATTTGTCTGTCTCTTTGCCTGCTTGTCTATCTATCTATCTATCTATCTATCTATCTAGCTGTCTCTCTGCCTGCTTATCTATCTATCTATCTATCTATCTATCTATCTATCTATCTATCTATCTATCTATCTATCTATTTATCTATCTATTTGTCTGTCTCTTTGCCTGCTTGTCTGTCTATCTATCTATCTATCTATCTATCTATCTATCTATCTATCTATCTATTTGTCTGTCTATTTGCCTGCTTGTCTATCTATCTATCTATCTATCTATCTATCTATCTATCTATCTATCTATCTATCTATCTATCTATTTGTCTGTCTCTTTGCCTGCTTGTCTATCTATCTATCTATCTATCTATCTATCTAGCTGTCTCTCTGCCTGCTTATCTATCTATCTATCTATCTATCTATCTATCTATCTATCTATCTATCTATCTATCTATCTATCTATTTGTCTGTCTCTTTGCCTGCTTGTCTGTCTATCTATCTATCTATCTATCTATCTATCTATCTATCTATCTATCTATCTATCTATCTATTTGTCTGTCTCTTTGCCTGCTTGTCTATCTATCTATCTATCTATCTATCTATCTATCTATCTATCTATCTATCTAGCTGTCTCTCTGCCTGCTTATCTATCTATCTATCTATCTATCTATCTATCTATCTATCTATCTATCTATCTATCTATCTATCTATCTATTTGTCTGTCTCTTTGCCTGCTTGTCTATCTATCTATCTATCTATCTATCTATCTATCTATCTATCTATCTATCTATCTATCTATCTATCTATCTATCTCTGCCTGCTTATCTATCTATCTATCTATCTATCTATCTATCTATCTATCTATCTATCTATCTATCTATCTATTTGTCTGTCTCTTTGCCTGCTTGTCTATCTATCTATCTATCTATCTATCTATCTATCTATCTATCTATCTATCTATCTAGCTGTCTCTCTGCCTGCTTATCTATCTATCTATCTATCTATCTATCTATCTATCTATCTATCTATTTGTCTGTCTCTTTGCCTGCTTGTCTATCTATCTATCTATCTATCTATCTATCTATCTATCTATCTATCTCTGCCTGCTTATCTATCTATCTATCTCTCTATCTATCTATCTATCTATCTATCTATTTGTCTGTCTCTTTGCCTGCTTGTCTATCTATCTATCTATCTATCTATCTATCTATCTATCTATCTATCTATCTATCTATCTATTTGTCTGTCTCTTTGCCTGCTTGTCTATCTATCTATCTATCTATCTATCTATCTATCTATCTATCTATCTATCTAGCTGTCTCTCTGCCTGCTTATCTATCTATCTATCTATCTATCTATCTATCTATCTATCTATCTATCTATTTGTCTGTCTCTTTGCCTGCTTGTCTATCTATCTATCTATCTATCTATCTATCTATCTATCTATCTATCTATCTATCTATCTATCTATCTATCTCTGCTTATCTATCTATCTATCTATCTCTCTATCTATCTATCTATCTATCTATCTATTTGTCTGTCTCTTTGCCTGCTTGTCTATCTATCTATCTATCTATCTATCTATCTATCTATCTATCTATCTATCTATCTATCTAGCTGTCTCTCTGCCTGCTTATCTATCTATCTATCTATCTATCTATCAATCTATCTATCTATCTATCTATCTATCTATCTATCTATCTATCTATCTATCTAGCTGTCTCTCTGCCTGCTTATCTATCTATCTATCTATCTATCTATCTATCTATCTATCTATCTATCTATCTATCTATTTGTCTGTCTCTTTGCCTGCATGTCTATCTATCTATCTATCTATCTATCTATCTATCTATCTATCTATCTATCTATCTATCTATCTATCTATGTATTTGTCTGTCTCTTTGCCTGCATGTCTATCTATCTATCTATCTATCTATCTATCTATCTATCTATCTATCTATCTATCTATCTATGTATTTGTCTGTCTCTTTGCCTGCATGTCTATCTATCTATCTATCTATCTATCTATCTATCTATCTAGCTGTCTCTCTGCCTGCTTATCTATCTATCTATCTATCTATCTATCTATTTGTCTGTCTCTTTGCCTGCTTGTCTATCTATCTATCTATCTATCGATCTATCTATCTATCTATCTATCTATCTATCTATCTATCTATCTATCTATGTATTTGTCTGTCTCTTTGCCTGCATGTCTATCTATCTATCTATCTATCTATCTATCTATCTATCTATCTATCTAGCTGTCTCTCTGCCTGCTTATCTATCTATCTATCTATCTATCTATCTATTTGTCTGTCTCTTTGCCTGCTTGTCTATCTATCTATCTATCTATCGATCTATCTATCTATCTATCTATCTATCTATCTATCTATCTATCTATCTCTGCCTGCTTATCTATCTATCTATCTATCTATCTATCTATCTATCTATCTATCTATCTATCTATCTATTTGTCTGTCTCTTTGCCTGCTTGTCTATCTATCTATCTATCGATCTATCTATCTATCTATCTATCTATCTATCTATCTATCTCTCTATCTATCTCTGCCTGCTTATCTATCTATCTATCTATCTATCTATCTATCTATCTATCTATCTATCTATCTATCTGTCTCTCTGCCTGCTTATCTATATCTATCTATCTATCTATCTATCTATCTATCTATCTATCTATCTGTCTGTCTGTCTGTCTGTCTTTCTGCCTGCTTTTCTATCTATCTATCTATCTATCTATCTATCTATCTATCTATCTATCTATCTGTCTCTCTGCCTGCTTTTCTATCTATCTATCTATCTATCTATCTATCTATCTATCTATCTATCTATCTATCTATCTATCTGTCTCTCTGCCTGCTTTTCTATCTATCTATCTATCTATCTATCTATCTATTTGTCTGTCTCTTTGCCTGCTTGTCTATCTATCTATCTATCTATCTATCTATCTATCTATCTATCTATCTATCTATCTATCTATCTATCTATCCATCTGTCTGTCTATACCATAATACTTTAAGCAAATTATAATCTTTTATTTATTTATTTTCTAAACTGCTTCATCCTAATTATGGTCTCAGGGAGGCTGACACCCATCTTGGCGGGGTAGATTGTGGATTGCTCACCAGGCCATCACATGGCCAAACTATAACCTTTTGAAAGAAAACATTTGTGGGCTATTGCATTTTTTTTTACCTGTAAGATTGGCTATGGTGGTGGTGGGTGGTGGTGTGGGGGTGGTGTGGGTGGTGGGGGTGGGGGTGGTGTGGCTGGTGGTGGTGTGGGGTGGTGTGTGTGGTGGTGTGTGTGGTGGTGTGGGGGTGGTGTGGGTGGTGGTGTGGGGTGGTGTGGGTGGTGGGGTTGGGGGTGGTGTGGGTGGTGTGGGGGTGGTGTGGGTGGTGAGGGTGGGGGTGGTGTGGGTGGTGGTGGTGTGGGGGTGGTGTGGGTGGTGGGGTTGGGGTGGTGTGGGTGGTGGGGGTGTGGGGTGGTGTGTGGTGTGGGGGTGGTGTGGGTGGTGAGGGTGGGGGTGGTGGGGGTGGTGTGGGGGTGGGGGTGGTGTGGGTGGTGGGGTGGGGGTGGTGTGGGTGGTGGTGGTGTGGGGGTGGTGGGGGTGGTGGTGGTGGTGGTGGTGTGGGGGTGGGGGAGGTGTGGGGGTTGGGGGGGTGGTGCTTGGGGTGGCAGAGAAAATGCAGATCAGCAGTATCAGGACGTGAACAGGATAAAGGAATATTATGTCGCTCACTTAATGCTCGAGTGCTGAGCAAAGAGTTCGCCTCTGGTGTCGGACGTCCACTTTGGGACCCAGTTTTCTGTCTGAATGACATTTGATAAAATTCAGTATCTCGCTACAGAACACTGCTTATTGATGACATAATCATAACATGTTTTTGAGAATATACAGCTCTTTAAGATCATTGAACTGACTCTTCTTTCCACGGTGTGTTCACCTTTCCAGAACCTATGATGCAAAGAAGAGAAAAATGTCACATTGTCTCATTACGGTATCGCGGGAGAGAAGGAATGGTTTCTCACAATGCCACACGCCAAGGCAGAGCAGGCTGTCATTCTATGTGAGACTGCCACAGGGCAACTCCGCTGAGCTGTGACACATTCTACTTGGCAGAAAAAAGGCTAATGAGAACCACACACTTGCAAACCCTTCTACATCTTTGGCTTTTTCTAATGCGAGAGAATAAAAATAGAAAAAAGAAGCCTTTTCATTGACCAACTCTTGCCTCATCCCTTGTGGAACAATCTGAGATAGCAATAATAATTCGTGAAAATAAAAAGTTGCTTATTCAGTGCATGTTGTAACTCATTTTGGAGCCAAACTGAAAATAGTAACACTATTTAAGCATTCGAGCTGA
>CM045740.1:16430724-16448224 GCA_024760905.1 Plotosus lineatus
TTAGAGGTCTCATTATAGATCCAAAATGTTATCGATGAACATTAGTCACTGTAGACTTGTGACTTGTGCAGGCCGCACCCTTCCTCTCACCCAATGTCAGTTTGGACTGGCTCCAGTTCCAATCAATCAAGCCCTGCTTTAACTGCGATATATTTTGATGTGTCGCATGTTCTCCCTGTGCTTGTGTGGGTTCCCCCAGTTTACTCCAGCTCTTCCCAATACAAAAACATCTGCAATATGCTAATTGGCTGTTAGAAATTGCTATTATTATTATTTTTTTATTTTTTTTTTATTTAAGGGACAATGTACAGGAACATTAAGCTCATAGAGACAGAGATGTACTGTACCAGATTATAGCTTCATAGCTAGTTTCCATCTGTAGTCCCTAATTTAGAACGGCCAATTAACCTACAGTGCATGTCTTTGGATTGTGGGAGGAAACCGGAGCACCTGGAGGAAACCCACACAAGCACGGGGAGAACATGCAAACTCCACACAGAAACGCCCAGGCCGGGAATCAAACCCGGGCCTTCTTGCTGTGAGGCGGACGTGCTAACCACTACGCCACCGTACTGTAATCGGTTGTGTGCCTGTGTTGCCCTGCAATGGTCTTGTGCAGGGGTTACCAACATGGTGCTCGCGGGCACAAGGTCGCCCGCAAGAACAACATGAGTCACCCGCGGGCCTGTTCACTGCTATTTTTAGAACATCGCGCCGTTCTCCATTGAGCTGCATCTAATTTTTTTGCTTTTTTTTTTTTTTTCAAAATTAAATCCATATCTTCACGTAAATAAATATCATTCATTATTAGTAATAACATATAACTAAAGGTAAATTAGCAACATTGGTTATTTCAGAAGTGTGTATCTACCTGGTAGCCCTCCACATTAATTGGTAACCAAGAAGTCGCTCTCAGTTTCAAAAAGGTTGGTGACCCCTGGTCTAGTGAGCTGTTCAGGGTGCACCCAATGTCCGCTGAGAAAGGCTGCAGCGTCTCTGCAACCCTCGTAGGATTAAATGGTTTGACAAATGAGAGAGATAACTGAGCATGTATTATTTCTCAGACTTTGTCCACCCAGTCTGAGTCCTGTTTTGTGGCAGTGTCAGTGCTTTATGGCATAGAGTACAAACGGTGCAGACAGAATGTTGATAAGACAGTATTGCTCTTTCAGCACAGCTTCATAATCAATGCATTAATCAATAGCATCGGCTCAAATCATCTTAGCTTTGGACCACGTGGCACTTGGCAGGCCAATCGGTTCAAAATTTCACGCCACACTCCTTTGCTGTTCTCTTTCTTGCTGCAGTAGGGTACAAAAAAATTCAACCATGTTAATGATCCAACCCTAATTTATAGATTTGGTGTGGTGCCAAACTCGGAATACAGGGATCCCTCGCTACTTCGCGTTTCAACTCATGCGGCTTCAGTGCGTCACTTTTTTTTTTTTTTTTTTTTTTTTTTAGTTTTATTAAGGAAGAACGGGGGGAAAAGTGAAGGAAAATGCCACAAAAACAAGGCCAATTATGCAAAATAAAAACTCTAAACAAACAAAAACAAAAAAACAACCCAGAACCTCCCATCAAAAATAGTTCCATTGTTGTGATGTGCGCATCTGATTGCGTGCGCGTGCGCATCTGTATGTGTGTGTATTTATATTTTATTTACACTTTATGCATTATTTTTTAATGTCTAATTGTTATTGTATTTATTGATATTATATACACATATAGTGGTATAGGGCGCTGGATCGCTGATCCAAAGGTTGGGGGTTCGAGTCCCACTCTCCACAAGGTTGTCACTGTCCCCCCAGTGCGGCTAACTGGGTTATCAAAGGCGGGCCATGTCTCTCACTGTCTATGGTGAGAGGCATGTAAAAGAACCATTGCTGACTTTCGTAAAGAGTAGCTGCAAAGTCGTCAGCGTGTTTCTATCCCTTGCTAAAAGGGTTGTGACAGGAAGGGCATCCGACGTAAAAATCTCTGCCAAATTAAACGTGCGAATCAAAATGATTCGCTGTGGCGACTCCTGAGTAAAAGGGAAAAAGCCGAAAGGAAGACAGACATACATGTATGTATACATCAGTCGGGGGGAATTGGGGGGGGGGGTGATCCTACCTTGTGGAATTCGGTGGTCGGGGGGATCCCAATTAACCGCGGAAAGTGAGAGATCCCTGTACTTTGTAAACAGCATTTTCTCGTCGCTAACGTAAGTACTGTAATAATAATATACAAGCAATAATATCCGAATATGTTTCAGCATGGAAGACCCATTTCTAAAAACTCAACATTACAAGTAGATGCCGAGCATGGAGGAGAAATGGCGATATCAAGATCGGCGTTTAATGTCTCCAACTTTAGCTCCAGGCAGTTGATGAGTTTATGGAAATTATGCTTGTATACACAGTATGTAAATCAATCTGCAAAGCCACTCTGTGGTTCTTGAATATAAATTAGGTGTGGAACAACTTAGAAAAAAAAAAAAAAAATCACCTACACCACCTACGCATGCAACGAGCAACAATAATAAAATTTAATTCTGATGTGCCTTCAGGTGAACTGAGGGAAATATAGGCTCGGATATGGAAAGCTGCAAGGACCTCAGTTAATCAACTTAGAATTTTATATATTTTTGCATATGATTTAAAATATGATTTTTTTTTTAAATGATATATTTACTGAGCAAAATAATCCAATAGTACATATCTGTGAATGGTAAAAGTATGTGAACCTTTGCCGCCAGACCCTTTGGGCAGTAATAACTGCAATAAACGTTTGTTTTGATGAGTCCGTACGGAACAGCGTGTGTTTCCTGACCCATAAAACATTTTTATTTAAACATGTTAACACGGGGCAGTGGTGGCCTGGTGGTAAAGGTGCTATATCACTGCTCCCGAGGTTGGGGGTTCGAGACCCACTCACCACAGGTTGTCAGTGTGTGTGTGTGTGTGTGTGTGTGTGTGTGTGTGCGCACCCCACCCCCCAGTGCAGGTAACTGGGTTATCAAAGGCCAGCCATGTCTCTCACTGTCTATGGTGTGAGTTTCATGTAAATGAACCATTGCTGACTTTCATCAAGAGTAGCTGCATTGCCATCAGCCTGTTTGTGCCCTGAGATGGCCGGTGAGCTGTCCAGGAGGGATTCTGCCCTCACTGAGAGAGCGGATACATCCAACGACCAGTGATGCCAGAAGCATGTCAACACACCAGTATCCAGTAAATATGTTAAAACCACACGTCACAGCACAAAGGTCCTGGGTTTCAGTCCACCTCCTGATACTCTGGTTTCCTCCCACAGTCTAAAAACATGTGTATTAGTTTAATTGTTTTTTTCAAATTGCCCCTAGGTGTGAGAGTGAGTATGAAATAGTTGAGAGTGTTGGCCCTGCAATGGTTTGGTGAGCTGTTCAGGGTGTACCTTACCTTTACCCAGTGTTAGCTGGGACCCGACCCTAATACAATGAAGCGGTTCAGCAAACGAGTGAGCGAGTTAATCAGTTTAATATTCCATACCGATGGAGCTTCAGGTATCTGTCACACCTTGTTGATCCTTCAATATCACACAAGTTTTGTATCTCATGGTGGAACCTCTTTAAGTTACATTATGTAAAAGTACAGGATCATAACCAAGTGTAATATATTATTCTCATTTGTTTAATCTTCATCTATTTGTAGGACTTGTGTCAAAATCAAAAGATGGGTTCACAAACTTTCAAGCATCATAGCTTGATATACAGTGATCCCTCGCTACTTGGTACTTCCCTTTCTGCGGCTTCAGTGCATCGCGGGTTTTTCAAAAATATTCATCGAAAAATAAAAATACTGTTTAAGGAAATTAAGGAAAAACAGGGGGAAAGTTAAGAAAAATGCAGCAAGACAAGGCCAATGATACAAAAAAAAAAAACCAAAACAAAAAAAACAACAAAACTATTTACATTTTTATGTGAGATGCACATCTGTGTGTGTGCGTGTGTGTGTGTGTGTGTGTGTGTGTGTGTGTGTGTGTGTGTGTGTGTGTGTGCGAGCGTCTGTGTGTATTTATATTTTATTTACATCTTATGCATTATGTTTGATTGTTTAATTGTTATTATAAGCATTTATAGCATTGAATATGTATTTATTGATATTATATACATATACTGGTCCTTCTCAAAAAATTAGCATAAAGTTAATAAAGATAAAGTTCATTATTTTCTGTAATGTACTGATAAAAATTAAACTTTCATATATTTTAGATTCATTGCACACCAACTGAAATATTTCAGGTCTTTTATTGTTTTAATTCTGATGATTTTGGCATACAGCTCATGAAAACCCAAAATCCCTATCTAAAAAATTAGCATATGATGTTCAGGTAGTCTAAACGAGCTATTAACCTAATCATCTGAATCAACCAATTAACTCTAAACACCTGCAAAAGATTCCTGAGACTTTTAAAAACTCCCAGCCTGGTTCATTACTCAAAACCGCAATCATGGGTAAGACTGCCGACCTGACTGCTGTCCAGAAGGCCATCATTGACACCCTCAAGCAAGAGGGTAAGACACAGAAAGAAATCTCTGAGCGAATAGGCTGTTCCCAGAGTGCTCTATCAAGCCACCTCAGTGGGACGTCTGTGGGAAGGAAAAAGTGTGGCAGAAAACGCTGCACAACCAGAAGAGGTGACCAGACCCTGAGGAAGATTGTGGAGAAGGGCCGATTCCAGACCTTGGGGGACCTGTGGAAGCGGTGGACTGGGCTACAGGTGCCGCATTCCCCAGGTCAAGCCACTTTTGAACCGGAAACAGCGGCAGAAGCGGCTGACCTGGGCTACAGAGAAGCAGCACTGGACTGTTGCTCAGTGGTCCAAAGTACTTTTTTCGGATGAAAGCAAATTTTCTGGAGAAGGGCCGATTCCAGACCTTGATGGACCTGTGGAAACAGTGGACTGAGTCTGGAGTAGAAACATCCAGAGCCACCGTGCACAGGCGTGTGCAGGAAATGGGCTACAGGTGCCGCATTCCCCAGGTCAAGCCACTTTTGAACCAGAAACAGCAGGGAAATGGAACAGCAAGGAAATGCCAAAATGCCTGAAGTCCAGTGTCAAGTATCCACAGTCAGTGATGGTCTGGGGTGCCATGTCAGCTGCTGGTGTTGGTCCACTGTGTTTTATCAAGGGCGGGGTCAATGCAGCTCGCTATCAGGAGACTTTGGAGCACTTCATGCTTCCATCTGCTGAAAAGCTTTATGGAGATGAAGATTTAATTTTTCAGGACGACCTGGCACCTGCTCACAGTGCCAAAACCACTGCTGAATGGTTTACTGACCATGGTATTCTTCTTCTCTTTCGGCTTTTTCCCTTTCTCGGGATTCGCCACAGCGAATCATCTAATTCGCAAATTTGATTTGGCAAGGGGTTTTACGTCGGATGCCCTTCCTGTCACAACCCTTTAGCAAGGGACAGAAACACGCCGATGGCTTTGCAGCTACTCTTTACAAAAGTCAGCAATGGTTCTTTTACATGCCTCTCACCATAGACAGTGACAGACATGGCCCGCCTTTGATAACCCGGTTAGCCGCACTGGGGTTTACTGACCATGGTATTACTGGGCTCAGTTGACCTGCCAACTCTCCTGACCTGAAGCCCATAGAGAATCTGTGGGATATTGTGAAGAGAAAGTTGAGAGACACCAGACCCAACACTGTGGATGAGCTTAAGGCCGCTATCGAAGCATCCTGGGCCTCCGTAACACCTCAGCAGTGCCACAGGCTGATTGGCTCCATGCCACGCCGCATTGAAGCAGTCATTTCTGCAAAAGGATTCCCGACCAAGTATTGAGTGCATAACTGAACATAATTATTTGAAGGTTGACTTTTTTTGTATTAAAAACACTTTTTTATTGGTCAGATGAAATATGCTAATTTTTTGAGATAGGGATTTTTGGGTTTTCTTTATTTTGTTGCCAAAATGATCAATATTAAAACAATAAAAGGCTTCAACTACTTCAGTTGTGTGTAATGAATCAAAAATATATGAAAGTCTAATGTTTATCAGTACATTACAGAAAATAATGAACTTTATCACAATATGCTAATTTTTTGAGAAGGACCTGTATACATGTACAGTACCTATACCTCAGTCAGGGGGGTCGAACCTACTTCGTGGAAATCGGTGGTCGTGGGGGGGTCTTGGTCCACATTAACCGTGTAAAGCAGGGGATCCCTGTACTTAATATACTGCACATTCATAATTCACACATCCAGTTTACTCTGCATATTATTATTATTATTATTATTATTATTATTATTATTATATTGGTGATTGTATTTTTATGACACTGTTTGCCTTTATACTGCTTTTTTCCTATGTATTGCTGTACAATGTGAATTTCTCCCATGGGTATTAATAAAGGGACATCTTATCTTGTCCCGTCTTGTGTTCTTATCACTCATCTTGGAATTTAGTGCATATTACTGATTTATTTTAACTTAAGGTCTTAATGGGAATTCTATTATTGCTTGAATGTCATCGACTGCATTGGAAGCAGTCAGATCATATCTCTGATGAGGCTTTGCTGGAGATTACCTCATTGCAGTCATGCTCAAGGTGATTTAGTAAAAAAAAAAAAACTTTGGTCTACTTTGTTAAGTTGCACCACAGTCACTACATGAGATTCTTTAATGATTGAGTAAAATTTAAGGTAGCAATATGATTTGGGCTGAAGCTAAATCTGGTTGAATTAGTTTACTAATTTTGTAAAATAGAAAAAAAGACGCAAAGCAAAGGGCTGGATGCTACTTTGGGGCCTTTTGAGCTTGAGTATGACAGAATCTTTGACTCAGAATTGATGCAAAACAGATCATTACAGGGATCCGTCACTTTCCGCGGTTAATTGGTACCGAGATCCCCCTGCGACCGCCGATTTCTGTGAAGCAGGGTCGACCTCCCCTGACTGACATATACATGCATGTTGGTTGTTGTTGTAGGCCTCCGTCAGTCCCGAAGGACTATGGCTGCACTCTGGCTGGTCTCCCGACTGGTGATACCCCCCAGTGCGCAGAGCCTGGGTAGGGAGTAATGAGGGACAGGCTGTTACCCAAGCAGCAAGTCGTCGTCCCCCCCCGTCTCGGCGCCACCGGAAGCATCCAATGGAAGGGCAAATGCCGATACGACTGGGTTCCAGTGCCGTTGCAGGAGAGAAACTACGGTCAATTTAGAGCGGCCAATTAACCTACAGTGCACGTCTTTAGATTGCGGGGGGAAACCGAAGCACCCGGAGGAAACCCGCACAAGCACGGGGAGAACATGCAAACTCCACACAGAAACGCCCAGGCCGGGAATCGAACCCGGGCCTTCTTGCTGTGAGGTGGATGTGCTAACCACTACGCCACCGTGCCGCCCCTATGCATGTATATGTGTATATAATATCAATAAATACATATAACGCTGGGGCAGTGGTGGTCTAGTGGTATAGGGCGCCGGATCACTGATCCAAAGGTTGGGGGGGGTTCGAGTCCCACTCTCCACAAGGTTGTCACTGCCCCCCCCCCCAGTGCAGCTAACTGGGTTATCAAAGGCGGGCCATGTCTCTCACTGTCTGTGGTGTGAGGTTCATGTAAAAGAACCATTGCTGACTTTCGACAAGAGTAGCTGCAAAGCCGTCAGCGTGTTTCCGCCCTGCAATGGCCTGGCGAGCTGTCCAGGGTGTACTCTGCCCTCGCCCTGAGTTGGCTGGGATGGGCACCAGCCTCCCCGCAACCCTAATTAGGATGAAGCGGTTACAGAAAATAATGATGAACATATAACGCTATAAATGTTTATAATAACAATTAAACATTCAAAACTAATGCATGGGATGTAAATAAAATATAAATACACACATACAGACCTGCACACACACACAGATGCGCACCTTACATAAAAATGTAAGGAGTTTTGTTGGGAGGTTTTGGGTTGTTTTTTGTTTTTGTTTGTTTGGGGGGGGGTTATTACATAATTGGTCTTGTTTTGTGGCATTTTCCTTAACTTCCCCCCTATTCTTCCTTCATTTTCTTCTTTTTTATTTGATGAATATTAAAAAAAATAATAAAATAAAAAAAAAGCAATGCACTGAGCCTCATGAATTGAAGCGTGAAGTAGCGAGAGATCCCTGTATTTCATCATTATCTACCAAAACTGAGCCCAGAGATGTCTGTAGTTGCTGCAAAATTAATGAAAGGCATGCGAGAAGCTGCTGAAGGATGAATATACAGGCGATACCTGTAGCTGTGCAAAGTTCAGTGTAAAGACACATTGGCAGCAGCTGTTGAACTGATGAAAAAAACAGCAGCTACAGCCAGAAGTGTGTTTGAAGTGTTTCTCTGGGCAGAAAGAGGTCAGGAGGAGTTGGTTGGAGGCTGCATTACTAGAAGCTCCTGTAGCCAAGGACCAGGTGCGCTGACCAGGTGATGGTCACACTCTTTATCCAGATTTCTAGGAGGCTGGTGCTGTGACAGCATCTTGGAGGCTGTGCTTCCTTTTGGTGGGCAGGTTCTTCTGAGAGCTGGAGAAATAGAAGTAACCTCTGGTGAGGATCAACTTTCTTCTGAAGAACTTGTTTAGCAGGAGTTTTCCTCTAGGTGAGCTATGAAGATTAAACTTCACAATGAGAAAAGCATAAGGTGAACGGAATTAAACGTACGTAGCCTTTTGGGTGTAGCACGTGTGATTGCTGGGGGGGTGTAAGGAAAAGTGAAAGGTAAGTGGCACCACCTCATTCATGGAGAACTATGATGGGTTTTGGTGAATTAGTTGAGATCTGGAGCAGACGGTGCTGCCTGCCTGCCTGAGCTAAAGATTCGGCTTGATACGTATTTTATACTCATTATTTAATGCAACGTTCTTCCCCAGATTAGATTTTCATTTTGCTGGTATTCAGTTTCTGAACCGTTTGATCCTAATTAGGGTCACGGGGAGGCTGGCGCATATCTCAGCCGACTCGAGGTGAGGGCAGAGTACACCCTAGACAGCTCGCCAGGGCATCGCAGGGCAGAAACACGCTGACGGCTATGCAGCTACTCTTGTCGAAAGTCAGCAATGGTTCTTTCATATGAACCTCACACCATGGACAATGTGAGACATGGCCGGCCTTCGATAACCCAGTTGGCTGCACTGGAGGGGCAGTGACAACCCATGGAGAGTGGGACTCGAACCCCCAACCTTAGGATCAATGATCCAGCACTTTTCGCATCATGCCATCACTGCCCAGGTTCAGAATATCATCATCTTCATCATCATTTTCTGTACCCGCTTAATCCTAATTTGGGTCGCGGGGAGGCTGGTGCCCATCCCAGCCAACTTCGGGCGAGGGCAGAGTACACCCTGGAAAGCTTGCCAGGCCATCGCAGGGCGGAAACACGCTGACGGCATTGCAGCCTACTCTTGTCGAAAGTCAGCAATGGTTCTTTTACCTGCGTCACACCATGGACAGTGAGAGACATGGCCGGCCTTTGATAACCCAGTTAGCTCCACTGGGGGGGACAGTGACAACCTGGTGGAGAGTGGGACTCGAACCCCCAACCTTTGGATCAGTGATCAAGCACCCTATACCACTAGACCACCACTGCCCCCAGTGGTTCAGAATATAACGTTCTTATTTTAAAATTGTAATTCTTGGAAAAAATAAAATAAAATAAAAAGCAGCACATCGGCATGTCGCTTAATTTGCTTGGTGTCCCTATGCTTGTATTTGTTTTTTCTGGGTGCTCCGCCCACGGTTTAAAGATATTCATGTAAGGCTAATTGACTCTTCCAAATTGCCATGAGGTGTGGTTGTGATACTGGAGTTTTGTGTGTTTTGGCCATTTGATCTTCTGGTGAGATGTTTGGGATGACACCCCTTCATCCAGTGTCAGCTAAAATGGGCTCCAGTCTTCCCGTGACCGTGATGGGATTAAGCCTGTGTGGGATTCCTCTGGGTGCTCCTGTTCCCTCAAACAGTCCAAAAACATACACAGAGGTGAATTCCAAATGAGTCCTCGATGTGAGTATACATGTGAAGAGTTGAATGTGTGCCGGCCCAGCAATGGCTTTGAGAGCTATGCAGGGTGTACCAGACCATCACCCAAAATCAACTGCGGTTGGCACCAGCCTCCCCACAATCCGAATTAGGATTAATCATCTTAGAAAATGAATGAATGAATGATTGAAGGTTTGAAAACTGTCATCAACCAACTTATACTGAAGTCCTTAATGCATTTGTGTTTGAGTTCCAGCAGATGGAGGCATTACCCATAACATTTTAGATACTTCCGTGGCAGAGCTGGAGCTTGGGTTGAGGGATGAACTGCACCGAGAGCTTTGAAATACCTCGCGTGGAGCTCCTTTGAGCACACTACACGTTTTATAAATAATTCTGGTCCAGAGTTTGATCTCCGTATTTTTCGGTTCTTCTGCTGTGTGATCTAGAGGTTTCTAAGATAAGATAAGATAAGATACAGCTTTATTAATCTCACAATGGAGAAATTCACTGTTACAGGCTCTTGAGGTACTATCAGTAGGGGGTGCAAAAATAGATACAAGTACGAACATACACACATACATATATAAGTAAATAAATAAATAGATACATAAATAGTATAAATTACTAAACAATAAAAGAAAAGAATGGAGCAACTTTATAGATTGGCCTATATTAAAGTGTAATGTATCTGAGTGCAGAGTAGATGGGTTGATATGGTTGACAGTCAGTGGGGTAGATGTGGTTGATTAAAGTGCGCGGGGTTTTTATTGCACATAACCGGTATTTTCACAGACAGTTACAAAGTGGCGTTGTACAGTCTGATAGCGGTGGGAATGAACGACCTGCGGTAGCGCTCCTTCCTGCACTGAGGATGCCTCAGTCGTCCACTGAAGGAGCTGCTTAGCTCCTCGACAGTCTGGTGCAGTGGGTGAGAGCTGTTGAACAGGATGGATGTGAGCTTTGCTACCATCCTCCTCTCACTCACCTCCTCCACAGAGTCCAGTGGGCAGCCGAGGACAGAGCTGGCCCTCCTGACCAGCTTGTTCAGTCTCTTTCTGTCCCGCTCTGTGCTGCCCGGGGCCCAGCAGATGGCAGCGTAGAGGATTGCAGAGGCTACCACAGAGTCATAAAATGTCCTGAGCAGAGGTTCAGCATATGCCGAAGGACCCGAGTCTCCTCAGAAGGTGGAGGCGACTCTGGCCCTTCTTGTACAGAGGCGTTGGTGTTGTGGGACCAGTCCAGTTTATTGTTAAGGTGAACACCCAGGTACTTGAAACTGTCCACTGTCTCAATGTCCTGTCCCTGGATGTTCACTAGTAAATGTGTGTGTGTGTGTGTTTGAGTGTTTCTCCTGAAGTCGACCACCATCTCCTTCGTCTTCCTAGTGTTCAAGCACAGGTGGTTGCGCTCACACCAGTCCACGAAGTCGACGATGACCGACCGGTACTCCAGCTCGTTCCCCTCTGACACACGGCCCACGATGGCGGAGTCGTCCGAGAACTTCTGGAGGTGGCAGCTGTTTGTGTTCGATGCTTGTGTTACAATTCACCAACTTCATTTTGAAGTGAGCTTCACTCTGGTCATACAGCATAAAACAGAATGAAAAAAGGCTGAACTGGGGCTCACTTAATCTGGGGTTGCAACAATTAACAGCCGTACAGTGAGCTTCCATAACATTAGCACCAGCTGGCTGGACACCTGAATCATCGGCAGGTCAGATAGATGCACATCAGGCTAACTGACTGCGACAAATTTCGCTTTAGGTGTGTGAGTGGTTGCTGGTATGTCTTGGCCTGGTAATGATCCGATGAGCTGTTCATGGTAACCCCCCTTTCTACTCCCAGTGTTGGTTAAGATAGGCTGCAGTCTACCCACGAGTCGACGAGGATGAAGTGATTTGGAAAGTTAGCGAGTTTTTCATCAGGATGGACACATGTGACGTCCCAGTGCAGGCAGGTGTAGAGCGTAGGTCTGTCTGTCTTCCTTTCGGCTTTTTCCCTTTTACTCGGGAGTCGCCACAGCGAATCATCTGATTCGCACGTTTTTGATTTGGCAGAGGTTTTTACGTCGGATGCCCTTCCTGTCACAACCCTTTTTAGCAAGGGACAGAAACACGCTGACGACTTTGCAGCTACTCTTTACAAAAGTCAGCAATGGTTCCTTTACATGAACCTCTCACCATAGACAGTGACAGACATGGCCCGCCTTTGATAACCCAGTTAGCCGCACTGGTGGGACAGTGACAACCTTGTGGAGAGTGGGACTCGAACCCCCAACCTTTGGATCAGCGATCCAGCGCCCTATACCACTAGACCACCACTGCCCCAGGTGTAGAGCGTAGGTGATGTACAACAATTTCTCTTCGAACCTGTTCATCCGTCCATCGTTCATTTTCTATTACCGCTTAATTCTAATTAGGGTCGCAGGGAGGCTGGTGCCCATCCCAGCTGACTTTATAATACAACGTCCTTTCCCAGATTAGATATTCATTTTGCTGGTATTCATTCCTTAAATATTCATTTATTCATTTTCTGGACCGCTTGATCCTAATTAGGGTTGTGGGGAGACTCAGCCGACATGTCAGCCGACTCTGGGCGAGGGCAGAGAACACCCTGGACAGCTTGCCAGGCAATTGCAGGGTGGAAACACGTTGAAGGCTGTGCAGGTACTCGTCGAAAGTCAACAATGGTTCTTTTACATGAACCTCACACCATAGACAGTGAGAGACATGGCTGGCCTTTAGTAACCCAGTAAGCTGCACTGGAAGGGGGGGGGACAGTGACAACCAGTGGAGAGTGGGGATTGAACACCCAACGTTAGGATCAGTGAGCCAGCACTTTTTAGCATCAGGCCACCACGGAATAACAAAGTCATAGGGATAATAATAATTATGGTGCGGAAGGTTGCCCCATGTCTGTTTTTAGTCCACGTGCTGCTATATAAAATGACCCATCAATTTCATTTTGGGAACTGTCCAGGGTGCACATCGCCCTCGCCCAGAGTCTACTGAGATGGGCACCGGCCTCCCCTCAACCCTAATTAGGATTAAGCAGATCAGAAAATGAATGAATGGATGAATTTAATTTATGGATGGTTGTCCCGAGACTGCCATCATTGGGTTGATGTAGACTGGCTGTTATGTATCACTGAGTTGCATGAAGATGGTTATCACGGACGCTAAAATCTGTCTGTGTGACATCATGAATAGACACATTTTTCAAAGACTTTACAGAAGCTTCACTTTTATGTCGTACCCAGACAGACTGACGTTATGGCTGATCAGTGGTAATCTTGGCATCTTATTATTAGCTCATGACAGAAATACTGCATGTACACGATTATCAAAGAGTAAATTGGATATAATTGGATATTTTAAAAAAAGGAGTTGAGAATAGCTGTTGACCCCCAGTGCAGCTAACTGGGTTATCGAAGGCCGCTTATGTCTCTCACTGTCCATGGTGTGAGGTTCCTGCGACAAGAGTAGCTGCATAGCCGTCAGTGTGTTTCTGCCCTGTGATGGCCTGGCGAGCTGTCCAGGGTGTACTCTGCCCTCACCCAGAGTTGGCTGAGATGGGCACCAGCCTCCATGTCACCCTAATTAAGATTAAGCGGATCAGAAAATGAATGAATGGATGAATTAATCTTCATTTCAGCCAATAGTTGGCCAGTGGACTCACTGGTCAGTCTCCTCCTTGCAAATCAGGGATCAACACTGTGTCAATGTTATCCATAAAACTTCCCAAATCCTGATTTTTTTTTTAATTAATTTATTTATTCATAAGATTTTTTGTGAACCTTCTTATCAATAAATGTGCTGATTTATAGGATAGAGTATGGAATCAATCCTGTATAATGCTCTTGAAGACAAACATGATATTTAATTTAGCATGGCTGCAGAAATTACAGTAACACCTTGCAAGTCTGATTTAAACCATGACATTTTAGTCTTGACAGATCAATGAGCAATGACTTTTAATGGCAGTGGGAAAAAATTAAAAGTGAAAAATAAAACGTGCTCATAGAGGGCGGCAGTGTTTAAAGAAACACACAGCAAGAAAATCCAGGGTTCGACTCCTGCTCTCGGGCTGCGTCTGTCACCTTAATTAGGATAAACGGATTAGAAAATGTATGAATGAACAAAAGGTTTCATTTTTGAAAAGAAGGTCCTGGGTTCGATTAATAGCTCAGATGTTTCTGTGTGGAGTTTGAATGCTCTCCCCGTGCATTGTGGGGGTTTTATCCGGGGACTCCAGTTTCCACCCAAAGTCCAAAAACATGCACAGTGGGCTAATTGTCTGTTCCAAATCGCCTCTAGGTGTCGTGAGTGTGAGTGGTTGTATGAGTCTTGGCCCTGCAATGGTCTGGTGAGCCGTCCATAGTGTACCCCGCCCTCGCCCAGAGTCGGCGGTGATGGGCACCAGCCTCCCTGCGACCCTGATTAGGATTAATGGGCTTCGAAAATACTCTGAATTCCTCCCACAGTCCAAAAAAAATGCACAATACTGTACACTAAGGGGCAGTGGTGGTCTAGTGGTATAAGGCGCTGGATCGCTGATCCAAAGGTTGGGGGTTCGAGTCCCACTCTCCACAAGGTTGTCACTGCCCCCCCCCCCCCCCCCTCAGTGCAGCTAACTGGGTTATCAAAGGCTGGCCATGTCTCTCACTGCCTATGGTGTGAGGCATGTAAAAGAACCGTTGCTGACTTTCGACAAGAGTAGCTACAAAGCCATCAGCGTGTTTCCGCCCTGCGATGGCCTGGCGAGCTGTCCAGGGTGTACTCTGCCCTCGCCCTGAGTTGGCTGGGATGGGCACCAGCCTCCCCGTGACCCTAATTAGGATGAAGCGGTTACAGCAAATGAACTGAACTGTCCACTAATTGACCAGTTTTAATTCCCTAGTGTGAGTGTGAGTTAGCCCAGCAGTGGTCTTATGATTTGTACAGGGTGTAATAAGGTCGTACAAACCTGAGTGAGAGGATACAAACTAATAGTAATAAATACTTTATTCGTTAGTCATGTGTAAATAACAGAAATTGTTGAGGATAAAGGATTTAAGGGCTGAGGGGACCAAGTCGGGTTGCAGTAGAACTAATCCGTGGGGAGGCCTGTTCGCTTCTGTTTGCTTTATACATACTGGCAATGCTGAAGGATAAGCAGAGTAATTTTTATAATAGAAGCTGGGCCTGGTCACCTTCAGCTACTGCAGGTTTCATGTGCGAAGTTGTCTGATGTCGAAAAACATAAATCACAGGAATTACAGACTTGATTTGGACACGGTTCTGTTGGCTATTTATATTTCCGTGCCATTTATCTGCAAGGAACAGCCGTGCATGACAGATTCTGGAATAAACATATGTATACTTCCCCAAAGCATTCGGTATAAAAGAGGCATATGATCTGTGGGTACAAACAGACGTAAAAATATTGAAATGAGAGAAATGATCTGTGGTAATTTGTTTGGATATTTTTCTCATTTATAAGGATCAGAAGTATCAGCGAATTTTTTTTTTTTTTTCCTTCCCGTCTTGTAAGCGTATGTGGATTTCTCTAATCCTCGAAAATCATTTAACTGTATTTTCTTGTCCCTTTTGGCATGAAAAGAGGAGATGGAGCCACCAAATACAGCCTCCTTTATACCATAAAAGGTGTCAGTAGGACACGAACATAAACTGAACTCTAAATATAAACAAACATAAAATCAATCTGGTGTGATTTTCCCTTTGTGCCGATAATATTCATACATTTGTCTCAAATATTGAATTGCTTGTTTTGTTGTTGTTGTTGTTGTTGTTGTTGTGGGGTTACGATGTCATGTTATCCAAGAAGGGAGTTTGTAAAACATCTACGCATACACTGACAGCTTGTCAGTGGTCAGGTGAGACCGCGAGGCAGGACGATAACCGCGGCCCACCGTTGATCTTTAATACACTCTCAATACAAGGCCCGAATCCTAACGATGAGACCTGAGCTGAACCCAAACCCTTCCAATGTCCGCCAGAGGTATGCGTGCTCAACTTGGTCAAATGCCTTTGATTGACCAATTGAAATAAGACCAAGTGAACCCCTAATGAACCGGAGAGGTCCAAAAGATCCTGAATTAAAAAGACATTGTCTGTTATCAGACTGCCTGGTACACAGTAGGCCTGGTCTGCATGAATGACCTGCTCCATCACTTTCCTCAACCTGATCGCCAGGACCTTGGGAAGGAGTTTGTAGTCAGTACAGAGGAGGGACACTTGGTCACCAGTTTTTTTAGATTTTGCAAATCCCCTCTTTTTGGCAGGAGGGTGAAAACCGCTCTCCTGCAACTCAGAGGCAACTGGCTTTTCACCACACTGTCCCTGAGACCCTCCAGCAGGTTCTGACCGGGCACTGGCAGAAGATTTTATAGAAATTGTCTGGCACGCCGTCTATACCGCCGGATTTTCCCAGTTTGAGGCTCTGCAGTGCCACCAACAGTTTGTGTGAAGTGATGTCAGACCCTCGATACCTGTTAGCATCTGTTGATAACTTTGGCAGACCAATGAGGAACGTATGCAACGTTTTTGATTTCTCAGAATATTCACGTTGATACAATTCATCATAGCAACCTGCTGCGTACCTGCGAATTTCTGCAGAGTCCTGGAGCAGCCATCTATCACTGGAGCGCAGGCAGTGTATCAGCCTCCCCTGTCCATTTTTCCTTTCCAGCCAAAAGAAAAAGTGAGAGAAAGTGTCCATCAGAGTAACGCTTTGGAACCGACTGCGCACAACATCGCCCCTGGTGGCGATGCCCAGCAAGTCAGCTAACATGCGGTTTTTGCGTTTGAAGACTTCAACATGTCTTCTTTCTCTTGTGGAGTCTCCCACAGTTTGCAGCTCCACCATCGCTCACTCCAAATCCTTAATGGATCTCACCAAGTTCCTGGAGACATTGCGAGAGTATCGCAGGCACAGAGATTTGATTTTACTTTTCCAGATGTCCCACCACTGCTGCAAAGAACTCTTTTTGTGTCTTGTCTCGCTCTGTTTACGTTTAGTGTGGCAATTTAAAAAATGCACATGTTAAAAATAAAAAGAGAGAAGAACAGAACCATGAGGAAAATAAAAGCAGGTTGAAATATAGCAAAAGAAAAACATTTAATCATCTCCATTGAGATAATTTTTCATCTTTAAGACTATTTTGTTTCGTCTAAAAACTTCTTGGTCTGTGAAACCTGGCTGTCCCGGGCTCACCTGGCTGTCCCGGGCTCACCTGGCTTTCTCATATAAAAACAAACAGAGTCTAAGAACAGTTAAAGTTCGGTGAATTTTTTTTCAGCCTTGACTCTAAAACCTTTAGAGTCTTGTAAGAATTTTTAAATTCTTGAATGTTATGGTGCAGTTTAAGTTGGAGGATCGGGAAGTGGGTGGATGGGGAAGTGGGTGGATGGGGAAGTGGGTGGATGGGGAAGTGGGAGGATGGGGAAGTGGGTGGATGGGGAAGTGGGAGGATGGGGAAGTGGGAGGATGGGGAAGTGGGTGGATGGGGAAGTGGGTGGATGGG
>CM045740.1:16453224-16498224 GCA_024760905.1 Plotosus lineatus
CAGATCCACAAAGGCACAATGCAGCTCCCTCTGACCTTCTCTGTACTTCTCTATTAACATCCTTCAGGGGGTGGGGTAAGGGTTCAATCTTACTTCGAGGAAATCGGCGGTCACGGAGGGAGGGGGGGGTCTCTCTCAGTCCCCATTAACCACAGAAAGTGAGGGATCCCTGTAAATTGTTGGTGTGTGTGTGTGTGTGTGTGTGTGTGTGTGTGTGTGTGTGTGTGTTTGGCCTTGATGGAATGGTGAGCGTTTTGAGTGTAGCCCACCTTTACCCAGAGTCAGCTGAGATAGCGCCAGCCTCCCTGCGACCCTATTAAGATGAAGCTGTTTGGTGAATGACTGAATGAAAGGATGAGCAAAGCACTGCCTGGCGATTCCACAAACAGTCAGTCAGCTTTGCTAAAACCATTTCCAAATTAAAGGTTGAAAATTATCAATGGAAGCTTTAGGCTTGTATCGGGAGGAGGTGTGTGTGTGTGTGTGTGTGTGTATATATCCTGGGGTTTATTTTATCTCTGTGCATGACATAACACTGCTGTGACGATATGTTCACCAGTGTTTTAATACTGTCAGGGGCTGCCTAGAAATGTTTCTTTTGTACCACACTATTTATTTTACAGCCTGTTTATCTTTGTTAACAGGCAGTCACGGTGTGCTCAGATTGGGTGGCAATGACTGGCAGATGGTACACATAAAATCAGCTCAGACACCGAAATTGCCTCCTAAATCAGACCTCAGATCACATCGTAGAAGCTGCATTGTATTCATTCATTCATTCATTCATTCAAATGAAAGAGAGCTTCTATGCACATTTTTGGCAGTGAATTTGATGGCATTCTTTATATAAAGAAGTACTATCAGAGGATTGCTGTAAGATAATGGGTATGTCAGATTGTTTGTGATTTAATCTGCATGGAAATTTATTTAAAAGGTTTTCTAGTCAGAACATGTCTATGATTACATTAAAAACTACTGAGTGTTACAAACCTAGAGCTCTCAGATGCCATTCATTCATTTTCTGAACCGTTTATTCCTAATTTGGGTCATGGGGAGGCTGGCACCCACTCTCAGCCTACTCTCAGGTACACCTAGACAGCTCACTAGGCCATCACAGGGCCAACACTCACACAACCATTCATACTCACACTTTGGGGTGACTTGGAACAGCCAATTAACCTACTGTGCATGCTTTTGGAGTGTGGAAGGACACCCTGGACACACAGGGAGAACATCCAAACTCCATACAGAAACGCCCGAGTCGAGAATCGAACCCAGAACCTTCTTGCTCTCAGGCAGATGTGCTAACCACTATGCCACTATGCCTGCTCGCAGATGTGTTTACCATAAACATGCATCTGTATTTAAAAAAGAAAGCAATGCAATCATTGCAGCAGACTTTTTCCAGCCATTGACCTAAATCCTGAGTAATGACACCATGACACTCTCACCAGTTCATTGGTTTTCCTTCCTTGGATCACTTTTGGTAGGTAAAGGGATCCATCGGTACTTTGTGCTTCAATTCATGCGGCTTCAGTACATCGCGTTTTTTTTTTTTTTTAATAGTCATCGAATAAAAAATATGGAAATTAAGGAAGAATGGGGAAAAAAATTAAGGAAAATGCTGTAAAACAAGGCCAATTATTCAAAAAAAACAAAAACAAAAAAACAACAAACAAACAAAAACAAAAAAAAAGCCCAAAACCCCCTAACAAAACTGCTTACATTTTTATGTGATGTGCACATCTCTGCGCGTGCGTGTCTGCGTGTGTGTGTATTGAAATTTTATTTACATATTATGCATAATTTTCGAATGTTTAATTGTTATTATAAGCATTTATAGCATTGAATATGTATTTACTGATATTATATATACATATACATGTACGTATACGTCAGTCAGGGGGTGTCGATCCTTCTTTGCAGAATTCGACGGTCGCGGGAGTGTCAGTCCCAATTAATCGCGGAAAGTGAGGGATCCCTGTATTTAACTTTGCACACCAGAACACCACCTATCATTTTGGAAAATAATACACTCGGGTTTTTAGCCATCACAAGATGACCCTTGTCAAAGTCATTTAGATCTTTTCCCTCATCTTTCCAGCTTCCAACACAAGTCAGTGTTTACTGTCTGCCTAGTACAGCCCACTTCTTGTCAGCTGCCACCGTAACAAGATAATCAATGCTGGCAGAATTTGGACACCTTTCATTTTGTAAAAGCAATTAAAACAAGTCAACTTCCATATTATGGCTCGTTATTCATGGCAAGAATGGTTATACTGTACTGGAAATAACATTTCTAGGATGTAATGAAATTTTTTACTCTTTGAGCTTCTTGCTGGTGGTCAGCATGTCCGCCTCACAGCAAGAAGGCCCTGGGTTTGATTCCCAGCTTGAGCGTTTCCGTGTGGAGTTTGCATGTTCTCTCCGTGCTTGTATGGGTTTCTTCCGGGTGATCTGGTTTCCTTTAACAGTCCAAAAACATGCACAGTAGGTTAATTCTTCTTCGTCTTCTTCTTTTCCTTTCGGCGGTTCCCTTTCAGGAGTCGCCACAGCGAATCATCTGCCTCCATCTTCATTGAAGTCATATTAGTGATTCGTATATTCGCTGACAGCTGACAGCTTCGCAGCTACTCTTGTTGAAAGCCAGCAATGGTTCTTTTACATGAACCTCACGCCATAGACAGTGAGAGACATGGCCGGCCTTTGATAACCCAGTTAGCTGCACTGGGGGGGCAGTGACCACCTTATGGGACTCAAACTCCAAACCTTAGGATCAGCAATCCAAATCCCAACGTGTGAGTATGAATGGTTGTATGAGTGTTGGCCCTGTGATCGCCTGGCAAGCTGTCCAGTGTGTCCTCTGCCCTCGCCCAGACTTGGCTGAGATGGGTGCCAGCCTCCCCATGACCCTAATATTAGGGTTAAGCGGTTCAGAAAATGAATGAATGTATGAATTTCTTGCTACTTGTCATTTTAATAAAATTGATATTTGGGTTTCGGAATAAAAGGTTTGATTCCCAAAACAGAAGGCAAATGCATGGTGTCAGGGGAGTGAGCGGCGCTTTTCCCTTTCTCCATCTTCACGGCTGAAGTCACCTATATAGTGAAGGCACCTATGTTTGTATATGTATGGAAAATAATACACTGTATTATACACTGTATTGTATATACTAAAACTCTTATAGAGCGAGAAAAAGACACCCGCTCACATCTGCGCTCAAACTCACCTGCATCCGGCATGATTTTTAAATTAAAAAATGAAAAATAAAGCACAAAAGTTGTCTGCCTGTGTTCACCTCTGTCGTGATGCTCCCATGTAGGATCCCTCTCTTTCCGCAGTTAATTGCGACTGAGATCCCCATGCAACCATCAAAATCGGCGAAGTCGGATCACCCCCAATCCCTCCCCCCCAACCCCCCCCTCCCCCCGACTGACATATACGTACATGTATATATAATATCAATAAATACATATTCAATGCTATAAATGCTTATAATAACAATTAAACATTAAAAAATAATGCATAAGATGTAAATAAAATATAAATACACACACATACAGACGCAGATGCACACGCATGCACTCAGATGCGCACCTCACAACAATGTAAGTAGTTTTGATGGGAGGTTTTGGGTTGTTTTTCGTTTTGTGTTGGTTTAGGGTTTTTTTGTTTGTTTTTTTTGCATAATTGGCCTTGTTTTTTTGAGATTTTTTTAACTTTCTCCCCTATTCTTCCTTAATTTTCTTATTTTTTTAATTCGATGAATATTAAAAAAAAAAAAAAAAAAAAAAAAAAAAAAGCGATGCACTGAAGCCGCATGAATTGAAGCGCGAAGTAGCGAGGGATCCCTGTGTGCTGAAACAATTCAGGCTTTAATTGAATAGAACATTCAGCGACATCCACTTGGCCTTTATTGCATAATTTTAAATATCCTAAAGGAATAATTTGTGCAGGTGGCAAAAAAAAAAAAAAAAATCTCTTGGACTTGAAACAAGAAGCATTTAGCAGGTGTACTGTAGCTCTGTACAAAGCAATAGTATTCGAAGCATGTAGGTACTTTATATTTCTATTACACCGTTCAATTCAACAAGAAGGCAGCTGTAGCCTAATAGTTAGAGAAGCGGCTTTTGGGACCGAAAGGTCGCTGGTTCAATTCGTGAACCGAGAATT
Organism: Plotosus lineatus; assembly: GCA_024760905.1. Taxonomy (NCBI): domain Eukaryota; kingdom Metazoa; phylum Chordata; class Actinopteri; order Siluriformes; family Plotosidae; genus Plotosus; species Plotosus lineatus. Next base: position 16,457,399 of record CM045740.1, read on the forward strand.
AACAAGATCTATCTGTCAGCTCATTCAAAGATAGACCTCGTTAATTCTCGGATGACGAATTCCTAATCCAGCAGGAAAAATATATGGCGGTGGGAGGTGAGCTGCATCTTCCCTTCCTCCACCATCATCGCTGAAATGTCCTTAAGCAAAGCACCAAACCCCCCAACTGGTCTCTGGGCTCCCTGATGTGTGTGGCAGCCCACTGCTCTCTCTCTTTGTGTGTGTGTGTGTGTGTGTGTGTGTGTGTGTGTGTGTGTGTGTGTGTGTGTGTGTGTGTGCTCACTTTGCATGGGTTAAATGCAGAGGAAATAATTTCCCTTGTGGGATTAATCCAGTATAAAAATAAAAACAAAATCCTCACTGCCTATTCTGTTTTCCCCAATAATGGATAAACTAATGTCTTCGTCTTATATTTTGTAGGATTTTCGTGGTCGGGATTGGCTTCTTCAGTCTCTGCTTCCTAATGACCTCTCTGGGGGGCCAGTTTTCGGCCAAGCGGCTTGGACAGTCACCGTTCACCATTCGCACCGAAGGTAAACAGCTACTATCACATAACTGTCAGCTAAATAATAATAATAATAATAATAATAATAATAAAATAATATTTTTTATTGTTTGGCTGCACGTCGGAATTGGTCGAGTATGAAGTGCTTTAAATGTTTGTTATTATGGGGATTTCTGATTTTTTTTTTTTTTTCTATGATTCTTCTTTTAATACACAGTAGTTTGAACACTGTGGCTACAGACTCCAAATCACACACACACACAGACACACACACACATATACACACACACATATACACACACACACACACACACACACACACACACACACACACAGATATGCATCTTAAAATCATAAGCTGTTCTAGGAGGTTCCCATGACACATATATTGTTAGATGGGTTTTAAAGGTTTTCATGAGAAGGCAATTGGGATCAATACATCAGTTTTCAAGGCAATAATTCATTGATCAAACCACTTATTCCTAGAATCTCTGTTGACTCTGGTGGACAAAGTGTAGGGTACCCATGCCAGTCCTTAACATCACACTGTAGGGGCAATTACGAACAGCCAGTTCACCTAACAGTGCACGTCTTTGAACTGCGGCAGGAAATCGGAGTGCCCAAAGGAAAGGCATTCAAACACGGTGAGAACATGCAAACATCAAACAGAAATGTTCTCACCAAACCTCAGGCGCGGATCCAGAACCTTCCTGTAATAAGGCAGATGTGATAACCACTACACTACCACGCTGCTGTCCCTTTATTATAATTCGATCAATATATTTCAAAAAGCTCTGCAATGGCCTGGCGAGCTGTCCGGGGTGCGCCACGCCTTCGAATTCAGTTGAGATGGACGCCAGAGTCCTCGCGACCCTAATTAGGATTAAGCGGTTCAGAAGATGAATGAATGAATGAATGAATACAGTAGGCCCTTGACCATTCGCAGTTCAATGCTCACGTCCCCACATACTTGCGGATTGGTGACAAACCAAGAGGTAACTAGCACGTGATTCAAATTTAGCCAATGGCTGAGAGGTTTTGTTTCTCCCTCCTGCTGATTGGTTGTAGATGATGTGTACGCCTCTTTTTTTCTCTTTCGTGATTGCTTGAAATGATTGCTTGAAATGATTATTTTAGCCCTATGATGTCACTCAAATGCCGCGTATCTTCTCTAGCTTCTGGCAAGGAGTCTAAGCGCTTTGTTTATTGATAATATTATCACAGTACAAAATTAAAAAGTTTTTATTTAATCATTACTACATTACCTGCATTATTACTGTATTAATGAGAAAGACTGTCTATAGAATTTGTTTAACAAGCATATTTTAGTGCATGTGATATCATACATAGGGTTTTAAAACCGCGTCAATAACTCGTGAATTTTCATGATCCGCGGGAAGGGCCGCAACCGAACCATCACGAAAAACGGGGGCCGACTGTATTTCAAAAATGGACAAGAAACCGTGGTGTTAAAAACGTTCCACACCGAGCAGGCTTCATCATCGTGTTTTCCTGTGAATGCCTGGACATTAATAACTCTATAGGTTTCACTACTGCCTCGTAACTTATTATTGTAAGCAGGTTCACAAATTACTAATCACCAAAATTCCTGGTATGTTCGATTGGGTTCTGTTCATCTTCGTCATAAAATAGGACTTTCATAAAATCTGATAGCGTTCTAAATCATATTTATTCCAGAAAGATTGAAAATTCTGTGCATTCACAAGCTTTGACCCACCACTGATCGCATACACATAGTGATAAGCACGAGCTTCTATTCATACTGTGATTGATTCAGTGGCAATTGGAAGAATCGTGAGAAATTCTTTGCAACGCTATTTATGTTTATCAAAGTGTCTTGCCACATCCCATCCTCCCTCTAGCATGTAAACCCAGAAGGCCACCACAAGGTTCATTTTTGTGTAAAATATAGAAGAGTGAATCAGCAGTATTCCTGTGAGATTCAGCATAATGCCGAAAACTCCAAATATATTCCGAACAGGTGAATAGTGAGGAGCTTTGAAACGTTGCTGATATTGAGAGTGTCTATTTTAGTTTGTTTAAGGAACCTCAAGGGCAGTGGTGGCCTGGTGGTGGCCTGGTGGTAAGGTGCTGGATCACTGATCTCAAGGTTGGGGGTTCAAGCCCTACTATCAACAGGTTGTCACTGCTACCCCCCCATCCCCACCTACCCAACCCAGTTTGTGGCACTTGCGGGGGTGGGTAGGTGGGTAGGTGGCCTGGTGGTAAGGTGCTGGATCACTGATCTCAAGGTTTCGGGTTCAAGCCCTACTATCAACAGGTTGTCACTGCTACCCCCCCCCCACCTACCCAGCCCCGCAAGTGCCACTAACTGGGTTGTCAAAGGCCGGCCATGTCTCTTACTGTCTATGGTGTGAGCTTCATGTAAAAGAACCATTGCTGACTTTCATCTGGAGTAGCTGCATAGCTGTCAGCGTGTTGATGAGCTGGCGAGCTGTCCAGGGTGTACTCTGCCCTCACCGAAAGTCAGCTGAGATGGGTTCCAGCCTCCCCATGACCCTAATTACAATTAAGTGGTTCAGAAAATGAATAAGGAATATCAGGAGGTTTTGTGATCAAAGCTGGTCAACGGCTAATTTTATACTCTAGGCACGATTTTAGCTTGTGCAATAGCATTATATCTTTGTGTTGATCACCGATCCATCTGTACATGCTAACGTCCATTCATCCATTCATTTATTTTCTGAACCGCTTAATTCTAATTAGGGTCGCAGGGAAGCTAGTGTCCATTTCAGACATCACTGAGCGAGGGCGAGGTACACGCTGGACAGCTCGCCAGGCCATCGCAGCATATTAACGTCCATCCATGACAATTTTGTGAATGCGATATCTCGAGAACACCGACGGATTTTCTTCAGTCTCTGCACAAAGACCCACCTTGACTCAGAGCGGATTAGATTTTTAGGTCAAAGGTCAAAGTCCCTGCAGCCCAGAACCCAGTATGACATTCATGTAAACGTGAGAGCTTGAACACTTCAACAGATTTTTTTTTTTTGTTTTAAATTGGTTTGAAATTCCACTCAGATTGAAGCAGGAACTGATTGAATTTTGGAGGTCAAAGGTCAGGGTCAGTGTAGCCTCATGTGGGTCATGATTGTGAACACAATATCATGAGGATTCTTCAAGGAATTTTGGTCCAGAACCCTATGAATTTACTGCAAGGAGACATGAAACTGCTAAGTAGGAGTTTTGTTTTTGTTTGGTTGTTTGTATGTCTTTTGTTTATTTATTTATTTTGAAGACACAAATTTCCCACTAGTATAAAAGCCAGGAATTGCATGTTTGAGATAAAAATAATAGTCTTAATAGATTATTCTCCATAAACATTAATTGACATAAACATTAATTCCCTGGCCCAGGCAGTGGAGGCCTGGTGGTAAGGTGCAAGATACATGATCCTAAGGTTGTGGGTTCAAGCCCCACCCTCAACAGGTTGTCAATGCCCCCCCCCCAGTGCATCAATACCCATAAGGGAAATTATTACCTCTGCATTAAACCCAAAGTAAGCACTCACACTTGGTGGGGCTGGTGGCATAGTGGTTATGGTGCTGCACTCATGATTGGAATCGGGCGGTTGTGTGTTCAAATCCCAATTAGACCCTCACTGGGCTAAAAAACCCCTGGGAAAGGTTTTCACAACAAGTGTGCCTCTGTTCACCCAATAGTATAAATGCATACCAGTAAAAATATACTGGGACGGTAACCTGTGATGGACTTGTGTCCCATCTGGGAGGAGTTGACTTCCTGCTTGCTTCACGCTACAGAAACTGGGGCTAAACACCGGCCTGCTGAGTGTAGAAAAAAATAAAAGCACACACACTTGTAGCAGTGGGTTGCCCCTTTCTCACAGACATTGGGGGTCCAGAGAGCAGTTGGGGGTTAGGTGCCTTGCTCAGGGGCACTTAAGCCAATTCTGTGGAGAAAGTGAAGGTACTGCTCATTCCCCCACTTGAGAATCGAACCAGTCATCTTTCGGTCCCAAAGCCACTTCTCGAACCATTAGGCTGCAGCTTATTTGTTAGGTGATATTATTGGCTGTAATTCACATCAGCAAATTCTTTTTAAAAAACCACCTATTGACCATATATTGGCCTCTTCTCTCTGCAGAGGAGTCACAGTTTGAGCAATAAGTAGATCAAACGCTGTAGAAAGTTTAATATCAGGCAAAAGGTTAAAAAAGTGAAAATTCCGCGAGTTCTAGGAGCAAGCACATTTAAAATCAGAAAAACAAAACATTTTTACAGCGTTTGACAGACACTCTTATCTAGAGCAATTTACATTTTTATACAGCTGAGCATTTGGGGGTTAAAGGCCTCACCCAAGGGTCCAACACTGACGGCTTGGTCGGAGTGGAACTTGAACCCCTGACCCTGAGTTCAGTAAGCCAACGCTTTAACCACCGGAGTCACCACCATCCTCAAAGCTGACCAATTTGAATTAAATGGCAGATAGACCTTGGTAATTCTCGGTTGACGGATCAGCAATGTTATGCTTGGTGCAATGAGGATTTACTTTACAGTGAGTCTGTACTAACAGCGAGCCTACATAGTATTCTGTGATGAGCTAATATAATCTTTAATGGTCAGGGAATTAATCCTTTCATTCATTTTCTGTAATCGCTTCATCCTAATTAGGGTCTCAGGGAAGCCGGCGCCCATCCCAGCCGACTTTGGGCGAGGGCAGAGTACACCCTGGACGGCTCGCCAGGCCATCACAGAGCAGAAACGCACAGACGGCTGTGCAGCTACTCTTGTCCAAAGTCAGAAATGGTTCTTTTAGATGAACCTCTCACCATAGACGGTGAGAGACATGGCTGGCCTTTGATAACCCAGTTGTCTGCAATGGGGGGGACAGTGGCAACCCGTTGAGAGTGACGCTAGAATTCCCAACCTTTACCACCAGGCCACCACTGCTCTATACCGTATATACATGTTGGTAAGGTGCTGGATATGTGGATATAATGCTAATAATGAAAATGCAAAATTTTCCCATTCTTAATTACCAAAAGGGGTGGAAAAAGAAAAGTTGGGCTAAATTTGGTCAATACAGAGGTATGCCTGGTTTCAGACAGTGGATGGTTAATGCAGCACACGTAGAAGAGAAAATATATTTCTCAGAATTATATTGATGGATGTTCCCCAAACACGTGAAGATCTTTTCCACTTTCCATACACTGTGGATTTCACACTGTAATGAATTGGCCCAGCATATGCCAACGTATGGACAATTTTTGCCGTACCCCAAAGTTCATTTTGATTTTGTTCTTATTCATTTAAGCTCCCGGTATGTTGTTTGTGCCATTTATTAGAAATTGTTGTGTGTACAAATTTTCCAACATATGCCAGCGAGCAGGCTGTGAGCAGCAAGAAAGCTCTGTAAGAGCCATGGGTACGTCTTGCTCATCCGAAGTAAGACTGCAGCTAGTGATCACTGCCTCCTCATTCAATCCACCCCAAGTGAGTTATTTATAAGTGGACTACTTGCTTCTCATTCACACTCCCGAGGTTGTATTCTTTCTTTCCTTGCACCTGAGCTTCTTGGGCTTCCCTACTTGTACTGTAGAGGACGTGGAGACAGTTCAGATTTTGGCTGGACTAGGAGAGATGTTTTTGTGGAAAGTTCAGACTGGGAGACCTGATTTTGAGGCTTCTTGGGATGCAGCTGCTTCATCTTCTGGTGAAGGTGTGGGAGATGGAGATGGAGTTTTGCATGTTTGCTTGGGGATGACTGCTTCTTCAGGGGCAGTGGCTTCTTGCTGAACATGTGACAGAGAAAAAAAATGCTCAGTCAGTGGGCAAATGTTTTAGACCTGCATACATAGGTTTAAATTCGGAAATAATATGTAGTAATAATAAACACGGTTTACTGGTTACTGGTGTGTTAACATGCTTCTGGCATCACTGACCCTTGCATGTATCCGCTCTCTTTTAGCGACAGCAGAATCCCTCCTGGACAGCTCACCAGGCCATCACAGGGCAGAAACACGCTGACGGCCATGTAGCTACCTTTGACAAAAGTCAGCAACAGTTCTTTTACATGAACCTCACACCATAGACCATGAGAGACATGGCCGGCCTTTGATAACCCAGTTAGCTGCACTGGGGCAGGACAGTGACAACCTGTGCAGAGTGTGGCTTGAACCCCCAACCTTAGGATCAGTGATCCAGCACCTTTACCACCAGGCCACCACTGCCACAATGAACACAGTTTGTTATCCATTTGTTAAAATGTTTATTATTTGTTGAGCATTAGGCTCTGGTTTGATAATGATAAGTTATCAAATCGTTTTGATTTCCATACCTGTCAAGTTGTACGGTTTTGGCGTAATTTGTACAAGTGAGCACTGATTTTTAAATGTGTACGCCGTACGTCCGAAATCTGTACGTTTTTCGATCATTTCGTCTTTTTTAACTCCGTTTTTGTGTCTCCGTTCCGGTAAAGAGACGATACGCCGAATTGGTCTGTAGCCGTCTTCTCGCGAGAATCACGCGTTGCGTTTGTCGTCTGCTATCGTCTGCTCGTTCCGACCACGTGATCAAGATTTTCACTTCCGCCATCATTCAAGTCAAACTTAATTGCGAGCTCAAGTGCCATGAAGTGAAGCCATCAAAAGAAATGATTGAAAGTGCCAAAAGTGCTACATATAGTTATAATAAAGATCACTGTTAAATTTTCTTAATCATGCAGCTGAAGATATTACTCTTTTATTTGATTGCACCAGGTTATATGTTACAACATTACCAATAAATTCATATTATATTAAAGTTTAATTAGAGTTTAATTTTTGTTTCATATTGCACGCGATAATAAGACGCGTAAGATTAGTTGCTATTTTGTAAGGGCATAAGTAGCCATTTGTAAGATCGCCAACGGCCTAGGGTTGACAGGTATGGATTTCATTTCATCTGTTGTCAGTTTGTTCTGTCCATCCCTCGGGAATCAATTTCGTCAGGAATTTTACGGGTATTTGTGCGATTTTTGGACTTTTGTAATTCAGTTATGTTTATTTCTTTAATTCGTCATAGTGTGAAGACTGCTTAATGAACATCAACTGATATTACAGTTTATCAATTAGTAAACATTGCTATCTTCTATAGTAGGCGTCAGTCAACTCTACAAACTACTGTACTGTGCAATAGTACCAAGACCAAATTGAGATTTCTGCCAAGTTCTTGCCCTGAGAGACACCTGGTGGCAAGTTGCATAAAACTCAACCACTGTTGTGTTTTACCTTCAATATAATTAATTCCTAAGTCAAGCACATGACTTGGGCACATGTCCTTATTCCCTAAATACAAACTTTTGTGACTTAGGCATTTTACAAGCCAGAAAAATGTCTGTCAGAGGGTAAAACACATGAGAAAGGCTTGGAAGTAAATGAAGTCATTTCAATGATTGGGGAGTCACGCTCAAGTGGAGATGAGAATGAGGTTTTTGAGAATGAAGAAGAGGAAGACCAGAAGTGCCACCGATTATCAATCTAGATGATTCGGGCTCTGCTGAAGCTGCAGCTGCCATTGACTACAATGAAATTGAGCCATAATCACCCATCCATGGACATCATTCTGATACTGCTGATGATTAAGATCATGATCTTGAGTACCATCCAGATAATCCATTATCCTCTGACAGTGAAGATTTCGCAGAGCTTCCAGCAAGTGGTCCAGATGGAGACATTGAAAATGAAGATGGTAACAATGTCACTTAGTCTAATGCTGGTAACAGAATATTTTCAAAGAAAAATAACTCAAAGGAGAGCAGTACAGGAACAAAAGGAGTAAATATATTGATAAGAAAACGATTGGACCTCCTTGTGAATCAAACTTGTACAGAAAGGCCAAAAATCGTCAGTGCCAGTCCATTGGAGAACTGCAGCGTGGCAGCATATTTCATGCATTTTGGTCAATGAAATCATGGCAGGAACGCAGATCATACATTATTGCCTGAGTTACGAAGGTGGACATAAAGCAGAAAAAAGAAGGTTACAATCCAGACATCAGTCATCATTTGCATACCGTCTGAAGCTTCTTGATGGAACAGCTTTTCAAGTCTATAAACCACGTTTTGCCTTCACGTTTGGTGTATCTGAAAGAACCATTATGTCATGGCTGAACTACAATCTATGCAACATTAAAGAAAGGCCTCCAAAATCAGGTCCAAAAAGTGGAAAATGCATGAAGTTGACTGAAACCAAAAACATCTTCCCGAATAACTGGTTGAAGGTCCGCCAACAATAGACTCTCACTACTGTTGGGACACACCAACATACAAGGAAAAGAAACTTCTATGTCCAGGGACAACAATAGCACATCTCTATAGAGACTACAAAGGTTCAGCAGAAGAGGCTGGGATATGGTCTGTGGGTATCACCCATTTCATGGAGGTCTTTCATGAGCAGAAATACTCAGTGCTAATACCTAGAAAAGACCAGTGCGATGTGTGTGTTTCTTTTAGACATGGAAATCTCAATCGGGAAGACTATGAGGTGCACAGAAAGCTAGAAAATGAAGTCAAAGATGAGAATTCCAGGGACAAGAAGTTTGCTAATGCAAGGAAATCTGTGTGGACCATGGATCTCCAGGCAGTACTGCCATACCCACACACAAAGGGAAGCTGCTTGTATTATAAACCATGTTACAGGTGCATAACTTTACGCTGTATGACCTGAAATCAAAGGAAGGCCAATGCTATCTTTGGAATGAGACAGAAGTGGCTTGAGTAGTGAGGATTTTGCATACCTGCAGTTTTGAGCACTTTAACCAAATGATTTCTAAGAACCCCGAGATAAAAGAGATAGTGGGTTGAAGTGATGGATGTGGTTGCCAGAACAGCAATGTCAGCGTCCCCAATGCCAATTCTGCCCTCACAAGAAAGCATGGTATCAGAGTTATGCAGAAGTTCCTTGTCGCTGGTCACACTCCAATGGAGTGTGACAGCATGCACAGCAAAATTGATCTAAGAAGGGTGTCTGATATCTTCACCGAGAGGAATTACATTATTGTGATTGAAAGCGCCAGAATGACTCACGCCCCACACAAAGTGAAGCAAATGAAGCATAGAGATTAAAAAAAAAAAAAAAAAAAACTGAACAGTACTTTCTTAGGGACCACCAGACCTGGGAAGAAAGCTGATGAACCTATAGTACGTAATTGCGAGGAATGAGATATCAAAGCAATGGCCACATCACATCAGTATAAGTTGTCCTCTGCTGAAGGTCCAATTTGGGAACCCCTCCCACAGAGAGTACAGATTGTATGTAACTTGTGGTGTATTATTTGTCAAAGTACCTAAGTCAGTTTGGCTGGTTATGTAAGACTGTGTAGAAATTTCATCAGTTCAGGGTCAGGGGTTCAAAGCCCACTATCACCCGGTTGTCACTATTGTCCAGTTAACTGGGTTATCAAATTCCAGCCATTCCTCTCACTGTCTATGATGAACCTCTCAAATAAAAGAACCATTGGTGACCTTCATCAAGATTAGCTGCATCACCGTCATCGTGTTTCTGCCCTGCAGTGGCCTGGCAAGCTGTACAGAGTGTACTCTGCCCTTGCCCAGAATTGGCTGAGATGGGTAGATGAGTGCCAGCCTCCTCACAACCCTAATTAGGATTAAGCAGTTCCGGAAATGAAAGTACTGAAATAGTATTAAATATAAATTCAGACCCCCCCCACTATAGTTTGAGGTGCCCTACGGATGGATGGCAATGGATGGCACCATTAGCAGTCATCTGCACCCCCAAAGTTGTGGTCAGGACTGTTACATTTCTGTTCCCAACTTTAAAAATGTTATTATTAGGCCAGTTTAGGTAATGCACAGCAACAAGTGCACAATGAAGGAGATACATGAGGAAGGGTTCTAGTAGTTTTAGTGACACACAGTGTTCAGTAAGCAGGTGATAACCCAGTTGGTAATCTTCTCTGAACGTTTCTCTGGGGTATTACTTCAGAAACAAAAATGTAGTTGATGGGTGTCCCACTTAGTCCAACAGTTTTAGGTGGACTGATAGGGACCATATAATTCCCTGAATAAAATGGAGTTGCAGTCAATACCAGGGTTACTAGATTGAGATTGCTGTGGATACACAGAGAGAGAGAAAGAGCTAGATAGAGAGAGAGAGAGAGAGAGAGAGAGAGAGAGAGAGAGAGTTAAATCCAGAAATAAGGGCTTGGTACCAGTGCATCCAGTGAGTCTGAGCAGCCCAGAGAGATAGAGAAATATTATTTTAGGGCAGTGCTTCTCAAATAGTTGGGCACACCCTCCTTGGGGGGCGTAGTGTGATGCCAGGGGGAGCGCGTATGACCCTGGGGAACATTTTCAAACTTTTCTCGAATAATATACTGTACGAGAATTCAGTGTAATTGTACCTCCACTCCACTAGTTGGCAGTGGCGCTCTCCTTGTTGTGCTATGGTGTAGCAGTTTTTCGCACGAGCAAACGATCTGAAGTGCAGTAAACAACCCCTCAAGAAACAACAAGGAAAAATTTCTAACAGGAACGAAGAGAAAGGTGGAGAGAGACGGAGATATTAAGAGACAAATAAGTTAAATGAGTTTAAATAACGATTTATTTTTTATTTCAGGCACATTGGTGCACTTTAAATATTTTCTGTTACAGATTATAAAACAATGTTCATGAAATTTTTTTATTGTAAGCAGAACTATATTTCTTTCTTTTTTGTTTTTAATGTTAATAAAGATGCAATGTTATGCAGAGGTGTACTAATAACAATTTTATAGACAAATAATACTATTTCTAGATGTGTGGGTTTTTTTTTACTTCCTAGAGGGGGCACTACAGAAAATAATAATTGAGAAGCACTGCTTTATGGTGATGTGGAAATTTGAGTTCTCACCGAGGTACAGCCTTGACAGTTCGCCAGGTCATCGCTGGGTCAACACACATTCAACCTCTCACACTCACACCTAGGGGTGATAGGCAAATAGCCAGTAACCCGAATGTGCATGTTTTTGGCAAGCACTGGGAGAATATGCCAACTCTACACAGAAATGCCTGAACCCTGGAATCAAACCCAAGACCTTCTTGCTGTGAGGCAGACATGCTAATCACTGCGCCACCTCGCCGGTACAAATTCATATTTAAATCAATTCTCAATTCACCAGTGTTGGCTTGATATGTGATAACCTTTCCTTCTTATTAAATGCTTCTGTTCAAAGATGAAAATCAGAGATTTAGACCTCCGCTCAACTTTTTTCCTTGTCATCTATATACTTCACATAATACTGGATTTTACCAGGCAGAACCGTGTCGCATTGGTTAGCACATCCTGTACCATAACAACAAGGTCCTTGGTGTGAGTCCCAGGCTCCGTTTCCATGTGGCTTTTGCATGTTTTCCCGGCACTTACATGGGTTTCTTCTGGATACTCCAGTTTCCTTTCATAGTCTGGAGACATGTGCCTTGGGCTGACTGGTTGTTCCGTATTGCACCTATAGTATATGCGTGACTATGTATGATTGTACGCTTGTTGGCTTCGTGATGGACCCATGAGCTGTTTAGGGCGTACCTAACATTAGCCCACAGTTGGCTGATATAGGATATAGCCTCCCCCCGAACCTAGTAGGATAAAGTGGTTCAGAAAATTAATAAATGTATGAATTGTACCTTTTCATCTCTCTTTCTCTTTCTCGCTCTCTTGCTCTCAAAATCACTTTTTTGTGAGAAAGAGAACTGAATGATAATGAATAGTGATGTGTGATGTGGTTGCAACATGGGGGCGTAGCGCAGGAGCAGAGACAGCCTCACTGCGGTGCTGGGTTTAGCACTCAATACCTTTTCTTCATTTGTATTAAATTTAGTAAAATCCATCCCTTTTATCAGAAAACCACTAAAATTTTGCATGACATTGGATCGTCCTTCGATCTTTTCTTATAGTTTTGTTTTGTTTTTTTTCGCCTGCATTTTCCTTCTCACCTCATTTTACTACATTTAAACAACAATATTTGATATTTTTACTGTATTATAATGTTGAGATTACATTCTGCACTTCATTGAACAGGAGTTGATGCTTCAGAGCACCTGGATATAAATTCTCCAGGTCCCTGGGTATGTAACAAATACTTATTTTGCACTGTTTTCCACATACAGTATACTGCAATAATGCAGTGTGTGCCTTTGACCACAATTTTACCAACTCTGTTGTTATGCCCATACCATAGATGGAATAATAAATGCAGCACAAGTCCCATAGCATCAACACAACGCGTCTCTATTTACTAATTCAACACTTTACTTTTGTTACCTTTGTGTATCTGTAGGGTTTTTACTGTCAGATTCATTTTTCCGTTCTAATTTAATATTCATCAAGCTTGCACTTGGCAGTGGTGAAGGCTCTGGGTCACTGATCAGAAGGTCACTTACTTACAGGCTCTTTACGCTCAGTTGTATGAACAATTATTATTATTATTATTATGGATGCTTGTATAGCGCATACTCCATACACACGTATGCTCAATGCGCTCGTCGCCACCATGCGGCACCAGTTATTGCATTGTTCTATCCTTTTGATGCAGAGCGCCAAGCAAGAAGCAACAACTCCCACATTTTAACGTTTTATGGTGTGACGCGGCCGGATTCGGACTCCGACCTCCCGGAGGATAAAGCGGACGCACTACCAACTGAGCTAAATCCCTGGAACAACATAAATGTAGGTTGCCCTGGATAAGGGTGTTTGACAAATGGCACCTTTGGATTGGATTCCCATCCCATCGTCGATATTGTTCTCCAATTTAGTCATAGACGATTCCAACCAGTCAAGTATACTTCACAATCATAATCATTACTGATCGATTTAAACATACAGTGATCCCTTGCATTTTTTTTTTTTAATAGTCATCAAGAAATTAAAAAATAAGGAAATTAAGGAAGAAAAGAGGGAAAGTTAAGGAAAATGCCGCAAAACAAGGCCAATTATGCAAAAAGAAAAAACAACCCAAAACCCCCCAACAAAACTACTTACGTTTTTATGTGAGGCGCGCATCTGTGTGTGTGTTTATATTTTATTTACATCTTATGCATTATTTTTTTAATGATTAATTATTATTATAAGCATTTATAGCATTGAATATGTCTTTATTGATATTATATACACAGATACATGTATATATATGTCAGTCAGAGGGGGTTGATCCTACTTTGCGGAATTCGATGGTCACGGGGGATCTCAATCCCAATTAATCGTGGAAAGTGAGGGATCCCTGTATTTTATTAATTGAAGAAAGGGATTGTGCACAAGTAATCCAACTTCATGAAGCTGTCTCCGCACAGGGGAGACAGCTATGCAGCCTCCTCTTGTCAAAGGTCAGCAATGGTTCTTTTCCATGAACCTCACATCATACACAGTGAGAGACATGGCCGGCCTTTGATAACCCAGTCAGCTGCATTGGGAGGACAGTAGGGACAATTTGTTGAGAGTGCGGCTCGAACCCCCAAAACCTTAGGATAAGTGATCCAGCGCCTTTACCATCAGCCCACTGCTGCCCCTCATAATCACTAATATCGAGGGAAGGTGGAAACCAGCATATTGCTTCTTCTACGCTTCTTCCAGCTGACCATAATTATATTTACTTTTCTGGAGCAGGTTTATGAGTGGGTGAAACACTTCGAAGAAAAACAGTACTAGTTTTACTGCGAGTGATAATTTGCCATTCATCACTAACAGCTCAGCCAGTTAGTTCTTACAGGCTCTCCAGTGATTGATGACTCTGTGTGTCGACCCATGAACTCTTGGGAAATAGTGGAACATTCCGCTGGAGGGTTTTTTGTTGTCGTTTTTTAAATATTCCTGTATTTAAAATTTTTTTTATACATTTTTAGGTGTATAAAATACCTGATTTTTACTCAGGTAGTGTGCAGCAATAAAATCTCAACTTTAACATTTCCTTCTGATTCAGCTTCTCCTTCTGAAGTGAAATAGTGCTGTCTGCCTGTCTGTCGGTGTTTACTGTGCTTAAATGTATTGCACTCATACCAGGATAAGACATTTTTTATTGGGTTATTTTTTTTACTGGTTGTGTGTCACATCAAACACTGCAACTTGCAATGATGCATTCTTTCATTCATTTTCAGTAACAGCTTGGCTTGCCTGCAATTTTTCAGCAGGTTTTTGCTCCGGTCTGTTCCCACAATATCAACTCATACTGCTTGTACAGTACATTGCTGAATATTTTGAGAAAAATTCATGTTAAATTTCATCCGTTCATCGTTCATTTTCTGTAACTGCTTAATCCTAATTGGGGTCGCGGGGAGGCTGACGCCCATCCCAGCTGACTCCGGGCGAGGGCGGAGTACACCCTGGACAGCTCACCAGGCCATCACAGGGCGGAAACACGCTGACAGCTATGCAGCTACTTTTGTTGAACGTCAGCAATGGTTCTTTTACATGAACCTCTCACCATAGACAGTGAGAGACACGGCCGTATATTTCCCTAATTTTCTATTTCATTAAATGACTTATGTAGTAGTTAGCACATCCACCTCACAGCAAGAAGGCCTGGGTTCGATTGCTGGGCTTGGGTGTTTGTGTGGAGTTTGTATGGCCCCCCTGTGCTTGTGTGGGTTTCCTCTCGGTACTCTGGTTTCCTCCAACAATCCAAAAACATTCACAGTATTCATGATTTGTTCATTTTCTGAACCACCTAACCCTAATCAGGGTCACGGGGAGCCTGGCGCCCATCTCAGCCAAATCTAGACAAGGGCAGAGTACACCCTGGACAGCTTGCCAGGCCATCGCAGAGCGGAAATACACTGACGGCTATGCAGCTACTCTTGACGAAAGTCAGCGATGGTTCTTTTACACCTCACACTATAGACAGTGAGAGACATGGCTGGCCTTTGATAACCAGGTTAGCAGCACTGGGGGAAGGGAGGGGGGCAGTGACAAACGGTTGAGAGTTGGGCTTGAACCCCCAACCTTAGGATCAGTGATCCAGCACCTTTACCACCAGGCCACCACCGCCATATACACAGAACAGTAGGCTTATTAGCTGTTTCATATCGTCCGTAGGCGTGAGAGTTTTATTATTATTTATTATTGTGGATGCTTATATAGCGGAATTTCATACACACGTATGCTCAATGCGCATGAGACCCCAGCGCTCCCTGCGCTCCAGGTACCCGTCGCCACTGTATGGCACCAGTTGTTGTGTTGTTCGATCGTCTTGATGCTGAGCGCCAAGCAAGAAGCAACAACTCCCAAATTTTAACGTCTCATGGTATTCGAACTCCGACCTTCTGGAGGATAAAGCGGACGCTCTACCAACTGAGCTAAATCCCCGGTAAGTGCAAATGGGCTAGCAAGCTGTTCATGGTGCACCTCACTCTCGCCCAGATTTGGCTGTAATGGTTGCCAGTCTCTCCGCGACCATAAGTAGGATCAAGGGGTTTGAATAAATTAATGAAATGATATATTGTGATTTAGCAGCAGTCTGGTAGATCCAGTGAAACCCTGCCTGTTACTGAAGATATGAGACAGCTGGTGTAATAGTCATGCTTTAAAGTAATACAGATCTGTGAGCTTGTGAACTTGGTGAGCTGATCGAATATATCCAGGGAAAGATGGAAGGTATGAGGACTTTGCCATTGGAGGTTATGTCAGTGCATTACAGGCTTGTACATCATGTGTCTATCGCCCCATAATCAGATAAGAATATAGGCTCCTTTCACTCTGCAGTACAGATCAGATGTATAGAAATGTATAGCTATATGTTATGGGATGCCACTTCCAATGTCCATCTCATTTGAACTCATTTCAAAAGCACCCCTAACCTGATGAGGAAGAACCAGTAGCTGCCACACCAGCTTGTGCTTCTTACTCCCGTTCCTCAGTAATTTGATGTATGATGGACTTGTTGAGATGGGTGATCAAGGGTCCATTTCAAAATGTAATCAGTTGCTGAGCAAAACTTCAATGCGTCCTTTTCGGCTTGGCCACAGGCACGCCAATTCTTCAACCTCTCAGTATGTCGAGCACATATCTTGTGGTACATCTGACACACCAATGTCTTTCCTTCTTTTTTATATGTTTCATGCGCAAATGTATCACTCAGACACCATTTTAGGAAGATTGACAGCTGAACAGTTTGTACCTTTTCTGTTCTTTTTTTTAACGCCATGTTTTTGGATACCATGACTGCAGTCACGACAATTCCAAACAGCGTAGCATGTGCACACACTGCAAAATAAACACGGGTGCCATCCTGTTCAACACCGCACAATGTAGAGGTGATAGTTCCTTGAATTCCACATCAACACCATCAACGCATCATAATTTTGGACTCTGCTGCCGAACAGAAATGTCAAAATATAATAAAATCAACTTTTACTGGAATTCTGAACACATTTACCATATTTTAGTACGTAGCACATTTTCCAGACCATAAGGCGCACTGGATTATACGACGCATTAAGTGAAACGGAAGTCAGATAAGTCAAACTGGATTCAACTCTCACAAATAACTCTCAACATTGTTCATCTGTAACAATATAAAACAATAAACTCACTTTTTCAGTTCATTCATCTTCCTCAAATCAATCAAATTCTTCATCTTCAGTGTCAGAGTTTAACAGTTGCACGAGTTGTACATAAATCCCGGATCCCTCTGTTATTTTTTTATTATTATATTATCTATTATTCCCTCAAACATGGAGTCAGATCAATAGAGACTGAGATTAGAAGTCTTCCTGGGTCGTGACCTAAACTTCTCTCAGCCACGCCCCCTTAAAGAGACAGCGCATTAGTATTGTGTTCATTACAGAGCGGTGATCATTACTCTTAAGGCGCTGTATCAGTGTAACTTTAAATTCAAGAAGGTTAATCCGAGGTCTCAGGAGGACACCTGCTAGCAGTGATGAACGTGAGACTCTGATTAAGCCAGCTGAACGTCCTCAGCATAGAGACGGAGATCAGGTGGAAAAATCACTCGCGTATTACTCAGCGAGTCACCTGACTCCAATATCAGTAATACCTGTATTTGGACATAAAGCTCGGATCCCTCTAACTTACGACCTGTTGACAGCAATATCTAGCAGTTGGAGTTCTTTGGTTAATCCACCGGAATGATGATAAGCTCTGAATTAGTTTGTTTCACTTGAGTTTTGGCGGTGTCAGTGGGATGAAGTCGGGCGGCTTCAGCCACACACAAGGTGTACAGGATTATAAGGTGCACCGTCAGGTTTTTTGAGAATTAAAGGCTTTTAAGTGTGCCTTATGGTAGGAAAAATACATTAAAATGTTATTTAGCCTCATCATAGCTCCACTTTAAGCATAATTGTAAAAAGTCCGTTTTGGTTCTTTTTGTCATCTGTGAACTACTTTTCAATATGGTGGACCCTTTGTTGTGCCAGAAGGCATTTGTGAGGTATGCCTCCTTCGTGAGTGGCTGTACCCATGTAATGCAAATGCTGATTGGATTAGAAACATGAGGTCAATCAATCATAGTGCTCATTTTGAAAAAGATGATCTTGGCGATGGGTATTCCAATCAAGACGTGTCTGTCATTGCGAAATTAGCTTCGGGGATTGTCGGAAGTTTGTAGACATGGCGGGAAAAACATGGTTATTGAATGCAAAGAGTGCAGTTTTTTGCTCCACCAAAAGGGGCATGAAGGGACATGAGTACGATCGCACCCCAGAAACGTGATGCCCACTGTTATATACAAAATATAACCTGCATCAGTTGCAGCGCAAATTTTTTTGGCTATTTTTAGCTTCATCAGATTTCTTATGTAAGAATGATAAATGCTGTAGGGTCGACTTGGCAATTCAGGCAATTCGTGCTGTTACCACGTTTATTCATTATTCATTCATTCATTTTCTGTAACCCCTTAATCCCAATTAGGGTCGTGGGGGGGGTTGGCGGCCATCCCAGCTGACTCTGGGCAAGGGCAGAGTACACTATGGACAGCTCACCAGGCCATCGCAGGGCAGCAACACGCTGAGCAATGGTTGTTTTATATCCCTCATACCACAGACAGTGAGAGACATGGCTGGCCTTTGATAACCCAGTCAGCTGCCCTGGGGGACTTTTATTGACGTTAAACAAAATAGTCTTGCTTATATTGGCGTCTTTTAAATTATTTAATAAGAAAGTGCCGAAGGCTTGAGTTTTACTTTTTTGGATACCAGAAATTAAAAATATATATATATTTAGTTTTTGTAAGTGAAAGTTTTCTTTCATGATGTCTTTCGCAGATAATATTTAAAATGCAAATCTACTCTCAGTTGTAGGTATTTAAGTGATGTCACATGAGATGGCGTGCTGTCAAGGTTGAGTATCAGCATGGCTCTGATTTGGTTGCAGTAACTAATCACAGCATGACGATGTTTAAAAACAGTAATGTGACCTTGTGTGTGTGTGTGTGTGTGTGTGTGTGTGTGTGTGGAGGGGGGGTTCTTTTATACAACTGTTCTATGAAATAGAAGCAAGTAATCATATTTTGGACAGAACCATCAGTTCTGTTATCAAACAATTATCAAACATTCATTCACTCATTTTCTGAACTGCTTAATCCTAACTAGGGTCACGAGGAGGAGGCTGGTTCCCATCTCAGCCAACTCTGGGTGAGGGCAGGGTACACCCTGGATGGAGAGCTTACCAGGCCATCACAGGGCCAACACTAGCACACAGGGGTGATATGGAACAGCCAATGAACCTACCGTGCATGTTTTTTGGACTGTGGGACGAAACCCGAGCTGGAAATCGAACCCAGGACCTTCTATCTGTGGAGTGGACGTGCTGATCACTACGCCACTGTGCCGCCCATCAAGCAATGAGCTTTATGATTTTGTTGGACCACATGGCAGCGAGAAGCAAGGGATGGATTATTTTTACGTCATTTCATTAAAGTTGAATTAGTCTTTCTCTGGAGACTCGATGGAAATGCACTGACACTTCCTTACACCAGTTAAAATATAAATGGGCTCTCAGGGAGGATTGATTTCTCATGATATACCGTATCTTGCCTAAATATTCAACCTACCTGACCTGCAATGAATACTACTAATACTAACAACAGTATATTTCCTTTTGTTAGTTTCTTTTTTTCAATCTTTGTCCCACAAAAAATTACTTGTTTACGCTTCAAGTTTTGTGTAAATAATGCAATACAGTGATCCCTCGCTACTTCACGCTTCAGTTCCTGCGGCTTCAGTGCATCGTGAGTTTTTTAAAAATATTCATTGAAAAAAAAGAAAATGAAGGAAAAATAGGGATAAAGTTCAGGAGAATGCCGCAGGCAAAACAAGGCCAATTATGCAAAAAAAAACCCAAACCAAAAAAAAAACCCAACCCAAAACCCCTCAACAAAACTACTTACATTTTTATGTCAGGTGCGCATCTGTGTGTGAGCGTGCACATGTGTATGTGTGTGTGCGTCTGGGTGCACGTTTTTGTGTGTGTGTGTGTGTGTGTGTGTGTGTGTGTGTGTGTGTGTGCGGTCACGCACGTCTGTGTGTGTATTTATATTGTATTTACATCTTATGCATTATTTTTTAATGTTTAATTGCTGTTATAAGCATCTATAGTGTTGAATATGTATTCATTGATATTATATACACATATACATGTACGTATACGTCAGTCAGGGGGTCGATCCTACTTTCCAGAAATTCGGCGTTCGTGGAGGACCTCGGTCCCCATTTACCGCGAAAAGTGAGGGTTCACTATATACTATATTTCATGTTGATTTAGTGTACATTGATGAGGTCAGCGATGTTGTATGGTTTAGAAACAGTGGCGCTGAGGAAAAGACAGGAGGCAGAGCTGGAGGTAGCAGAGATGAAAATGTTGAGGTTCTCTTTGGGAGTAACGAGGATGGATAGGATCAGGAATAAGTACATCAGAGGGACAGCTCATGTAAGAGGTTTTGGAGACAAAGTCAGAGAAGCTAGATTGAGATGGTTTGGACATGTACAGAGGAGGGATAGTGAGTATATTGGTAATAGGATGCTGAGGTTGGAACTACCAGGCAGAAGGCTCAGAGGAAGACCAAAGAGAAGATTTATGGATGTGGTGAAGGAGGACATGAAGGTAGTTGGAGTAAGAGTAGAAGATACAGAGGATAGGATGAGATGGAGGCGGATGGTTTGCTGTGGCGACTCCTGAAGGGAAAAACCGAAAGGAAAAGAAGAAGAAGATTTGACTCCATTAAAATATTGCGTCAGCAGCTTCAGCAGCAGTTTCAGTGAAATTGGTGGCAAGCCTGTCTTATGCACCTAATTAAAAAACAATTCATATTTTTAGAATGTTTGTTTACTAGTCGTGGCTTGGTGGTCACATCAGCCATTTGCTGTGTTCGACTCATTTCGTCCCATTATGTTCAATAGTGACCACTGGCAGGTTGCTTCCAAAATAACTGCCATGGCCACAATTTTCAAGAGGCATGTTTGCAGTAGGCGGCATTGAGGCATTGTAGTTCTCACATCACACAGGAGAAGATTCTGGGTTCGAGTTTTGGGGTTGGTGAGGGTGTTTCTCTGTGGACTTTAATTATTTTTCCTGCAGGTACTCAAATTTACACCTCCGGCTCAACAACATGCCCATTAGTTGAATTGGCTCCAGATTGTCCCTATATGGTTGCGTGTGCTAGTTGTTTCCGGGATGGACAGACAAGCTGTTCATGGTGTGTGACGCCTTCGTGGAACTTTTGATCCAGCCTCCTCACAACCCTTGGAAGATAAAGTGAACACCATATCTTTTTTTTTTTTTTTTCTAAGAAAACAGGTTTTTACATCCTCATTTTGTTTCTACAGCATTTTATGACTCATTACACTTTCCAGCAACTCATGCACCAATCCCAGTCGCATAACATTGGAAACTCTTGTCACATGACCAGTGCACAGCACAACAGATTTTTATCACATCTCTTAACATTATTGGTACTATGAAAGTATTATAGTACTGTGTGGTTGTGTCATATCAAGCCTTGCTCATTCTGTTTGTTTATTTTGTACATGACCTTGTTTGTTACACCAATGACAATTTCCTGCATTGCCACTGGGCAGCCGTGACTTGGTGGTTTAGGGCATGGGTTACTGAGCCGAAGGTCAGCAGTTCAATCCAGGCTGTCACCACTGTTGGGCAATGGGTTGCTCAGTTGTATAAGAAAAAGATATTTGTAAGTTTCTCTGGGTTTGAGGTTCTGCCAAATGCTGTAAAGCTAAGTCTATAGTGCAGTGGTTCCTAACCTGGGTTCGATCGAACCCTAGGGGTTCGGTGAGTCGGTCTCAGGGGTTCGGCGGAGCCTCTGCTCATGTCAATTAGTGATTACACGCCCTGCTTGGCCATCACTGGCTGCAGATGATCACATTACATTGCTTGGCCAATCAGTGCCGCGGGGAATTTAGCGCGCTCGGTAGTCAACGTGTGAAGTCGTGAGATTTTTTCGGAATATTTTAATCCATACTAACTATGTCGAGCAAAAAAAGAAAGTGGTCGGACGAATATGTACAACATGGATTCACATGCATCACGGAACGTGATGGGACTCAGCATCCAATCTGAATGATTTGCAATGCCAAGTTGAGCAACTCTAGTCTCGCACCGGCAAAACTAAAGGAACACTTCATGTAACCGCATGGAGATGGGGAATACAAGAACACAACAGTACCGATGTCTTGAATTTGTAAAAAATCATATTTTTATTTTTCACTGATGAAGGGTTCGGTGAATGTGCATATGAAACTGGTAGGGTTCGGTACCTCCAACAAGGTTAAGAAACACTGATATAGTGTTTTATTTGTGTGTGACCTCTGCCCACTTTATTTACACCGAGTTTGGATTATCCCTGCTGTGCTGTCTGCCTGATCACCTGACATCTGCCTGTTGCAGGTATGCGAGCCTTGAGTTGTGTTATAAATTTGTCTGCCTGGTTTAACATCATTAAAGCGCTTTTTTTGTTGGTTTTTTTTTTTGTTGTTTTTGCAAATGCATTTGCTCTATCTCTAGCCTCAGTCCCTCTGTGATACTCTTAGCACTGATGGTTGCAACATTACAAAATACCGTTAAGAAAGTAAAGGATTTTAAAAAATGGTAATGTTGCCGTTTCTCCTCACAACATTTAAAAGATGTTTAGGGCCTGAAGACAACAAGTGATGAAACATTCCTGGTGTTGTTGTTTCTGCAAACAGGCCAGAAGATGTGTAAGTGTACTGGGTTGGGTCAAAGATTTCTACAGATTCTGTAAATGTTAGGGACAGTTCAGGACTCCAGGCAGATCGTTCGAGCATCTGCTCCCGGTTGTTCTGCAGCCATGCCTCTGTAATATGTGCAGAATGTGGATTTGCATTGTTTTAATAAAATATGCATCGGAGACCATGGAACAGATATCGATCCGAACTCTCAACGCACATTTCCATGTGAATGTTTTTACTACAGGAGAATAAGTTACCTCGGGCTTTGCTTAGAACAGTCTTCAGGATGCTTTTTTATTTTTGTTCTGGTATATACAGCATCCATTTCTGATTCGTTTTCTTGTTTATCACTAGGTATGCACCTAGTGACTCCTAGTCCGCTGTCTGCAGCGTAATAACTTATTAAACTGATCAAATTACCATAAAATGGTTAAATATACAGAGATCCCTCGTGACTTCGTGCTTCAGTTTCTGCAGATTAAGTGTATCGTGGGTTTTTTTAAAATATTCATCAAAAAATAAAAAATAAGGAAAAATAGGGAAAAGGTTATGGAAAATACAGCAAGACAAGGCCAATTATACAAAAAAAAAAAACCAAATAAACAAAAAAAAACAACCCAACAAAACTACTAACATTTTTATGTGAGGTGCGCACCTGTGTGTGTATTTATATTTTATTTACATCTTATGCATTATTTTTGAATGTTTAATTGTTATTATAAGCATTTATAGTGGTGACATGTTTATGTATTTATTGATATTATATACATATATACATGTACGTATACTTCAGTCAGGGGGGGGTCGATCCTACTTCATGGTGAAATTGGTGGTCGCGTGCGCGCGCACGGGGGGTGGCGTCTCGGTCCCCATTAAAACTGGGAAAGTGAGGGATCACTGTATTATAAAAGAAAACCCCTCACTCTTTAGTTGTTTGTTCCATGCTTCTGGTGTGTGTGAGTGAGAGAGAGAGACAGAGAGACAGAGAGAGAGAGAGAGAGAGAGAGAGTGTGTGTGTGTGTGTGTGTGTGTGTGTGTGTGTGAGGAAGAGAAAAGGAGGTAGCGAGTCAGGGAAATGTTTTGCTTGATAACAAACTTCTGATAAGATTTTTATAATATGTTGTTTAGTCATGTTTGATAGGGGCAGTGGTGGCCTGGTGATAAAGGGAGCTTGATCACTGATCCTAAGGTTGGGAGTTCGAGTCCCACGCTCCACAAGGTTGTCAATGTTTCCCCAGTGCAGCTAACTGGGTTATCAAAGGCTGGCCATGTCTCTCACTGTCTATGGTGAGAGTTTCATGTAAAAGAACCATTGCTGACTTTCATAAAGAGTAGCTGCAAAGCCGTCAGCAGGTTTCTGTCCCTTGCTAAAGGGTTGCGTCAGGAACGGCATCTGACGTAAAAACCTATGCCAAATCAAACATGCGAATCATATGATGCCCCTAAATGTAAAGTTCTTTTCAAACTATATAAAGATTGTCAGCACCCACATCAAACCACGCCTCAGTTGAACACATCATGCTATTGACAGAGTACCCTAGTAGTAGTAGTAGTAGTAGTAGTAGTAGTAGTAGTAGTAGGCTTCCGTCAGTCTCGAAGGACTATGGAGCTTCACTCTGGCTGGTGATACTCTCCAGTGCACAGAGCCTGGGTAGGAAGTAGGGAGGACAGGCTGTTATCCAACCAGTAAGTCCCCCCTCTCGGCGCCACCAGAAGTATACAATGGGAGGGCAGAAGCCGATACGACTGGGTTCCAGTGCCGCTGCAGGAGTTGCCAGAACATTGCTGTGAACGAACTGCCTCAGGGGACTCCGTCTCACGATTAGAAACACGCTGACGGCGATGCAGCTTCTCTTCAGGAAAGTCAGCAATGGTTCCTTTACATGAACCTCACACCATAGACAGTGAGAAACATGGCCGGCCTTTGATAACCCAGTTAGCTGCATTATGGGGGTCAGTGACAACCTTGTGGAGAGTGGGACTCGAACCCCAAACCTCGGGAATCCTGTGCCCTATACCCCCCCCCCCCCCCGTATTTATTTTATTATCACATGTGGACAAAAAAAGAAGAAAACACATGCTTCATTATGGCAGATGCAGCTTATTGTGTATGAGCATGTGATCAGCTGCAGCTGCATAAGAGCAGCATAACTGCGTATCTTTCAATCTTTGTCAGCGCTCTGGTCTAAACTATGAGGAAATGGGATTTTGTTTATTTATATTTTAACTATGACAGACGGAGGTAAAGCTGGATTTTTACACTCAAGCAAACTTGCCATATATACTGCATGTAAAAAAAAAAAAAATCAAGAAAAACAAACAGATTGTTTGTCTATTTCCATTTCAAAGCAGGACGATGATGACGCCAACTGTTCCAAGTGGGCGTGACAAGCTTGTGTATGCGGATATATATTTTATTGCCGTGCTCTGGAATTCTGCTGTTTGTATCCTCGTGGCGTAAAGGTTTGAAGGTTTCGTGGTTAAGGCTCTAGATCAGTGATATGAAGGTTAGGGGTTCAAGCCCCAGTACCACCAAGCTGCTATTGTTGGGCCCTTGGGTGAGGCTTTTAACCCTCAATTGCTCAGTTGAATTGATAAATGTAAGTTGCTCTTGATGGATGTCTGCCAAATGCAGTAAATTTACAGATAGTTTCCTTTATCTTTTGCTTTGGTACTTTTTTTAGAATTCTTTCTTCGATTATTTAGACAGTGGGTATAAAAGAATCGTCCCTTCACACCTTCAAAATCTAATTTTTTTTAAATTTGACATTATTTGGGTATGTTATGTAGCTACAAATGCTTTCTGTCTTTTAAGAATCTCCTGGCATTCATCTTTTAAGTCTTTTCGGTGTGTTTCATCTAGTGCTCGGTGAAATGACAATATATATACAGTAAAACCTCCGCTGACGAACGCTTAAGCTCACGAACTTTTCGCCTCAAGAACATTAAATTTGCGAGCATATAGTCTCTGCTGACGAACAAGTTTTCGGCGGACGAATCAAACCACGCAGTCGAACAGCGCCACGGTGGTGGCCACGAGAAGCTGACGCACGCTCATGGCGTCACAGTTCGTCACCCCCTTTCTTTGAGTGCGGACGTGGTTTGTGTTTGATAGACATTTTGGACCATATTGAGTGTACTTTTGCTATTATGGGACCGAAAAAGACCCACCACAGGCGGAGATCATTGAAAAACACGAACGAGGTGTGCGTTTGTGTGACTCAGCGTCCCAGTACCAGTACGCTAAGTCTACCATTGCTCCCATGCTTAAGAACAAGGACGCTATTAAGGGTGCGTGTGTGGCTATGCGTGTTTCCAAACAGTAGGCGTTTCCAAACACTCCTTCCAAACAGTAAGTCCCTCCCTCCCTCCTCCTCCCACTCCATTCCATCAAGCCATCAACTACCATCACAAAGGTAAATAAAACCACTTTATTATACAGTACAGTTTATTTCTTTAATTACAATACAATAGCACATTTATTATACATAAAATAAGGTATATTTTTGTGTAGTTTTAAGGCTTATTTAGTAGAAAATTATGTTTTATGGGGACCTGGGAACGGATTATTCTCATTTTAATGGTTTCTTATGGGAAATAAATGTTCGGAAGACGAACTTTTTGCCTTACACACACTTTCTGGGAACCAATTATGTTCGTGAGCAGAGGTATCACTGTATTATATTACAAAAGAAAAATGTCTGGGTGTTTATGTTCTATTGTTTACATTGTTGTGTGGAAAATCACACTTTTTATGGCGAATTTTCCCGTCATTAAGACGGTTTATGGGCGGTTTAGTGGCACAACTGCTCTCTGATATCTATAACTGCTCCGGTATGGTATTAAATCTGACCTGCTCCGAGTACGAACCACTGACAGAGAGACGCTATCGATAATGTTCACAATTGTGTTAGCATTGACGCAGGTATTATTTCAGATTCTCTCAGAGAAAGTAGGATCTCAGAAAGAGAGAGAGAGAGAGAGAGAGAGAGAGAGAGAGAGAGAAATGGAAAGTCTAGATGAGAGATCGCCATGGGTTACAGGTAAACACGATAAGAAATTTATATACTCAGTCAAAAAAGAAACTTCACACTCATAAATTGTTAAATATCTTCTTGAAATTAGTACAAAATTATTATCGTTATTATTGGGGTACGTACGTCACACAACAACTTCCACGTGCACATGCACGAAGCACGTGCGAGCGCACATTCAGGGAAAAGCAAGTTTTCTCGTTTTTCTAGTCATGTGACCTTGTGAGACACGTGCATTTTTGCTCAAGTTAGCATGACAGTGTGACTTATTGAAAAAACAAGTCTTTACCGACAATTCCCCGGTGATTTTCAATGCCACGAAGTGTCGACAACATTCAACGTGAACGTGCCACTGGCATGCCGAATATGGGAACATCCGTCACTGACGTTGCCCGGGCTATGGGATGCAGTCGACGGAATATCCATGATCTACGGATACATCTCCAACATAAAGGCACCACAGCAGACCGACCTCATTCAGGAAGACCACGCGTGATGTCACGAGCAGACGACCGTCAAATCGTCTTGTCATTTGCGAAATCGATTCGTCACTGCAACAGCCACTCGGAATGAATTGTTTAGAGGTCATGGAGTGGCCCTCAAGGTCTCCCAGCCTTAACCCCATCGAACATCGATGGGATGTGTTGGGCAGAAGACTTCGTCAAGTTTCCGTGGCATTTCCGGTGGAACTGATAAAATGATGAGCTTGATTTTCATGGTGCGCCGTCATTAAATGTTAAAGAATGAAATAAAATCATGATTTCTGACCCTTCTTTTCCTCTGTTTAAGTTATCGACCACCAAACGAGTGTGAAGTTTCTTTTTTGACTGAGTATATAACCATGAAGTCTGTCTGTCTGTCTTCCTTTCGGCTTTTTCCCTTTCACTCGGGAGTCGCCACAGCGACTTTTTAGTGTTTTTGTAAATGCATTTAGTTCCAGCGGTTTTTAATGCTTAATGGTCAGTGCTAATTTTTTGAAAATGTGTACCAGGGTACACCCTGAACAGCTCGCCAGGCCATTGGAGGGTCAACACACACAATAATTCACATACCTATGGGCAATTTGGAACCACCAATTAGTGTATTGTGCATGTTATTGGAATATGGGAAGAAACCAGAGTACCTGGAAGAAACTCACACAAGCACAGGGAGACCATGCCAAATTCACACAGTCATCCAGGCTCGGGAATCGAACCTGGGACCTTCTTGCTGTGAGGTGAACATGCGACCCATTGCAGCGCTCTCCTGTTTATTTTATTCAATAAAATGGTTTGTTTGGTTGTTTATTCTTTGAGTTTACAGTTAATGTGGTATTTCATGATGCATGCCATTATTTTGAATATAAAATATAAAAATAAGTATAAAAATGCAAATTGTAAGTCGCTCTGGATAGGGGTGTCTGCCAAATGCTGTAAATGTTAATGTGAATTTTGGCCATAACACCAACCCATAGTTACATCCCTAAGATACAGCAGATCTGCACACCTAAATCTATACATCAAGTGAACAGGGAAGAACATTACATTAGTTCTGTTAGTTCTTGTCACCGTATCTGTTACTGTTTGCAGGCACCTGTGCAGCTTCGCTAAGAGACTGAGAGAGAGAGAGAGAGAGAGAGAGAGAGATTGGCTCGTCAATTTTGAAATAGTGACTTCATGTGAAATTAACACAAAACTGTGCCAAAGCCAGTCTCTGGTGTTAGATAAACACAGAAATTTCAGAAAGTTGGCACTGCAAAAATCTCATTATGTAGAAAGGACACATATGGCACGGTGCACACATTGGATCAGCTGATAATGAGCAAGATTGATGTTACAGCCACTGCCACCCAGTATTTCTTCCAATGTTTTGATTGGATAAAATGTTTTATATACAGTACAGTACTGTGCAATAGTCGCAGACATCCAACACACACACACACACACACACACACACACACATGTATATTAGTTTTATATATACAGGGATCCCTCACTTTCCGCGGTTAATGGGGACCAAGACCCCCCGCGACTGCCAATTTCGGCGAAGTAGGATAGAGCCCATGACTGAGATATACGTACATGTATATGTGTATATAATATCAATAAATACATATTGAATGCTACAAATACTTATAATAACAATTAAACATTAAAAAATAATGCATAAGATGTAAATAAAATTTAAATATACAAGCATACTGACACGCATCTCACATAAAAATGTAAGTAGTTTTGTTGGGGGTTTTGGGTTGTTTTTTGTTTTTGTTTGTTTGGGGTTTGTTTTTTGTTTTTTTGTTTTTTGCATAATTGGCCTTGTTTTGCAGCATTTCCCTTAACTTTTTCCCCTATTTTTCCTTAATCTCCTTATTTTTTTATTTTTTGATGAATATTTTTGAAAAATCCGCGATGCACTGAAGCCACAGAAACTGAAGCACAAAGTAGCAAGGGATCACTTTATATATATATATAAAATAAAAATAAAAGGACAGGACAAAGACTTTCTATTGAAACTCCATTTATCACTACAGATCTGTTTCGAGGGGTGGTGAAACCATCCTCTCTCTTCAGGTGATTATAGAAGATAATCTCTCTTCTATAATCACCTGAAGAGAGAGGATGGTTTCACCACCCCTCGAAACAGATCTGTAGTGATAAATGGAGTTTCAATAGAAAGTCTTTGTCCTGTCCTTTTATTTTTATTGTTATTTGCTCTACCAAAAAGTATTGAGCTATGGAAGGATCTACTCAGAAAATCCTATATATATGTGTGTGTGTGTGTATATATATATATATATATATATATATATATATATATATATATATATATATATATATATATATATATATATATATATATATATATATATATACACACACACACACACACACACACACACACACACACACACACACACATATATATATATATATATATATATATATTTATATGTGTGTGTGTGTGTCGTCGACATATATACACACACACACATACATATATATGACACACATACATAGGCTTATGTATAATTTTTATTTTGTCTTATACCTTTGTGAAAACATTTTAATTTCTCAGCAAGTTGCAGAAAATATGTTCGTATGTCAATACAATAGACAGCATATTAAATAATACACCACATTTTTGACAAAAACATAATAAAGGCTACTGAGTTCATTTTCTGTAACCGCTTCATCCTAATTAGGGTCGCGGGGAGGCTGGTGCCCATCCCAGCCAACTCAGGGCGAGGGCAGAGTACACCCTGGACAGCTCGCCAGACCATCGCAGGGCGGAAACACGCTGACGGCTTTGCAGCTACTCTTGTTGAAAGTCAGCAATGGTTTTTTTACATGCCTCACACCATAGACAGTGAGAGACATGGCCGGCCTTTGATAACCCAGTTAGCTGCACTGGGGGGGGACAGTGACCACCTTGTGGAGAGTAGGACTCGAACCCCCAACCTTTGGATCAGCGATCCGGCGCCCTATACCACTAGACCACCACTGCCCCCAGGCTACTGAGTTTTTCATGTAAATAAAAAAATCAAGTGGAATAACCAAAATCTCTCAGAGAGCTGAGCTGTGGTTGGTTCTGCTAGATTTTTGATACCGTTACTATGGAGTTTCTAGGAAAACAGTTGGCGAAGTGAACAGTGAGTTAACATTCGCAGTTTCGGACCTCAAACTTGCCTTTTCTTCATAACATAATTAGTGCCGAGTTTCTCCGCATGGGGTCACGTACAGTACGTGGCATTGTGTTTGCTGCTGGTTGAACTATGCTTGTTAATTTAGATTTGATTATCTGTGTTTTATGTTGTATTTTTTGTCCCCCTGTAAAAATCTGAACCACATTCTACATCCTAGTCTGCTTTTCTCCCCGTGTGTGACAGCTGCACAGCCTTTTCGGCTGTCATTACCCAGAATTTTGGAATACTTAGATGACAGTAAATAAAGCTTTTAATTTGGATTTGAAAGTAATCCAGCATTTGCTAATTAATGGAGTTGGGCTTTACTTTGACCTGCTGTTGATCAGGCAGAGTTGCTGATAGCTGATGGTGGAGAAATTCTGAGCTCTGAGATTTGGCACATTTGGCAGAAGAACACATCAGATCATGCAGTTTACCTATCTCGGCTCCACCACCTCCAATAACAACTGTCTTGAAGTGGAGATTGGAAAGAGAATTGGTAAGGCTGCAACCTACATGGCTCAGCTGTCTGCCCGTGTCTGGGAGAATAAGAAGCTAACTACTGAAAGTTGCTGTGTATGGTGCCTGCATCGTGAGCACCTTATTGTTTGGTAGCGAGTCTTGGACTACTGATGCTAGTCA
Organism: Plotosus lineatus; assembly: GCA_024760905.1. NCBI lineage: Eukaryota > Metazoa > Chordata > Actinopteri > Siluriformes > Plotosidae > Plotosus > Plotosus lineatus. Next base: position 16,488,429 of record CM045740.1, read on the forward strand.
GGAGAAGCGCTTGAACATCTTCCATATGAGATGTCTCCGTCGCATCCTCTCCATCTCATGGACAGGTAAGGTCTCTAACAATGAGGTACTTGCAAGAGCCAATACCCCCTCGACGTTCACCCTGCTAAGACAGTGCAGATTGAGGTGGCTTGGTCATGTGTACCGGATGGAGGATGGACGAATCCCTAAGGATCTGCTGTATGGCGAGTTGGAATCCGGTTCGAGGCCTATTGGCAGACCTAAGCTGCGTTTCAAGGACGTATGCAAGAGCGATATGCTCGCCACTGGCCTACCAATAGATAACTGGGAGCTACATGCTGCAGATTGGAGTGATTGGAGGTCTGTGTGCAGTCTGGCTCTCCAGGTGGGAGAGGAAAGGCTGAAAGCTGAGGCTGTTAATAGGAGAGCTAAGAGAAGAGCAGAAATGAACAAAGCAATGTGTGTTCCAGCGGCATGTGTCTTTGTGTGCAGTGGATGCGGCCGTGTCTGCCGTTCTAGAATTGAGCTTTTTAGCCACGAGAGAAAGTGTTTGTCGCTATTGCGCTAGTCATGGACATGAAAGTCCGACGACTGCCTACTACTATACATATATATATATATATATAGGATTTTCTGAGTAGATCCTTCCGTAGGAGAGTGCTCAATACTTTTTGGTAGAGCAAATAACAAAAGGACAGGACAAAGGCTTTCTATTGAAACTCCATTTATCACTACAGATCTGTTTCGAGGGGTGGTGAAACCATCCCCTCTCTTCAGGTGATTACAGAAGAGAGATTATCTTCTGTAATCACCTGAAGAGAGGGGATGGTTTCACCACCCCTCGAAACAGATCTGTAGTGATAAATGGAGTTTCAATAGAAAGCCTTTGTCCTGTCCTTTTGTTTTTTATATATATATATATATATATATATATATATATATATATATATATATATATATATATATATATATAGATATATATATATATATATATATATATATATATATATATATATATATATATGTATATATATATATATATATATATATATATATATATATATATATATATATATATATATATATATATATATATATATATATATATTTATGTGTGTGTGTGTGTGTGTGTGTGTGTGTGTGTGTGTGTGTGTGTGTGTGTATATAAACCAGTTAGCTGCACTGAGACATAATTTATACGTGAGCAATATAATCACCGTAGGAGACCCCATATTTACTGTATATAAAATGCCATATTGTAGTGTGAAAAAATAAAAACATAGAACAATTTGGACCTTGCATTTCTCTTACTTTTGTTGGAGGATTCTTGCTGAGCAGTTATAGTCCAGGAACCTAGAAAATAATATTTCACACAAACGAATTGTAAATTGTTATATGAGTAGAGAGATATTTGTGAAAATAAAGTTAAAACTGCTGTAGAAAAATACCCATGAAATGTCTGTGTTGAATTCTCAAAACCACGACACTTTCATGCCATTAGGTATCACTTTCACAAAGCTGCTTACTGAACCCTGCAGTTTTATGGTGGATTTTCACATTTATCTATTCCTCCCATACCAGCATCCAAAGGATCTGATCCTCTCGTATCTGACCCATCACGTCAAATCAGGCATTAAGTTGCACCGGCCAATTTTGAGCTACGTGGAATGAAAAGGCTGCAGCCCAAAAAAGAAAAGAAACAGTTGCCAAGAAAACACGTAAATCACAGGCATCGCTGCCTTCATGCATCCTGACCACAAACACTCTTCCTTTTATCATTCCCTGTTAATTGGGGGGGGAGTGTAATAATAATGTAACTATTCCACTTATTTATTATTAATTATTTGGTTAGTTATAGATGAATTTCACCAGCTTGTAAAATGTATACATTATTTTGCATCAAGTAAAAAGTGAGGGTTTTTTTTTGTTTGTTTGTCTTTTGTACATAAAACTTTTCATATTTTAATACTAGAAATCTGTTCAGTTCATTTTCTGTAACCGCTTCATCCTAATTAGGGTCGTGGGGAGGCTGGTGCCCATCCCAGCCAACTCAGGGCGAGGGCAGAGTACACCCTGGACAGCTCGCCAGGCCATCGCAGGGCGGAAACACGCTGACGGATTTGTAGTTACTCTTGTCGAAAGTCAGCAATGGTTCTTTTACATGCCTCACACCATAGACAGTGAGAGACATGGCCCGCCTTTGCTAACCCAGTTAGCTGCACTGGGAGGGACAGTGACAACCTTGTGGAGTGTGGGACTCGAACCCCCAACCTTTGGCTCAGCGATCTGGCGCCTTATACCACTAGACCACCACTGCCCTACTAGAAATCTGTATAATTATTAAAAACAACGGTTATTATGATTCTTTTAATGTATTTGAATACTTCCGTAGTGTGATTTTTTTAATATGGCGTGATGGTTGCTCATGACTTTTGAAGTTCATTGGTTCTTAACTTACATCATTTTATCCATTTTGAAATCTTCTAAATTCCCTGCACAAAACTGACTGTATCTTAGCAACCAGACATGCTACATGAGTGATTTTGCTACCAAAATTGAGCATATCAAGCTGTGAATATGGAAATATGTATAAGTCATACTGTATACTCCAAAATGTGATTAATTAGTGGTATAGGACGCTGGATCGTTCATCCAAAGGTTGGGGGTTCGAGTCCCACTCTCCACAAGGTTGTCACTGCCCCCCCCCCCCCCCCTCCCCAGTGCGGCTAACTGGGTTATCAAAGGCGGGCCATGTCTCTCACTGTCTATAGTGAGAGGCATGTAAAAGAACCATTGCTGACTTTCGTAAACAGTAGCTGCAAAGCCGTCAGCGTGTTTCTGTCCCTTCCTAAAAAAAAAAGGGTTGTGACAGAAAGGGCATCCGACGTAAAAACCTCTGCCAAATCAAACGTGCGAATCAGATGATTCGCTGTGGCAACTCCTGAGTAAAAGGGAAAAAGCCGAAAGGAAGACAGACAGACAGATCTGACATCATGTTATGAGTCACATACATTTTTTACAGTTTATATAAAACTACAGATAGCCTCATGTAGCCAGGGATTGTGACCAAACAAATAGGATGATATACAATTTAAATTCTCTCGAACAGTTTTGGAAAAATATGTGTTGCAATGGATGACATTTAATAAAAGTTATCCTTTTGGAACATCCCGTTGAGCTGAGGCACAGGCACTGTGATTTCTAATGGCAAGCAAGGTTGGTAACTTCATATCTATTTATAATCCAATCCCCACTCCGGCACACACACATACACACCTGCAGGTTTATCTAGCCTTGTGATGACCTTTGATTTCACTGGATTCAGCAAGCACAGAACTTTCTTGCTGAGAGGTGGACATGCTAACTGTTATGGTACTGTGCTGCCCCTAACTGTATCCTTGCTAACCAAAAATGAATTCAGACTTTATTATTTTTTTTTAATCTACAAAATAAAAGCAGTTGTGGTATGAGTCATTATTTCTACAGGGTTTCTGATTTCAAACGTGAGCATCACTGCCTTGTTCATTTCAAGTCACTTTGAATTTCAACTGCTTCCATTATTAATTCATCTAACCTCCCACTGTTCCTCTTCCTTTCCCTAATTCCAGTGCAGGAGCATCTAATGTACCTAATTATCTTCTCAGCAATCTACTCTATATTTGCATGATACATCTCATCTTCAGTCAGTAAGTTGACTGGGATCATAAGATGCAAAGTAGATAACGAAAAGAAGTGACGAAGTGTGTGTCATTTGATAGCTTTCACTAGTTACAATTTCCTACTTATAGGTGCAGTTCAATCCAGCTTTGGACTCTGGTTTTGATAGCTCTAACTCTCTCTTTCTCTATGCCTGCTGGAGAAGGGCGTGGCTGTCACACGTGGGTGGAGTGTTAAGCACACACACCTGATTCCACTTAGCAATCACAGAGCACAGGACTACGATTTCCCCATGCTCTAGTGCCTTCCCTGTCAACAATAAAGCTCATCCGTTTTCATCACACCCTGTCTCTAGTATTTTTGGGTCAGGCTGAATATTCCTGGCATCACAGAAGGGCTGGAAGATTCTGTGACGCCAGGAACATTCAGCCGGACCCAAAAATGCAGGAGACAGTGTGTGATGGAGGAGCTTTATTATTCACAGGGAAGGCACTAGAGCACAGGGAAATTGTAGCAACTGTCAGAGAAGCCCTTGTGATTGCTAAGTGGAATCAGGTGTGTGTGCTTAGCACTCCACCCACATGTGACAGCCACGCCCCTCTTCAGTGAAGCATGCATAGAGAGAGCCGCCAAAACTAGAGTCTCTCACAAAAAAGACGATCTTCTTCTTCTTCTTTTCCTTTCGGCTGCTCCCTTCAAGGGTCGCCACAGCAAATCATCCGCCTCCATCTCACCCTGTCCTCTGCATCTTCTTTTTTGACTCCAACGACCTTCATGTCTTCCTTCACCACATCCATAAATCTCTTCTTTGGTCTTCCTCTAGGCCTTCTGCCTGGTAGTTCCAACCTCAGCATCCTACTGCCAATATACTCACTATCCCTCCTCTGTACATGTCCAAACCATCTCAATCTAGCCTCTCTGACTTTGTCTCCAAAACATCTTACATGGGCTGTCCCTCTGATATATTCATTTCTGATCCTATCCATCCTCGTTACTCCCAGAGAGAACCTCAACATTTTCATCTCTGCTACCTCCAGCTCTGCCTCCTGCCTTTTCTTCAGCGCCACTGTTTCTAAGCCACACAACATCGCTGGCCTCACCACCATCTTGTACACTTTTCCTTTCATTCTTGCTGACACTCTCCTAGTGCACATCACACCGGACACTTTTCTCCAACCATTCCAGCCTGCCTGCACACGTTTCTTCACCTCTTTTCCACACTCTCCATTGCTCTGGATTGTTGAGCCTAAGTACTTAAAATCCTCCACCTTCGTTATCTCTGTTCCCTATAACATCACCGTTCCTCCTGGGTCCTTCTCATTCACACACATGTATTCTGATTTTTTGAGGCTAACCTTCATTCCCCTCCTTTCCAGGGCACACCTCCACCTCTCTAGTTTTCCTGCACTTGTTCTCTGCTCTCACTACAGATCACAATGTCATCTGCAAAATCATAGTCCATGGAGATTCTTGTCTCACCTCATCTGTCAGCCTGTCCATCACCATAGCAAACAAGAAGGGGCTCAGAGCTGACCCTTGATGCAGTCCCACCTCCACCTTGAATTCAGCACACCTCACCGCTGTCTTACATCTCTCATACATGTCCTGCACCACTCTAACATACTTCTCTGCCACTCCAGACTTCCTCATGCAATACCACAGTTCTTCTCGCGGCACCCTGTCATATGCTTTTTCCAGATCCACAAAGGCACAATGCAGTTCCCTCTTACCTTCTCTGTACTTCTCTATTAACATCCTCAAAGCAAACATTGCATCTGTGGTGCTCTTTCTTGGCATGAAACAAAAAAGACTATAACACACTAAAATAAAAACCACAGTGCAGTTAAAGGATAGCAACAGTAAAGATAAGAATTTTTACCTCTGTGGTGGTGAGCAGTTGGCATGCGTAAATGTTGGACAGGGAGAGAGGAAGTGGATCCCCTTCCATAACAGAGAGAGAGAGAGGAAGCAGATCCCCTTCCATAACAGAGAGGGCGAGAGGAAGCAGATCCCCTGCCATAACAGAGAGGGAGAGAGGAAGCGGATCCCCTTCCATAACAGAGAGGGAGAAAGAGGAAGCGGATCGCCTCCATAACAGAGAGGGAGAGAGGAAGCAGATTCCCTTCCAAAACAGCTTCAGGTAAATCAGCCAAAGGTGTTTTTTTTCTCTTGCTACTCTGGCATGGTTGACTCTTCTTCAGGATGTCCCTTTCTTTTCTTGAACATTTCTAATGTGGCTTGTTTCTGCTTTCTTTTCAAAACCTTACGGAAATGGCTCATGACCTCATCATTAAAGGTGTTCACAGCAATACATAGTATCAACAACTATCAAACTTCTCCAGAACAGCGCTAGCTTTATCAGGGTGATAGATAGTATCAAGAACTTCCGGACTTCCGGAAAGCGCACATTTCCCCTCGCTCTCAGTCTTGCTTTTTCTCGCGCTTTTTTAGCGTTCGACTTCTGAATTTTGGTTGACTTCCAGGACAAAAAAAAAAAATTGATTTTTTTTTTTTGGTTGAATTCTGATTTGTTCAACCTCTAAAGCGTTCGAGTACCAAGGTACCACTGTGTATATATATATATATATATATATATATATATATATATATATATATATATATATATATATATATATATAAAATGCAGTTCCCTCTGACCTTCTCTGTACTTCTCTATTAACATCCTCAAGGAAAACACTGCATCTATGGTGCTCTTTCTTGGCATGAAACCAAACTGTTGTTCACAAATGCTGACCTCTGCCCTTAGTCTAGCTTTCACTATTCTTTCCCATAACTTCATCGTGTGGCTCATCAACTTTATCCCTCTGTAGTTGCCACAACTCTGCATGTCTCCCTTGTTCTTAAAAATGGGCACCATCACACTTCTCCTCCATTCCTCTGGCATCCTCTCACTCCCTAAGACCTTGTTGAATGTTATTGTCAGGAAATCTACTGCTAACTCTCCTAGACACTTCCATACCTCCACCAGTATGTCATCAGGACCAACTGCCTTTCCATTCTTCATCCTCTTCAATGCCCTCCTCACTTCACCCTTATTAATCTTTGCTACTTCCTGGTCCTCAATGGTCACCTCTTCTACTCTTTTTTCTCTCTCATTTTCCCCATTCATCAGCTCTTCAAAGTACTCTTTCCATCTTCCCAGTACACTTCTGTCATCAGTCAATACATTTCCCTCTCTGTCCTTTATCAATCTAACTTGCTGCACGTCCTTCCCATCTCTATTTCTCTGCTCTGCCAACCTGTATAGATCATTTTCTCCCTCCTTACTTTCCAACCGAGCATATACAAGTCATCATACGTCCTCGGTTTGGCCTAACCACTAGACCAGCACTGACCCTTTTTACACATATATATATATATATATATATATATATATATATATATATATATATATATATATATATATATAATGGGGCAGTGGTGGCCTGGTAGTAAAAGGTGCTGGATCACTGATCCTAAATTTGGGGGTTCAAGCTCCACTCTCCACAGGTTGTCACTGTCCCCCCAGTGCAGCTAATTGGGTTATGAAAAATCAGCCATGCCTCTCACTGTCTATGATGAGCCATGTAAAAGAATCACCGCTGACTTTCATCAAAATTAGCTGTATCGTCATCAGCATGTTTCTACCCTGCGATGTACTGGCAAGCTGTTCAGGAGGGATTCTGCCCTTGCTAAGAGAGATCAGATACATGCAAGGTCCAGTCATGCCAGAAGCATGACAACACATCAGTAACCAGTATATATATATATATATATATATATATATATATATATATATATATATATATATATATATATATATATATAGTGGTACCTTGACTTACGAATTTAATCCATTCCCTGGGTAAGCCGAAAAGTTTGTTAGAAGAAACAATTATTCCCATAAGAAATAAGAGAAAACCAATTACCTAATCCGTTCCAACCCCTTCCCAAACTCATATAACTTGCCACAAACACGTATATTTGACCTAATATATTAAAAATAGAGACCTTATAAAATATATTTAGATTTTTGTTTTACCATACATATTTTGAAAGTAGACTGTTCAAGATTACTGCAAGCACTGCTTTTATTTTTATGGCAAAACTCACAGAGATGTGGTTTTGTAGCGACTTTAATACAGATATAGATATCTATAGTTTCTCTATAGTTTTCTACAGATTTCAGTATTATTTCCTCCCTTTGTACATATGGGCTCACAGATGCCCAGGATTTTCTAGTGAGTGTCAATAAATATATTTATTACTTGTGCAAAAACTGCTCATTATATTTTCATACAATTATTCACATATCAATATGTAACTAGATGCTCCTAGTAATTTTTTCATAATTTGCACAACGCTACTGATAGACTAACTTTGAGAGTCTACAAACCCACCAATGTAAAAGAAAGGAACAAAGGCCAATAAGTGCAGTTTCTGTGGAAAGTGCTGCTTTAAAGTCAAAATGCTGTTGATTCTTGAGTTTGATTTTTTTTTGACAGGAGACACAATTTACTGTGTACATTACATTCAGGTATTTTAGAAAGCAAAGGGATGCTCCTCGTGGCTGATTGATAATGTGCATAACTATCAACTTGGAGATTGCAAGTTCAAATCCAAGCTAATTGGCTGAACTGTCACGGTAGGGATGGCATACACTCACTTCGCTTTCTCTAACTCACAGCGATCACTAGCCAATCATGAGGGATGGATAGTGTGTTCTCTCCAAGTGTGTTAGGCCGCCCCAAATACGCAGGTTTGAAAAGGGGCAGGTGGTAGCATTGCATGTCATGAAGGGGGCATATGCATGCTTATGCCCCTCCCTGGTTGATGGTGGTAGGGTGATAGGGAGGTCAATGCTTGACTGGTGGGAATTGGTAATTAAAAATTTGGTGAGAAACTGGGGGGGGGAGATCTCCTCCAATAAATGAAAGGAAAAGAGAGAAGAGATGCCGGTCAGTAGCTGCAGATCCAAAGTGAGTTTCTTTAGTATGGGAATAAACCTGGCTGTGTTGAATGCCATTGGTAGATAACTTAGCTATTTTGAAGTTATTGATTATTGTCAGGGAGGCAGGAGGAGTGGGTGGGATGGAAGGACAAAAAGATTTTGTGGTATTTGGGAGGATCTTGAGCGGCGATCTCCTGCTTTTCCTTTTATCTTGGCAGAAGTCACACCAGATAAGAGTTTGAACAGGAGAGAACAGAAAGCAGACTGAACTGACTTGAGTTGTGATTTCCTTCACGTTCCTTCTGCTGCACCTAATTCTCTTTTATTGCGATGCAATATATCTGATAGCCAAGAAGCAGGGTGAGAAGATTTTTTTTTTTTTGGTGGGGGGTGTTTGACAGATATTGAGCAGAGGAGATTCATGGATGAAGAAAGTAAAAAAAAAAGCGAGTGCCAGGGGATAACTATAGTGGTAGGGAGGGAAAGGAGTCAGGGTCTGGAATGCGCGATAGGGTCCAGGAGGTGACAGAAGAAGGTGAGATAACGTGTCGGTTTTGTCGATTGGGAAAGAAATACGGAGAGCTGGTTTCAGGCAGGATAAGTGAGGTGATGGTAAAGGACTAAACAATGATCAGTGATGTGAAGTGGGGTCGCATTGACGTCTGTAGCTGATGATGGCTGGCTAAAGACTAGGTCCCAGGAATTTTTTTTTTTCCTTTGTGTATAAGAGACCAGTTGCTGAATGGCAGAGCGAAGGAACATTGTATAAAAGAGGGAGGCGGCAAGTGCAATGAAATCCATACAAGTGCAGCTCGTAGAAAGTGCTACAATGGGTTCCCTTTTATAGTTAAGATCACCGTCCTTGACCAGCCCAGTATCTGCATCGGCGATACTACTGCTCCAAGCTCACTGGCAACGTGCCATTTTGCACAAGTATATTATCCTTATACCAGTCCTGGTTATAAGAGATGAAAGGCAAAGCTACAACATCTGGACTCGGGCGCAAGTTTCAAGTGATACTGACAGCCATCGTTGGCAACCTCCAGAATGTACATTCTCACCTGAGTGCTTCCCAGAATGTCAAGGGTAACACTGATGGCCCTGCCAAGCCAGACCTTAGGGAGACAATATAGATTTCTAATTGCTATATAGTGATCCCTCGCTACTTCGTGCTTCAGTTTCTGCGGCTTCAGTGTATCGCGGGTTTTT
>CM045740.1:16505724-16563224 GCA_024760905.1 Plotosus lineatus
CCCCCCCCCCCCCCCCCAGTGCAGCTAACTGGGTTATCAAAGGCCAGCCATGTCTCTCACTGTCTATGGTGAGAGGTTCATGTAAAAGAACCATTGCTGACTTTCGTAAAGAGTAGCTGCATAGCCGTCAACGTGTTTCCGCCCTGTGATGGCCTGGCGAGCTGTCCAGAGTATACTCTGCCCTCGCCCGGAGTCGGCTGGGATGGGCACTGGCCTCACCATGACCCTAATTAGGATTAAGTGGTTACAGAAAATGATGAACATGAAATACATGATGTAAATGTCTTGTACAATTTGAATCATTGTAAGAATGGCGTACATTGAGTGATGTGGGTGAGCTGACAGTACACAGGGATTGCATTCTTTTGGGCATTAGCTAGACATTATTTCAAAGTTCTGGACGTAGTTAACACATACAATGAGTGTAAATAGGCGGAGACCAATCTAACCTCCACGACCACCTCTGTTCTTGGGAAAATGTTATGGAAGGGGGATTTATGTGCAAAATGGCTCATTCATTTTCTGAACCAAATAATCCTAATTGGGGTCACGAGGAGTCTGGCGCCCACCCCTGCCAAATCCAGGCAAGGTACACCATGAGCCATCGCAGGGCCGACACTCACACAACCATTCATACGCACACCTAGGGGTGATTTGGAGCAGCCAGTTAATCTACTGTGCATGTTTTTGTTGCAGAGGAAACTCATGCAACACGAGTAGAACATGCAAACTCCACACAGAAACGCCCAGTCTGGGAATCGAACTTAGGACCTTCTTGCTTTGATGCCGACGTATTAACTGCTACGCCACCATGCTTACCTGTGCAAAACAGTTTTGATAAAGAAACTCAGCAGAATTGATTTTCATATTTTTTTGCAGTCAAATTTTAAAATGTAGTATTTCAACAAAGTATTTTTTTAAACATTGTGTGTGTGTGTGTGTGTGTGTGTGTGTGTGTGTGTGTGTGTGTGTGTGTGTGTGTGCGTGTTTATTTACCTAGGTTTCAACCAGTGGGCTTAGTGGAACAGATTCAGGCCATAGCTCGGAATGTATCTGAAATGGCTGTGCGTGTGGAGCAGATCCTGCAGAGAAATAAAATTTCCGCCTCAGGTGCCGATGCTAATTCACTCACCATTTTAAGATCTAATGCACCTGGATTTACTTTCAGATTTTAGAGTATCTAAAAAAAAATTCTTGCAGTGTTTAAACCGACTAAACTGCCCATTTTTTCTTCATGTAGTCGACTTTTTGTGTTTACTTTTTTTTTTGCACACTTCGCTGGGATATTTTCACCATTGTTAGCACTCTTGGTATCATTAATGTAATCAAACAGAACAATGCATAATCCCTTTGTGAGTGAGCATGTTTACTGGAGCTTATCGGCCTGTTGAATAAACAGAAATCCTGCTCCTCTAATTAGGGACTGAGACCCAGTTCCACACAGCATAGAGGATTTTTTTTTTATCAAGGCAAGGGGACGCTGACAATTTCTCGATTCCTGCACTGCCTCCAAATATAGTGCGATAATCATCTTTAGTCCTCAGATGTGGCCGAGAGCACTATCTAGTGCAGTGATGCAATAAAAATAAATTCACAAATGTTACGTTTTTCAAGCCAAATGAATTAAACCAGCTCGGCAGTTAGGAAAGAGGTTTAGCCTGAACCTGCCAAAATAAAGCTGCCATAGGTTTGAATACATTTAGCGACTTTCATTTCATGCTGTACTGTTAGGCAGATGTAATGTCATAATGAACATCTGTCTGCAGGGAGAGATGGAATGGCAGGGCAGTGTGACATCCCAAAAGATCCAGGCTACCCAGACTGTGCGAGTAAAGTTGATGTAAGTAGATATTACCTTATCAGAGACCTCTGTATGAGAGAAGGGCATTCCATACAGACTCCTTCATCTTGTTGAGATATTTACTAGACAGGACAATCCAGAACACCTATCAAATACTGTTTTATCAAATTATTCGTTATCAAGTCCCTCTTTTTCATCGGCTTTCTACAAGGTATCATATATCATGTCCATCCCTTTATCTCTTTACTGGCTTCAGATATTTGTAGATAGATAAACAATGCTGTTTTGACCCTCTTTTTTATGTTTCTATTTACACGCAAATAAAGAATTAATGTGACTGTCAACATTTGCAGTAGACCTGTGGCTGGTTCTATAAGATCCCTGGATGGTCCTGTACTTGCAAACCTGCACAAACCTGATGCTATTCTATTTTTAAACAACTCGTCATCACATCTAATAATGAATTAGTTTAATTTATTACTGTTTACTGCGCTTTATAGATTTTTTTTTTTTTTTTTTGTAGAGAGCTAATTTGATTGGAGATTTAATTTCAATGTCATGATTTATATTTAAATATAATGAGGCTTTGTTCTGCATGATTTCTTTTCACAGTATCTACTGGTGGTCTTACAGAACCAGCCACAGGTCTCTTGGAAATGTTGATTGTCACATTTGATTTTTTTATTCACATGTAAATTGCAGCAGCCTTCATTATACTTCTGCCTAAAAAGGGCCCTCTTATACGGAATATGTTGCTTTCTTTATTGACATGTTGTACTAACAATTTTTATGTAGCATTTCATTTTGTGCTGTAAAAATAATGTTGAGAAATCTAAAGTGAATTTTGTACCAACTTGATAAAAATCAATACTAAAGTTTGTACAAAAAAATAGGAGGCATAAAACCTTTGCACACTACTGTATGTGTGTGTGTGTGTGTGTGTGTGTGTGTGTGTGTGTGTGTGTGTGTGTGTGTGTGTGTGTTTATATCAGTACTTCTCAAATAGTGGGGCCCCAAGGGGGGTGCAGCATGATGCCGAGAGGGGCGGATATGAGTACTTCTCAAATAGTGGGGCCCCAAGGGAGGCGTGGCATGATGCCGAGAGGGGCGGGGTGTGATTCCCTGGGGAACATGGTTTTCTAGAATAGTGTACAAAAATTAAGTGTAATTGCACCTCCACTCCAGTCGTTGGCAGTGGCGCTCTCATTATCACGCTATGGTGTAGCAGTTTTTCGTACGAGCAAATGATATGAAGTGCAGTAAACAACCCCTCAAGAAACAACAGGAAAATTTTTCTAATTAAGAATTAAATGTGAAAGTCAACATTTGCAGTAGACCTGTGGCTGGTTCTGTAAGACCACCGGTTGATACTGTACTTGTAAACCTGCACAAACCTGATGCTATTCTATTTTTAAACAAATAGTCATCACATCTAATAATGAATTATTTTTATTTATTACTGTTTATTGTGCTTAATAGATTTTTTTGTAGAGATCTAATTTGATTGGAGATTTAATTTCAATGTCATGATTTATATTTAAATATAATGAGTCTTTGTTCTACATGATTTCTTTGCATTTTCATTGTCGTGCTATGGTGTAGCGGTTTTTCGCACGAGCAAACGATATGAAGTGCAGTAAACAACCCGTCAAGAAACAACAGGGAAAATTTTCTAACAGGAACGAAGAGAAAGGTGGAGAGAGACGGAGATATTGAGACATAATAATAAGTTGAATGAGTTTAAATAAGGATGTATATTTTTAATTTCAGGCACATTGGTGCACTTTGAATCTTTTCTGTTACAGATTAAAAAATGTTAATGAAGTTTTTCTTTGTTGTAAGTTGAACTATATTTCTTTCTTTTTTTGTTTTTAATGTTAATAAAGATACAGTGTTATGCAGAGGTTTACTAATAACAATTATATATATATATTCCTGATTTATATTCACACACAGGACTGCAATTTAGAAACCTCGAATGTATTTCTGCTTCCTGTCAATCACATTAACTTATTTGTAATTCTCCCACTTGGTGATGCTAGTGGATGAGGGCCAGATGGACATCAGACCCATGCTATGCCTTCTATGGAGTTGATGGTTCTGACTGCTCTTTCCTCATCTACCTGAGTGAAGTGGAGTGGTTCTGTCCGTTGCTTGCCTGGAGGAATCAAAGCATTCAGCCCACAATCAGCACCACACCAAAGAAACAAGTAAGTAAAAATGAAAACCTGTACCAGTATTCCTGATTAATTTTCTAGAATATGATTGAAGTATGAAATATATGTCGGACAATTTTATGGCCTCTACATGGACTAAGTGTTAACCAGCATCCAGGCAAGGAAGCACCATCAAAGTGGCTCTAGAGCTTATTCATGAAAGTTTAATGCAAACCGAGCTGAAAAGGCATCACAAACTCAGGATTATATCCATGGACTTATACTTACACAACCTGAAAACAGGTGGGTTTTCTTTAGGAGAGTATTGCAGTAGGAATGTGCACCGGCGATAGGAAAACCTCATCCTATTCTTCTGTATTCTGTACTTCAATTTTTTCAGCTGTGTTTGTGTCATGGAATAGGTTTGTATTTAATTCTGGCACCAAGCTGACACAACCTGATATTTGCTATACAGTGGTACCTCCCTTTACGAAAGTCTCACCAAACGAAAAATTCAGGTTACGAAACGCATTTTCCTAGAATTTTTGTCTCTGGATACGAAACAAGTTCACGTTCCGAAAGTGCCCTCTTAAAAATTCAAACACGCCATTCATACATTCAAACGCCCCATTCAAACATTCAAACAATGCACGAGCTGCTCTTCCAACTAATGACGTTCATTCATCCCGCCCCGCTGGCCTCCCATTGGCTAGGCAGGATGATGCATCTACATCCTATTGGCTATTATGGAGCTGCATCTATGATAACGCTTTTCGTAAAGGACACAGTTACTGTTGTTTCATGCTTTATTTCTTCACTCAGGCGTTCAACCTTCCATAAACATTTGTAAGATTTTAACTCTACTAAGAAGACATGGTCGACACACACGCACACACACTCGCATGTGCATGATTTTCCGTGCGAGTGAGAAAAAGAAACGGGCTCGAGTGATATCGCAAAGGAATATGGCGAAACCCGTCTACCATCGGTATGATATTGAAGCAGAAGGAGGTCTTAAAAGGTATGCTTTTATCATTTTTAAAGGGTTTAGGGGGTAGTATTGGGGGGCCTTGGAACGAATCACACGTTTTACATGTAAAATGCGGTTTAATTTACGAAAAATCCAGGTTAAGAAAAAGGCTCTGGAACGGATTAATTTCATAAGGTGAGGTACCACTGTACTTAAGTTATGTTTTGTTAAAATAAATAAACCATTGTCATTTACTGATCTTAATCTTTAATGAAAAATACTCACACAGTGTGTGAGTCTGTATGTATGTATGTATGTATGTATGTGTGTATGTGTGTATGTGTGTGTGTGTGTGTGTGTGTGTGTGTGTGTGTATGTGTGTGTGTGTGTGTGTGTGTGTGTGTGTGTGTGTGTGTGTGTGTGTGTGTGTGTGTATTTATATATAAGAAGATCTCCTTATATACACATATATTCCAGTTTCACTACAATACCCATGAACTCTGATGAATATGTGATTTTAAGACTCAGTGGAACAAATGGTATGATCAGAAGTCTCATGTTCAAGCATCATTACTACTGCACATAATATGTCGTATTTGACGTAATAAGCACCCTGCTCCAATAAGCGCAGACCCCTCCCTCCCCCCCCCCCCACTGTTTTTGTTTTTGATCTTACGCTAACAAGCGCCCATGAGTACTGGGAGCAAAATCGTAGATCAAACTTATCAATTTTATTGGATCAGTCTCTGTAACTGTAAAATGAGGCATTCACTGCCTGTAAAAGTGAGTTTACACGGTATTTCATGACCTCCTGTTACTGGGGAATGTCTATAATGTTCATCAGTAACAACACATTTGATTGTTCTGCCGGGCTTTAAAAAAACAGGAAAATATTTTGCTCTATTCTCTTGGTAAATGTCCAACAAACAATGAGCCATTTGAAACCGCTACAGCAAAACTATGGGATGCTCTGAATGAATGGAGCGATGAGCCAGATATGGACCTATCAGAAAGTGATGACAAGTATTTTTCACCCGATTCTACTCCTCACTGTGTGGGGCCGGTGGTGTAGTGGTTAGAGTGCTGGCTCATGATCGGGAAGTTATGAGTTCAAATCCCACTGAGACTCTCACTGTGCTAAAACCCCTGGGCAAGTTCTCAACCACAATTCACCCAGCAGTATAAATGGGTACCAGTAAAAATATACTGGGAAGGTAACCTGCGATGGACTGGCATCCCATCCAGGAGGAGTTCAACTCCTGATCGCTTCACGCTACAGAAACTGGGGATAGGCACTGGCCTGATGAGCCACTAGGCTTGGGTGTAAAAACCCAACAGACTTACCTTTTTACCTCCTCCTCACTGATTTCATAAATTTAAGCAAGTTCCTGGCCATGTGCTTTGCCATGTGCTAAACTTGACCTTTGTGTTGATTGGTTCAATGTGTCATGTGGTAAAGTTGACATTCATGTTGATTGGCTCGATTTTACATCAGGGAAAATATTTAAAGGAACAGCACCAGGAAGGAAAATTAAAGGGCCTTTTTTAATTATGCTGTTTTCTGTTTATTTTCAGCTTTCCTGTAAGTAATTTGGTTGATACCACAAAATGAATAACACAAATACCGGTAAAACTCTTTTATTGTTCTGTTATTATTCATAATTTGAACCTCTGTGGTAATAAGCACTTACCATTCCACTCCGCTGGTAATCATTTTAGTAAGCGCCCACCCACTCCAATTTTTTAAGTGCTCTGGTGCTTATCACGTCGAATACTGTATATATATATATATATATATATATATATATATATATATATATATATATATATATATATATATATATATATATATATATATATATATATATATATATATATATATATATATATATATTGCGTCAGTGGTGGTCTAGTGGTATAGGGCGCAGGATCGCTGATCCTAAGGTTGGGGGTTCGAGTCCCCACATGGTTGTCACTGTCTCCCCACTGCAGCTAACTGGGTTATCAAAAGCGGGCCATGTCTCTCACTGTCTATGGTGAGAGGCATGTAAAAGAACCATTGCTGACATTCGTAAAGAGTAGGCTGCAAAGTCGTCAGCATGTTTCTGTTCCTTGCTAAAAGGGTTGTGACAGGAAGGGCATCCGATGAAAAAACCTCTGCCAAATCAAACGTGCGAATCAGATGATTCGCTGTGGCGACTCCCGAGTAAAAGGGAAAAAGCCGAAAGGAAGACAGACATACATGTACGTATACGTCAGTCAGTGGGGTGATCCTACTTCGTGGAAATCGGTGGTCGCGGGGGATCTTGGTCCCTATTAATCGCGGTTAATGGGGACTGAGATCCCCCTCGCGACCACCAAATACCATGTAAGTGTATGTATATATATATATATATATATATATCTATATACTAGATTCATTGCGCACCAACTGAAATATTTCAGATCTTTTATTGTTTTAATACTGATGATTTTGGCATACAGCTCATGAAACCCAAAATTCCTATCTCAAAAAATTAGCATATAATGAAAATGTACTGTAAACAAGCTAATTAACCTAATCATCTGAATCAACCAATTAACTCTAAACACCTGCAAAAGATTCCTGAGGCTTTTAAAAACTCCCAGCCTGGTTCATTACTCAAAACCGCAATCATGGGTAAGACTGCCGACCTGACTGCTGTCCAGAAGGCCATCATTGACACCATCAAGCAAGAGGGTAAGACACAGAAAGAAATCTCTGAGCGAATAGGCTGTTCCCAGAGTGCTGTTTCGAGGCACCTCAGTGGGACGTCTGTGGGAAGGAAAAAGTGAAAGAACGGCCGATTCCAGACCTTGGGAGACCTGTGGAAGCAGTGGACTGAGTCTGGAGTAGAAACATCCGGAGTCAATGTGCACAGGCGTGTGCAGGAAGTGGGCTACAGGTGCCGCATTCTCCAGGTCAAGCCACTTTTGAACCAGAAACAGTGGCAGAAGCGGCTGACCTGGGCTACAGAGAAGCAGCACTGGACTGTTGCTCAATGGTACAAAGTACTTTTTTCGGATGAAAGCAAATTTTGCATGTCATTCGGAAATCAAGGTGCCAGAGTCTGGAGGAAGACTGGGGAGAAGGAAATGCCAAAATGCCTGAAGTCCAGTGTCAAGTACCCACAGTCAGTGATGGTCTGGGGTGCCATGTCAGCCGCTGGTGTTGGTCCACTGTGTTTTATCAAGGGCAGGGTCAATGCAGCTCGCTATCAGGAGATTTTGGAGCACTTCATGCTTCCATCTGCTGAAAAGCTTTATGGAGATGAAGATTTCATTGTTCAGCACGACCTGGCACCTGCTCACAGTGCCAAAACCACTGCTAAATGGTTTACTGGCCATGCTATTACTGTGCTCAATTGGCCTGCCAACTCTCCTGACCTGAACCCCATAGAGAATCTGTGGGATATTGTGAAGAGAAAGTTGAGAGACACCAGACCCAACACTGTGGATGAGCTTAAGGCCGCTATCGAAGCATCCTGGGCCTCCGTAACACCTCAGCAGTGCCACAGGCTGATTGGCTCCATGCCACGCCGCATTGAAGCAGTCATTTCTGCAAAAGGATTCCCGACCAAGTATTGAGTGCATAACTGAACATAATTATTTGAAGGTTGACTTTTTTGTATTAAAAACAGTTTTTTTATTGGTCGGATGAAATATGCTAATTTTTTGAGACAGGGATTTTTGTTTTTTCTTTACTTTTTTGCCAAAATTATCAATATTAAAACAATAAAAGGCTTAAACTACTTCAGTTGTGTGTAATGAATCTAAATATATGAAAGTCTAATGTTTATCAGTACATTACAGAAAAAAATGAACTTTATCACAATATGCTAATTTTTTTAGAAGGACCTGTGTATATATAAGCAACTTTTAGTAGGGCAGTGGCCCAGTGGCTTAAGTCTTGGGTTCAAGTCCCACAATCAACGGTTGTCGTGCTGTCCCACCCGTGCAGCTAACTGGGTTATTAAAGGCCGGCCATGTTTCTCACAGTCTATGGTGAGATGCACTGCATTGATGTCAGTGTGTTACTGCCCTGCAATGACCTGGCGAGCGGTGCCAGCCTCCCTGTGACCCTAATTGGAATTACGCAGTTCAGAAAATGAATGAGTGGAAAAGAACTTTTGATAGTGATTTCACTGTACACATTACTGTATTATAACTAACCTTATTCTTAAATTGTGTCTAAACTTTTGACTGATACTGAATATATACATATACGGATCATGATGCTGATCAAACAGCAATCAACATCACATCAACATTACAGATCAGTAGCATTAGTTATCTTGTTATAGTGGGACTGAGATATAGTAGGCCATCAGTTCTTTTAGTTGTGATGAAACTGGGTCCAGTATATAGTGGAAATAGTAGCTGCAATATTTCTGTGATATGCTTTTCTTACCCACTCACTATTGGCTTATGATATTGTGACATGCTCATCGTGCACTTTAGATACATTTTCGCCATATTCTAGCTCGGCTACCCTCAGGCTCTTTCCCTTCTAGTTTTACAAACATTATCAACACAAACAGAAGAAATAGCTGAGATCTCAGGACAGGCGCTCTCCGTGTCTCTGCTCAAAATTCTGAGGCTTAATTTTTGAATACTTTCAAGAGACACTAGGACACATTTGAAAATCACAGAAAGCAGTCGTCTCACTGAAGAATTACAACATCAATTTTAGTACTTTCGAAAAAAAAAAAAAACATTATTACAGTACTTTATGCACTACTATCTGTTAAAAATGGAGAAAAGCGTTTATTCAAGTCGAAAATAAATCCCGTTCCAAAGGAAGAAACATACTGGTACAGTTTTGGTGTATGTGGAGTGACATGCCTTACCTGAACACATTCAAAGCTTTAGCACTGTGACTCAACTGCTGGAGCATGGAATTTTATCTCGAGCTCAGTGGTCTGAACCTAAAACATACCTAATGTAGGAATATTCCAGAAAGGGCGGGTTTAAGCATAATTCCTATGTTACAGCATAATCTAGTGACCTTTTATGATGCTCATTTTTAATTACTGGCATGAAAACAATGAAGTATACGCCTGAAATCCTAGCATGAGTACAGTGACGTTTCCATGATAATCAAACTCTAACTCTGCCGCGACAGTGAATAAGTATTTAATGCTAGTGTGTGATTTATGGGAGTTGGAGTCCACCAAGGCTGTCCTTTGTCACCGATTCTGTTCATAATTTTTATGGACAGAATTTCTAGGCGCAGTCGAGGCGATGAGGGGTTCTGGTTTGGTGGCCATCGGATATCGTCTCTGCTTTTTGCGGATGATGTTGTCCTTTTGGCTTCATCAAGTCGGGCCCTCCAGCTCTCATTGGAGCGATTCGCAGCTGAGTGCGAAGCAGCCGGGATGAAGATCAGTACCTCCAAGTCCGAGGCCATGGTTCTCAGTCGGACAATGGTGGAATGCACCCTCTGGGTCGGGAATGAGGTCCTGCCCCAAGTGGAGGAGTTTAAGTATCTTGGGGTCTTGTTTACGAGTGAGGGAAGGATGGAGCGAGAGATCGACAGACGGATCGCTGCAGCCTCTGCTGTTAAGCGGTGCCTGTACCGGTCCGTCGTGGTGAAAAAGGAGCTGAGCCGCAAGGCGAAGCTCTCAATTTACCAGTCGATCTACGTTCCAACCCTCACCTATGGTCACGAGCTTTGGGTAATGACCGAAAGAACAAGATCACGGATACAAGCGGCTGAAATGAGCTTCCTTCGCCGGGTGGCGGGGTTCTCCCTTAGAGATAGGGTGAGGAGCTCCGCCATCCGGGGAGAGCTCGGAGTAGATCCGCTGCTCCTCCGCATTGAGAGGGGTCAGTTGAGGTGGCTCGGGCATCTGGTCAGAATGCCCCCCGGACGCCTCCCTGGTGTGGTGTTTCGGGCATGTCCAACCAAGAAGAGACCCCGGGGTCGACCTAGAACACGCTGGAAGGACTATGTCTCTCGGCTTGTCTGGGACCGCCTCGGTGTCCCCCCGGGAGAGTTGGAGGAAGTGGCTCGGGAGAGGGACGTCTGGACCTCTTTGCTAAGGTTGCTGCCCCCGCGACCCGACCCTGGACTAAGCGGAAGAAGATGATGATGATGATTATGATGATTTATGCAATTTCTAGTCCCTCCATACAGGCACCAAGATGAAAGCAGAAAAAAATCAGCAAGTGTAGGATCTAAGTGACTTTCACAATATCCAAAGGACTGAGTTTAATCATATCTAAACCCGGCAGATCTTGTGAGGAGTTCAAGGTATGTAGTGGTACAGTAATTACCTTTTAAAGGTGATCCAAGGACGGACATTGATTGCCTGGCTTGAAGATTATTGATGTGAGTGGGGATTGAAGGCGAGTACATCTGTTCTAATGAAACACAAGAGCTACTGTAATAACTGACAGAACAGTTATTAGAGAAATTTGTCACATATAGCACATTGCAACTTCATTGCAGACCGGTCAGGTGAGGCAAACAGTATTGGTCATTGATAGCTGATATTTTTATAAAATATTAATAATTGGGCTTTGAGGCAGTGGTGGCCTGTTGGTAAAGGGCGCTAGATCACTGATCCTAAGGTTGGGGGTTCGAGTCCCACTCTCCACAAGGATGTCACTGTGAAAGTTTAATGCCCCACCCCCCACCCCCCTTACCCCACCCCACAAGTGCAGTTAACTGGGTGATCGAAGGCCGGCCATGTCTTTCACTGTCTATGGTGAGAGGTTCATGTAAAAGAACCATTGCTGACTTTCATAAAGAAAAGTGTTTCTCCCCTTGCTAAAGGGTTGTGTCAGGAAGGGCATCCGATGTAAAAACCAATGACAAAATCTAACATGTGAATCAGATGATTCGCTGTGGCGACCCCTAAAAAAGGAAAAAAACAAAAGGAAAAGAAGAAGAAGATTAATAATTGGGCTTTGATGTTTCTGATACTGTATGAGTTGTTTCACTTTAAAGCAGTGCTTCTCAAATAGTGGGACCAAATAGTCAAATAGTATGATGCCAGGGGGGACACGTATGATCCTGGGGAACATGCTTTACTGGAATAGTGTACGAGATTTAAGTGTCATTGCTCCTCCACTCCAGTAGTTGGCAGATGCGCTCTCATTGTAGCGCTATGGTGTAGTGTTTTTTTCACACGAGCAAACGATATGAAGCGAAGTAAACAACCCCTCAAGAAACAACACGGAAAAATTTCTAATAGGAACGAAGAGAAAGGTGGAGAGAGATGGAGATATTAAGACATAAATAAGTTAAATAAGTTTAAATAAGGATGTATTTTTTTAATTTCAGGCACATTGGTGCACTTTAAATCTTTTCTATTACAGATTGAAAAACAATGTTAATGAAGTTTCTCTTTATTTTAAGTTGAACTACTATATTTATTTTTGTTTTTAATGTTAATAAAGATACAATATTATGCAGAGGTGTACTAATAACAATTTTATAGACAAATAATACTATTTATAGTTGCTCATGGTGGGATGGGGGGGGGTGTGTGAAATGTTTTTTCTTCCTAGAGGGGGCGCCACAGAAAATAATTGAGAAGCACCGCATTAAAGACGTATATTGTGGTGTTGTATTTAGTTTAGGCGGCACAGTGGCAAGAAGCAAGAAGGTCATGGGTTCGATTCCCACAGTCCAAAAACATGCACAGTAGGTTAATTGGCTGTTCCAAATCACCCGTAGGTGTGTGTGTGTGTGTGTGTGTGTGTGTGTGTTTGGGATGGCCTGGCGAGCTGTCCAGGGTGTACCCTGCCCTCGCCCAGAGTCGGCTAAGATGGGTGCCAGGCTCCCTGCAACCCTACTTAGGATTAAGCGCTTCAGAAAATGAATGATGTTACATTCCATACTTTTACATATTTTTAATTAAAAGTAATGAGATTCAGTTTAATGCACTGTGGTTTCATCATGTACTGGATTCAGTGCTGTATTATGCGCCATCTGATATTGTTCATGAAATACACAACTCTGAATCTCCCTGTTTTAGGCCATCGCATGAGCATCAGTCTCTCAATGCATTTTAGGTGTGTGGAGTTACCTTTGGGGTCTGAAAAGTGATGTGAGCTATTATGACATTCAGGTCTTACAATGTGCACTTAACCCCGTATACAGTCAATTACGAATAATGGTTCGGAAAATTATTAATTTTATGCCGCAATGCACAGCAGCATGTCTCGGGAATAAGTGTGCGAGTTAGCCATTTTGCGCAGCCTGTGGAGTGAAACTGGGCCAGTTATAATAGACTGTGCAAACAATAGTTTTACAGGCGGAACATTTATGCTGCTGTGGTGACTCACTGGCTTGTGCATGCTCATAGACCTGACTCTCGCATGCCTCAAATAGCATCATAAAAAACCAACAGACACAGTGCCCTCTGGAAATTATTGTGACCCTTCTTACATCTGAAAGATAATTAAATCAATAAATGAAATTATTTTATGCCTCATGTATATTTTTTAATTATTGGTCAAACAATAGGCCAATGAATACAGTGAATCAAATTGATATTTTATATTTTTCTTGTGTCCTTTATTATTGTCGTGTGGCTCAGATAAATTTACCATATCTGGTCTTTTGTTGTATGCTTTATGTCCATTCCTTACTACACAACCCTCTGGTCAAATTCTCTTCTCTGTAATGTACATCATACTCAAATCTGACTGTGTATCATTTCAGGCAATCGTTCGTGCTGATATTGGCCCTCTACTGGAGCAAATTGGTTCAGGGAAAGAGTCTCTGAGCTTCATGCGGAGGAGGATACGCAGGTTGGCTGTGCAGTGGGCTGTTGCTGCTCGCAGGCTGGATGAGCATCTACACAGCCAGCAGAGGCAGGAGAAGAGGGTGAGCTTATGTATTCATACACTGTGCATATCGAGGGGAGGCGCAAGTTCACACTACAGCATGTGTCTTTTAAGTATATGATCTATAAATGATTGCATCTTAAATGTGAGCAAAATTTAGGATGTTGGTTTCATTTGAAGACTTGCGCAAAAGTTACACAAAGTCTGATTGGTACCTGTTCATTTTAAGAGAAGAGGCATGTGGCCATAGATTTTGATGGCACTGGACAACATTAATAGGGAAGTTTCTTCAAACAAAATTAGGTTAGAATGATTTTTTTTTTTTGCACCTGTTTTCATACCAATGGGAAAAAAACTGAATATTTCTTTTCTTTCTTTCTTTTTTCCATTGGTTGTTTGTAGAAAACTTTTTTTTTTTCCTGATTTTTTTTTTTTTTTAAGACAAGATCTTCAGAGCTACTGGGCATTTTCAAACTAGCCCTATTTCCAATATTGTAATTAACAGTCCTGTTTGCTGCTCATTCTGAAGCATCCCCGCTAAAAATCCAGCTTGGTCTGACCACCTACCAGCTGCCCAAAACACAGCTACATGCCAATGTTCCAGTTTTTTATTTTTATTTTTTATTTAAAAATTCCCATCTGCAAAAAAAAAAAAAAAAAAGTTTCGGATTACCATCTCCCAGCTTCAAAAACTGGACAATCAAGTTATTTTCCAGCTGCCTGATTACTTTAAAACTGGAAACAAATGCTTATCTATAATGTTGCGATAATACGTACCAGTAATTTAGAAACTATTTCCAGCTGTGTTTTGGACAACTGGTCGCTGGTCCGACATGCTTTATTTTTCAGCATGGATGGGGCAGTGTGTTTTCTGTTCTCAGGTTCCTAATGGGTAGTGTGATTTCTGTCATCATGGCCCTCAATTATTGCTTTGTGTAATGATAAATCTAAGGAGCTACATGGGACAGTGCACATAGTGTCTGGTTATTAAGAAGCAGCCAGAAAGCACATCAGATGAACAAAAGTTAAGCGATTTTTATTGTCAACCGCTGCATGAAAAATGAAAATCGGTTTAGCAGCTCTTTGTTTAGCAGCAACGATGAAAAGAAAATGCACAAAATTCAACTAAGGAACTTCACTAATCTTTACATGTGCATATACCTACATGCACATATATTCACATGTATACACATACCTATATGTACATATATAGACACATATACGTACATACACACACACACACACACACATATATATATATATATATATATATATATATATATATATATATACACACACACACACACACACACACACACACACACACACACATATATTTTTGCTGAGGTAAACGTGCTGCTTCTGGGTTCCCGGTGATCCTGATCCTTCTGCTTTCTGACTCCTGTTGTTTGATCGCTCCTGTTGATGAAGATCTTTACGGACTTACATATGCACTCATACTGTGAAGAAGACTTTTCATTGCTGCTGATATAAACTATTTTCCTATATTTATTTAGGGCTTAGAGTTGTGGTATAACCAACCAGATTACATTTTGTACTGTAGTGAAGTTTGCACTGCCTCTTCTCTGAATTCTGGTAGTGTAAATGTCACTAAGTAGTGTAGTTCCAATTACCCGCTCTGCCATCCTCATCACTCACTGCAAGACCTTCCTGTCCTATGCGGTACAACTGCTAAACTACACTGTACTGCAGTAGGTCAGGAGGCTCTTTATGGCGGGACGGTAAAAGTTTGTCAGTAGGAGTCATGGAAGACAGCTTTTCAGAGCTTTCTGAAGAAGTACATCCTTTGTTGTGCTTTCCCCACCTGGTGGGAGATGTTTGTGATGCAGGTGTAGTCAGCAAAGATGTGTAAACTTGAAGCACACCACCCTTTCTAACAACTCTCCATCAATGTAGAGGGCAGAGTGCTGAGCTTGTTTCAATCTCCTAAAGTCCATTACAATCTCCTGAGTTTTGGATGTGTTAAGTTCCAGATTGTTGTTGTCGCACCATCACCACAAATGCAGGATCTCATTCTTGTAGACTGACTCGTTATTATCTGTAATCAAACCTATGATGGTGGAATTGTTGGCAAATTTGGCAGTAGTGGAGGAACAGTTTTGTGAGAAGAGGGAGAAGAGGAGGGGACAAGAACACACCCCTGTGGTATTTCGGTGTTCAGGATGAGAGCAAAGGAAATGTGTTCTGCTATCATGACATTTTGAGGTCTGTTGCTGAGTAAGTTCAGTATCCAGGTGCCCAGTGAGCTCCCTAGGCCCAGATTGCCCAACTTTTGAACCAGTTTTTGTGGTTGGACTGGGTTAAAAGCAGAGCTGAAGTCTACAAACAGCATCCTCACATAGGAGTTTCTGCTGTTCAGGTGTGTGAGGGCTGTGTGGTGGGCTGTATTGATGGAATCTTCTGTTGACCTGTTTGCGCCATATGCAAACTGATTTGTATTGAGATCAGCAGGGACTGCAGCCTTGATGTGAGACTGGATGGGGTCATCGTCCCTTTTCCGCAAGAGCAGGGCAGGTGCACACCTTTCTGTTGTGTTTGGCGAAGCAATGACTTAAACATAACTATAAAGTCAAATTGCATTGGTTGGATTTTAGTGGAACATACAACATACACTCTCTGATGACGAGTACACATCTCTTTTAATGATTCTTAATTTTTACTACAAATGGAATATGTTAATTCTGCTCTGTATACTATCAGCACTGGGAATTTAAATGACCAATGAAAGGATTTTTAATTATATCAAACGGATATCTCCAGTGGATGTCAAAAATGTCCATCAGGTATATGTCCTGCCTCAGGCCCTATCGTTCTTCTCTCCCTTCGTTTGGAAGCGCACATCCAAAAGTTAAACATCATTTCTAAAAAATACAGCATGTTCATTTCTGCTCAGAACAGTCCATGTATGTCAATTTAATATATTAAATAGTTCATCAGTGATTATGCATAGATGAGTTTCATTTCTGTTGCTAAATGTATCTGCTTAAAGTGTTTTAGGCATACTGTGTTTAATGGTTTCTGATAAAAAGCGCTATTTGGATACGCTTCTTTTCATAAAACAGCACCAATATTCTTCAATCATTCATGTTCTGAACCATTTAATCCACAATAGGGTCACAGGGAGGCTGGCGCCCATCTCAGCCAATTCTGGAAAGAGTACTCAAGGGAAGAGTGCGCCCTGGACAGCTGGAAGAAACATGCCGACGGCTATGCAGCCTATTCTTGATGAAAATAAACAATGGTTATTTTACATTCATCATACTACAGAGAGTGAAAGACATAGCCGGCCTTTGATGACTCAGTTAGATGCACTGGGGGGACAGCAGTGACAATGTGGTGATAGTGAGGCTTGAACCCACAATTTTAGGATCAGTGATTCACCACTGCCCACAGCACCAATATGGGGTTGTATAATTTGGACTATATAAAAATCTACAAGCATCGTATAAAGCTCCATGGAGGAAATATCATATGGTGGTTAAAAAAAAAAAAAATCAGAAAATTTGTAACACAAAAATCTATGCATTACTCAAATTTATTTTACTTGCAATGATCCAGTATCATTGCAAGCCAATTTCAAATCTGTTACTGTTATAACATGATATATAATAAAATACGAAACCAGTTGCATTCATCATTTTCTCAGACAAAGCACAACATAAGTATCATCAATTGTTGTTTCCCTAGCAACAGTTGTTAGCCTTAGCAACCAAATGTCTTTTAAAGCCATTAATATCCACCCAACATCAAGTGTCTATTATAATCAAGTGCTCAAGTAGATACTACTTTATTGTGCAAAGGTTAAATCAGGAAATCAGACCGAGAGACAGAGGAACACAGTGTCAGGCTGCTGATTGTCCCACTGAATGGTCTGAATATGGGATGTTCCATGATGAAGATTTTTTTAATGGTTAATAATAAATAGTGGTGTATAGTAATCTAAACACATTCACTTTCTGAGCCACTTAATCCTAATTATGGTCACGGGGAGGCTGGCGTCCACCTCAGCCGACTCTGGGCGAAGGCAGAGTCCACCCTGAACAGTTCGCCAGGCCATCACAGGGCAGAAACACACTGACAGCTATGTAAGTACTCTTGACGAAATGTTTTTTTTTTTACATGAACCATTTACAGGTACCAATGTATTACTTTTTTAAACCTGCAATAAGGTGGCTTCACCAAATAAAACATACTATACTAGTCCTTCTCAAAAAATTAGCATATTGTGATAAAGTTCATTTTCGGTAATGTACTGATTCAAATTAAAATTTCATATATTTTAGATTCATTGCACACCAACTGAAATATTTCAGGTCTTTTATTGTTTTAATTCTGATGATTTTGGCATACAGCTCATGAAAACCCAAAATTCTTATCTCAAAAAATTAGCATATCATGTTCAGGTAGTCTAAACGAGCTATTAACCTA
Organism: Plotosus lineatus; assembly: GCA_024760905.1. NCBI lineage: Eukaryota > Metazoa > Chordata > Actinopteri > Siluriformes > Plotosidae > Plotosus > Plotosus lineatus. Next base: position 16,523,921 of record CM045740.1, read on the forward strand.
ATCATCTGAATCAACCAATTAACTCTAAACACCTGCAAAAGATTCCAGAGGCTTTTAAAAACTCCCAGCCTGGTTCATTACTCACCTGACTGCTGTCCAGAAGGCCATCACTGATACACTCAAGTAAGAGGGTAAGACACAGAAAGAAATCTCTGAGCGAATAGGCTGTTCCCAGAGTGCTGTATCAAGCCACCTCAGTGGGACGTCTGTGGGAAGGAAAAAGTGTGGCAGAAAACGCTGCACAACCAGAAGAGGTGACCGGACCCTGAGGAAGATTGTGGAGAAGGGCCGATTCCAGACCTTGGGGGACCTGTGGAAGCAGTGGACTGGGCTACAGGTGCCGCATTCCCCAGGTCAAGCCACTTTTGAACCAGAAACAGTGGCAGAAGCGCCTGACCTGGGCTACAGAGAAGCAGCACTGGACTGTTGCTCAGTGGTCCAAAGTACTTTTTTCGGATGAAAGCAAATTTTGTGTCATTCGGAAATCAAGGTGCCAGAGTCTGGAGGAAGACTGGGGAGAAAGAAATGCCAAAATGCCTGAAGTCCAGTGTCAAGTACCCACAGTCAGTGATGGTCTGGGGTGCCATGTCAGCTGCTGGTGTTGGTCCACTGTGTTTGATCAAGGGCAGGGTCAATGCAGCTAGCTATCAGGAGATTTTGGAGCACTTCATGCTTCCATCTGCTGAAAAGCTTTATGGAGATGAAGATTTCATTTTTCAGCACGACCTGGCACCTGATCACAGTGCCAACACCACTGCTAAATGGTTTACTGGCCATGGTATTACTGTGCTCAATTGGGCTGCCAGCGCTCCTGACCTGAACCCCATAGAGAATCTGTGGGATATTGTGAAGAGAAAGTTGAGAGACACCAGACCCAACACTGTGGATGAGCTTAAGGCCACTATCGAAACATCCTGGACCTCCGTAACACCTCAGCAGTGCCACAGGCTGATTGCCTCCATGCCACGCCGCATTGAAGCAGTCATTTCTGCAAAAGGATTCCCGACCAAGTATTGAGTGCATAACTGAACATCATTATTTGAAGGCTGATTTTTCTTGTATTAAAAGCACTTTTTTTATTGGCCGGATGAAATATGCTAATTTTTTGAGATAGGGATTTTGGGTTTTCATGAGCTGTATGCCAAAATCATCAGTATTAAAACAATAAAAGATCTGAAATATTTCAGTTGGTGTGCAATGAATCTAAAATATATGAAAGTTTAATTGTTATCAGTACATTACAGAAAATAATGAACTTTATCACAATATGCTAATTTTTTGAGAAGGACTGGTATGTCTTGTGTCTGTCAGTGCTTAAAGGGTCCGGTGTGTGTGATTATGGTTATTTGAGTGAGTATGAAGGTTGATTGGATACATAGAGAGGAAGTAAAAGAGTGAAAAGCTCATGTGATGGTGGAGGCTTGCCTCCTCTGCCTCTATGGATGAGCCACCACTATAAATAGTTTAAGTCCAGTGTGGAAATTACTAGTCTGAGTAGGGATTATACGGTGAAAAAAAAGTTGGTATTAAATTTCTAGATGCAATTTCATAGCTAAAGGTTTTACTTTATCATGAAATTGCATCTAGAAATTTAATACAAATGGATATTCTTGGAAGATTAAAAGATAAACTTTTCATCAGGAGATAAATAGGGAAAAGTGTGCAATGCTCATTATGCATTATATCATTATATTATATTATATTACATTTATATAATACATATTATTATATTATATACATTATATTATATATAGAGAGAAGCTGAGTAGCTCCTTCAGTGGACGACTGAGACATCCTCAGTGCAGGAAGGAGCGCTACCGCAGGTCGTTCATTCCCACCGCTGTCAGACTGTACAACCCCACTTTGTAACTGTCTGTGAAAATACCGGTTATGTGCAATAAAAACCCCGTGCACTTTAATCAACCACATCTACCCCACTGACTGTGAACCATATCAACCCATCTGTCTGCCCTCAGATACATATACACTTGAATATAGGCCAATCTACAAAGTCGTTCCCTTCTTTTCTTTTATTGTTTATTAATTTATACTATTTATGTATCTATTTATTTATTTACTTATATAATATATATGTATGTGTGTATGTTTGTATTTGTATCTATATTTTTTGCACCCCCTACTGATGGTACCTCAAGAGCCTGTAACAGTGAATTTCTCCATTGTGAGATTAATAAAGCTGTATCTTATCTTATCTTATCCTAATAAACGAAAAATTTTAAATGACAGGGATCTCTCACTTTCCGTGGTTAATTGGGACCGAGATCCCCTTGCGACCGCCGATTTCAGCGAAGTGGGATCGACCCCCCGACTGACATATACGTACAGACGCTCCCCGACTTACGTTCATCCGTTTTAGTTTTTCGAAAAAAAACAAGTCAAATTTTGAGCTTAGACGTACCTATGTAGGACGCTGACGTAATGACGCTGCATGCATTGTTTACAAACTACAGACTTCTTCCCAGTTAAGATATATATATCTTATATAAGTTTATTAGTTATATAGCGTGTTACTCTTGTGTTAAGACGTCATCTCTGTGATCTTTGTGTTTACACTGTTTTTGCAGAAATAATTGATTTAGGGGTATTTTATGAGATACAGTAATGGTATTTATGGATGTATAGTACAGTATGAGCGTCGTAGTGGGGCAGTGGTGGTCTAGTGCAGGGGTCGGCAACCCGCGGCTCCGGAGCCGCGTGCGGCTCTTTCACCTTTCTGGTGCGGCTCCATGGCTTTTCAAAATAAAGTTGTGCTTTACGGTGGCTGACTGGTGCACCACAAAGTGCTTAGTTACTCACACAGCAAAGGGCCGGTGTGGGTGCAGGTTTTCACTTCAACCAAACAATAGCCACACCTTCCACCTGTTCCCACCAATCACTGATCATCAAAAGAAAAGAAAAAAAACCTAGAGTGGACATTACTATTTCAATTCTGAATTGGAGCCATCTTCGTGAGCCACTTTGCTTTAAGTCTTAAACAGTCATGTGATCCCACCAAGATGGCCCCACTTCAGAATTGAAACAGTGATGTCCAATCTAGGTTTTTTTTCCACCTGAATGATCTGGGTACCCTTCCAATGCTCTTTTCGGGTTGAAAATTACATAGATGAAAATTAAGAGTCACAGATGTGGGCGGATATTTATTTGGTGTGGGCGGGGTGATTTTGTGTGTGTCCACAAGAACACAAGAACACACACACAAAATCACCCGCCCACACCAAATAAATATAAAAGAGCCCTAAAAGAGCTCATGGCAAGCAGCAGCGCGGTGAGAGAGAGATTTTTTTCTGCCACCAGGGTTTGTAATTCAGGAACAGAAATCACAGCTGAAGGAAGGAGATGTGGATGAGATTTGTTTATCCACAGCAATCTCCAGATTAAATAACTGTCCTCACTGTGGTTCAGTATCCACTCTGAGAATGGGTCGGTCAGTGCAGCATTAAGCATTAATATTTATTTAAAAGAATGTTGAGTAGGCTCCTTCTTAAAATAAGTCTTCAAATACTTTTCCGTGTTGGTGTCATTTTTGTAAATTAAAACTATGACAAAACAACATTAATATAACGAATAAAGAAAAGAAGATCCACGAAGGGCGTGATTGGTGAGGTTGGCAGCCCAACCCGTTACACATCTGGCTGCAGCCCGTCCAGCTTAGTGGGATGGATATTCTTTTTCTTTATAAAAACACAAGAAGCATTCGAACACATTCATTCATTTTCTGAACCGCTTAATTCTAATTCGGTCGCGGGAGGCTGGCAATTTTTTTAATCTAAATGTTTTGTTGCAAACAGAATTGTAATGTAATGGTCTCTGCAGTCGTCTAAATCAATGTAACATATTGTTATTTTATATTAACATGAAGGAAAAAGGGGAAAAACATTATATGCAGTGTGATTTGATTTAAAATGTCAAAAAAGGATTTGTGGCTCCCAGTGTTTTCTTTAATGTGGAAAACGGGTCCAAATGGCTCTTTGAATGGCAAAGGTTGCCGACTTTTTTTGGATCGCTGATCCAAAGGTTGGGGGTTCAAGTCCCACTCTCCACAAGGTTGTCACTGCCCCCCCAGTGCAGCTAACTGGGTTATCAAAGGCGGGCCATGTCTCTCACTGTCTATGGTGAGAGGCATGTAAAAGAACCATTGCTGATATTCGTAAAGAGTAGCTGAAAAGTCGTCAGCGTGTTTCTGTCCCTTGCTAAAAAGGGTTGTGACAGGAAGGGCATCCGACGTAAAAAACCTCTGCCAAATCAAACGCGCGAATCAAATGATTCGCTGTGGCGACTCACGAGTAAAAGGGAAAAAGCCGAAAGGAAGACAGACAGACAGTACAGTCTGAGCGTCGTATGTCACATACCATATGTCATACGTCACTGTAACAACTTACGTTCACTTTCAACTTACGTTCAGCCGTCCGGAACCAATTAAAAACGTAAGTCGGGGAGCATCTGTATATGTATATGTGTATATAATTATCAATAAATACATATCCAATGCTATAAATGCTTATAATAACAATTAAACATTCAAAAATAATGCATAAGATGTAAATAAAATATAAAGACACACATATACAGATGTGCACCTCACATAAGTAGTTTTGATGGGGGCTTTTGGGTTGTTGGTTTTTTTTTTGTTTGTTTGTTTTTTGTTGGGTTTTTTTTTTTTTTTTTTTTTTTGGGGGGTTGGGAAGGGTGTTTCATAATTGGCCTTGTTTTTGTGGCATTTTCCTTAACTTTTTCCCCTATTCTTCCTTAATTTCCTTATTTTTTTAATTCGATTAATATTTTTTTTTAAAACTGTGAAGCAGTTGAGAAGTAGCGAAGGATCCCTGTATATGTTACTCACTTTTCTTCTTTTATTTAACTGGGTGTATTTCTGAATTGGTCACTTGCTCATATTGTCTCCTGCTCCATACACATGGAATTTGTCAAATTGCCCCATACTCCATTTGTGATTTTGGTAAATCAAGCCTGTAATATGCACCACAACAGGAGCAGTGTGAAGATTAACCAGGCAGCATGTAATGATATCAGCAGAGGTGACTGTAGTGAATGTGGTGAGATCATCACGAGTATTAGGTAAATGTGTGACAGCATATGAATGGTATTTATAAATAACCACTTTACCGTATTTGAGCAGACAGTCCAAATTGATAGTAAGGTTTAGGAGATATTGCAGTCTAGGAAGGTTTGTGAGTGAGCATAGTGATGTGGGGGTGTTGTAAAAGCTGACTGCCTGGAGGAAGAAGAAAAGAGACTGGCAGTATGCATTTTCACAGATGGAAATGAATACTGATACAGACTGAAGTTTAGAAATGTAAAGGCAGTGAGGAGCAATAGTATATATCCTTGAAAATCTGCTTATTTTATTCAACTGTAAATTATGCACTTGTGCATGTTTTCAATGTTGGAGGCAGAGAGTCTGTGGTGTGTTTATGAATCTGTATACACCACTCCAGGCTTACGACTCATTCAAGGAAATTAAATTTAATTCTGTATGCTTTAGAAGGAATGACCCAGCTTTGAATGCACCAAAGACTTGCTCCCAGAGCCGACGATATCTCTCTGATACACAGTGTATGTGTTTGGCGCTGTCTCAGTTTCATTTCTAATTCGAAAGTACATTGAGTTATGTTCTTTTGAGTAGAAGTGATAGACTAACAATCCCTATGGGGAGGGCTCATTCACACTAGCATCATTCTTGCTGCATCAGTATCTGCATGCCCTGTATACAACAGTTAAGATAATCATCAAATAGACTGAAATGCATACAGCAACAGAAAGGTGAGTGTGTAGATAATTATAGACATGTGACTTGCTGATTGGACAGGTCTCTGTCTCTCTCCGGGTAATGTGGTCTTGCGTGTACTGTTCTGGTGTGTTAATCACAGAAAGCAGCACTGTAGGATTTTCTAGTAGAATGAGCTCAGTAATACTTGAATGGGGATCATTTTCTTCAAACACCTTTATCCAAGACACAGGCTTGGATGTGCTGAGACATTCACAGTACAGCGACAGTTTTACTAAAAGCCACTAGGATGCCTTTAGTCTTTATTCATTTCAGACAGTCTATGCAAGCAATTTTTTTTTCTTATGGAAAAATAAAGGAAACATCCTGTGTAAGATAAAAAATATTACTGTATTGTACATGCACACACACACACACACACACACACACACACACACACATACAGCATCGGATCAAAAGTATTCTCGATTTTTCAAGATGGTGGATGTAAACAAACATTTTCAATTGAGTAATTATAACAGAAAACATTAAAATTTCGACCTCAATACTTGGTCAGCTGTCCTTTACTTCGAACACAAGCCAGCATTCGTCTCGGAAGGGATGAAAATAGATTCCTCACGTAATCCAGTGTGATATTTGTCCAGATGGTGTGAAATTCATGAAACAGTTCATTTTGTGTTTTAATGTTTGTGGCTCTGGTTTTCAGTGAATACTTTATTTTCAGCCAAATATTTTCTATGATGTTGAGATCGGGAGACTGGGCCGGCCATAGCATGCCATGAATATTGTTTTGAATTTTGTACTCCTCTGTAATACGAGCCCAATGGACGAGGGTATTGTCATTGGAACTTGTACGGTCTGTCCGTGAAATAACGGGCTAAAACTGGCCACAATTTTCCAGGATGTCAATGTATTTGACAGCACTTATGTTACCATCGACCTGGCACAAAGTCCCCACACCGTATCAAGTGATACAACCCCACACCATACAGACAACTTCCACTGGCTCGGAACACACAAACACTTGGGTTGGTATGCTTCATTTGCTGATTACCACAAAAATACACAATTATTTTTCCCAATGACTACTTGAGATTCATCACTGAATATAACAGTTTTCCAGTGTTGATCAACAGTCCATCTGTGCCTTATTGTTTTAGAGCTACAATTATTTGTTTCGTGACACTGTCAACCTCTGTCAATCTGCGACCCATTGTTTGTTTTGGTTCGTCTGCTCTGACCTACTTGTTAGACAACAAAACTGTGACGTCATACCGGTAGTAGAATACCACGCGCATCTATGGTTAAAATTTCACAAAGTTTCGTCTACGGTAAATGTTTTAATTTATTATTTGACTTTTTGTGTTTGCTTCCAAAATTCATGCATTGAAGTGATTTTGCGAATACTTTTGATCCGATGCTATATATATATATGTATATGCATATATATATATATATATATACATACACACCCACATTCCTCGGTTTAACGGACTAATCGGAGGGAACACTGGTCCGAAGTACCCGATTGTCCGAAGTTTCCGATTCCATATATTTCAACGATTACGTTAAGGAAACGAAAAAGTTTTACTTAAGCACACTATGTAATCTGCAAATGTAAATACTGTACCTATTGAGGTTTTAGAGTCACGTGACCAGAATACCTTCATGCGCCATCTTGGACAGCAAGCGTGATCCAGAACACGCACACACACGATTCACTAAGCATGGCTTCAACAACAACTGATAATGACAGTGAAAGCAAAATATGCGAGAGTGTCGAAAGCAAAAGCAATGACACTATAATATTGTCAGACGTTGTCAATCATCTGACAGGTGACCAGAGGGCGGGGTATCTGAGTAAAATAAAGCAGCTGGGGATTGCCGATCCATATCTAATGCCGCAGTCAATGTTTAGGAATGTGTTAGAATACGACCATTCTTCCCTTCCTGCTTTTGCCTACTTGGATCTTTGTACATATCTTGTCTACGGCCCGTCTCCATTTACTGGCAAAGAGTTAAAAGCTTACAAATCAATGGAAGCTTACAAGTATTTTTTTTTCCGGATTTGTAAGCTGTATGCAACAATGGGAGCCAGGAAATAATGTATATTTACCTGATACAACGTGTTTGCTGCATATTCTACTGTATTCTGTAGGATTCCAGTTTTTTCCTATTTACCGCTGCGATCCACTTGGCTTTTCTCTCCGGGTCAGATGGAAAACGATAAAATGACAGTGCAGGCGTACTCCTCTGTCTATTTGCACAGCCAACAGCGCAACACGATATAAACATACTCACTGGTTATTTTGTATCACTCCGGGGAAGTTAGTAACCGACAAACAACATGCAGTTGGTAATGTTGAACCACTATTACTTATTTTAAAATGTTTAGCAATGTTGAATGAGTGAGCACCGTCCGGATCGTGCCGTCCAATATGGCGCATAAACATAAGTCACGTAACTGTGACATCATGTGCAAAACCTCAACACTCTGTAAATCTACACCATAAGATCAGGGGTCGGGAACTTTTTTGACTAAGAAGAAGACCCTTATGACATTGAAGAGACATGAAAGGAAGCAGTCTCCCTTGCCCGGACACAGGTCACCGGGGTTCCCTCCTGGAGCCAGGCCCAGGGGAAGGGCTTGAAGGCGAGCGCCTGGTGGTCGGGCTTCTGCCCATGGAGCCTGGCTGGGCTTAGCCCGAAAAGGAGACATGGGTCCGCCCTCCCATGGACCCACCACCCATGGGAAGAGTTTTAGGGGTCGTATGCAGTGTGAGTTGGGTGGCGAAGGCATGGGTTCTGTCGGACCGATCCTCGGCTACTTACTCTGACCCTCGGGACATGGAATGTCACCTCTCTGGCGGGGAAGGAGTCTGATCTGGTGCGTGAGGTGGAGAGATACCGACTAGATATAGTCGGGCTCACCTCAACGCATAGCTTGGGCTCTGGAACCATCCATCTCGAGGGAGGCTGAATCTTATTATATTCTGGAGTTGCTCATGGGGAGAGGCGGTGAGCCGGTGTAGGTATTCTTGTTGCCCCTCTCTCGGTGCCCAAATGTTGGGGTTCTCCCCGGTTGACGAAAGGGTAGCTTCACTCTGTGTTCGGGTGGGGGGACGGGTCCTGACTGTTATTTGTGCTTATGCACCAAATGACAGTTCAGAGTACCCACCCTTTTTGGAGTCCTGGGGGGGGGGGGGGGTTGGAGAACGCTCCCTGGGGAGACTCACTCATTGTCTTGGGAGACTTCAATGCCCATGTGGGCAACGATAGTGTGACCTGGAAGGGTGTGATCGGTAGGTACGGCCTCTCCAGTCTGAACCCGAATGGTGTTTCGTTGTTGGACTTCTGTGCTCGTCACAGTTTGTCTATCACGAACACCATGTTCAAACATAAGTGTGCCCATAAGTGCACTTGGCACCAGGACACCCTATGTCGCAATTCGATGATTGACTTCATAGTTATGTCATCCGACTTGCGGCCATATGTTCTGGACACTCGGGTGAAGAGAGGAGCTGAACTGTCTACCGATCACCACCTGGTGGTGAGTCGGCTTCAGTGGTGGGGGAGGCTGCCTTCCAGACCTGGCAGACCCAAGCGTGTAATCAGGGTCTGCTGGGAACGTTTCGCGGAGTCCGCTGTCTGAGAAGCCTTTAACTCCCACTTTGGACACCGGCGGTGATGGGGGCCGTCCAGCTGAAGAAGGAGGCCTATTAGGTTTTATCAGCCTGTGGGACTCCCGAGGCAGCAAACAGGTACCGGCAGGCCAAAGGTGCTGCAGCCGAGGCTGTTGCAGATGCAAAATCTCAGGCATAGAAGGAGTTCGATGAGGGCCTGGAGAGTGATTATCGGTTGGCCTCAAAAAGGTTCTGGACTGCCATCCGACGCCTCAGGAGGGGGAAGCAGTTCTCCACAAACACTGTTTACAGTGGAGGCGGGGAGCTGCTTACCTCGACTGGGGATGTCGTCGAGAGGTGGAAGGAATGCTTTGAGGACCTCCTCAATCCCACCAACACGCCCTCCGTGGAAGAGGAAGACCCTGGGGGTTTGGGTGGGGGTCCGCTCATCACTGGAGTGGAGGTCACTGAGGTTGTCAAAAAACTCCTCAATGGTCGAGCTCCGGGGTTGGACGAGATCCGCCTGGAATATCTTAGGGCTCTGGATGCTGTAGGACTGTCTTGATTGACATGTCTCTGCAACATCGTGTGGTCATTGGGGGCTTTACCTCTGGATTGGCAAACTGGGGTGGTGGTTTTTAAGAAGGAGGGTGTGTTCCAATTATCGGGGAATCACACTACTCAGCCTACCCGGGAAAGTCTATGCAGGGGTATTAGAGAGGAGGATTCGACAGATAGTCGAACCTCTGATTCAGGAGGAACAATGTGGTTTTCGTTCTGGCCGTAGCACTCTTGACCAGTTCTATATGCTCCACAGGATTCAGGAGGGGACATGGGAGTTTGCCCAATCTGTCCACATGTGCTTTGTGGATTTGGAGAAGGCTTTCAACCGTGTCCCTTGAGCAATCTTGTGGGGCGTGCTCTGAGAGTACGGCGTTCCGGACCCGTTGCTACGGGCCATTCGGTTGCTGTATCACCGGAGCCAGAGTTTGGTCCTTATTGGCAATAACAGGTCGAATTCATTTCCGGTGGGAGTTGGAGTCCGCCAAGGCTGTCCTTTGTCACCGATTCTGTTCATAATTTTTATGGACAGAATTTATAGGTGCAGTCGAGGCGTTGAGGGGTTCTGGTTTAGTGGCCATCAGATCTCATCTCTGCTTTTTGTGGATGATGTTGTCCTTTTGGCTTCATCAAGTCAGGACCTCCAGCTCTCACTGGAGCGATTCGCAGTCGAGTGCAAAGCAGCCGGGATGAGGATCAGTACCTCCAAGTCAGAGGCCTTGGTTCTCAGTCGGACAAGGGTGAGATGCACCCTCTGGGTTGGGAATGAGGTCCTGCACCAAGTGGAGGAGTTTAAGTATCTTGGGGTCTTGTTCACGAGTGAGGGAATGACAGACGGATCGCTGAAGCCTCTGCTGTTATATATATATATATAAAACAATATATAATATACATATATATATATATAACTAAACTGGGAAGGAGGGGCACTTTTGTAAACAATGGACGCAGCGTCATTATGTCACTATGTCAGTGTACTATGTAGGTACATCTAAACTCAAAATTTGACTTTTTTTAAAAAAAAAAAAAACCTAAAATCGAAAAAAACGGATGAACGTAAGTTCTAGTAAGCATCTGTGTGTATATATAAATATATATATAAAGGAATACCTTGCTATTTCGCGCTTCAATTCATGCGGCTTAAGTGCATTGCGTTTTTTTCCTAAATAATCATCGAATTAAAAAATAAGGAAATTAAGGAAGAATGGGGAAAAGTTAAGGAAAATGCTGCAAAAAAAGGCCAATTATGCAAAATAAGACCCCATAAACAAACAAAAAACAACCCAAAACCTCCCATCAAAACAACTTACATTTTTGTGAGGTGCGCATCTGTGTGTGTGCGTCTGTATGTGTGTGTATTTATATTTTATTTTATGCATTATCTTTTAATATTTCATTGTTATTATAACCGTTTATAGCATTGAATGTGTATTTACTGATATAATATACACACATACACTACGTATACAGTACGTCAGTCGATGGGTGGGGTGGTTTGGGGGGTTGATCCTACTTTGTGGAATTCAGTGGTCGCGGGGAGATCTCGGTCCCAATTAACCGCAGAAAGTGAGGGATCCCTGTATATATATATATATATATATATATATATATATATATATATATATATATATATATATATATCTGTGTGTGTGTGTATGTATATATTTATGTATATATTTATGTGTATATATGTGTGTGTGTATATATACTGTATGTATATAGATAGGTAGACAGACAGACAGACAGACAGACAGACAGACAGATAGACAGATAGACACTGCCCAAAAGCATATGATTTCCCTTACTTGACAAGTTTTTCTTGGGAACTGTCAAACCCAGACACGTATCACACGTACTGTAGTCTGACAGCTCCAACACAACTATAAAATGTGACAGTACAAAGATATGCATTAGAATGTGAAAAAAAAATTTCAGACCTTTGAGCAATAAATACTTTTTGACTATTTGTGTCACGAGGAAGGTAGTGTCAGTGTTTTCTTGCTGTATGAAGGCTGAATGAATGTAGACTTCATTGAATCTGATGCATGAGTGCTGTACATGGACTTTTGATTATGGGCGGTTTGATGCAGTATAATAGGACAGGATTTTTTTTTTTTTTTTTTTTAACAATGGCCTTTTATCGAGTAAAAAGCTGTTGCACGATTTACTACCCAAACCATGTCCTTTATCATATGAGATTGCTGCCCGGGTCACGCTACATTACATACTTTGACAACAGTGGTAGCTCTGAAATATGGCACCCCTCCTTTTCCCAATGTTGGGAATGACAAAGCACAGTGATAAAGGGGTCATAGCAGGAACTGCTGAGACAAACCAGGAGGAAAAAATGAAAATAGTTGTTTTGTAAGAGTAAAATATAGAGTAACAATATATAATTATTCTTTGATCTGTGCTCTGGAGGAAAAACTGAATAGAAACCGCGAGTGCAATTTTCTGACCCATTAGACGGTAGCTTTTCTGCCATGCCTGTGTTCTTTGTAAAATTTGCAGCTTAAAATGATAATTACAATATAAATGTAAATGACATTTCTACTGACATTCCACACTGTAATCTTCCAGACATTTTAAGACCAATAAATGGAGTGCACTGTGAAAGGTTTAAAGGTTTTTCCATTTCCAGATGATACTGAATGTAGTATAAAAGCTTCAGTCTGATAAGATTGTACTACAAAATAAAGGCCTGCCTCTGCTTTATTTCCTCTGTGTCTCTCTGGCTCATCTCATCCAGGTACTAGTGCATGTGGGATTTCTGACCGAGGAGTCTGGTGATGTATTCAGTCCTAAGGTGTTGAAAGGAGGGCCACTTGGGGAGATGGTACAGTGGGCTGATATCTTGAGTGCACTTTATGTACTGGGACATGACCTCAGGGTCTCACTGTCCGTCAAAGATCTGCATGGGTGAGTTCAGTATATTATATATACATTATATCTTCTGCGGCAGAATCATCATTTGTGTAATTCATTTTTTTCCCAGCAACTCGGAGCCCTCCCTTGGTCTGTTACACACACACACACACACACACACACAGTGCACTGCCTTTATAAGAGCTATGCTGTTGTCAGTGTAGTCTACTTTTATCTGATCTGGGCTGGTATGCTTAAAATTTATTAGAATTTTTTTCTATGTATAATTTCCTGTAGGGCAGTGGTGACCCAGTGGTAAGATGCTGAAATACCAATCCTAAGGTTGTGGGTTGAAGCCCCACTATCTACCGTTGTCACTGCTGTCCCCCCAGTGCAGATAACTGTGTTATCAAAAGCCGGCCATGTCTCTCACTGTCTATGGTGAGAGATTCATGTAAGAACTATTGCTGACTTTCATCAAGAGTAACTGCATAGCCGTTAGCGTGTTTCCGCCCTGCAATGGCCTGGTGTGTCCAGAGTTGGCTGAGGTGGGCACCAGCGCCCCCCCTCGGCCTTAATTAGAATTAAGTGATTCAGAGAATTAATGAATATAGCTTTCCAAGTCTACTTAAAATCACAACATTTATTAAGAAGTTGTGAGTAAAAAGTATTGTGCAGTCTTTAATTCAGAGTTCAAGTGATTCAAGAATGCGTAAACTACTGACTAATGGAGAACTTGTTGGCTATAACTGTTAACCAGTCACTCTGTAATTTCCATGGGGTCTAGGAATGCCCGATATTGCACCTGATATTGTCACAATATATACTTATATACCACTTGTTATTTGTCAGATAATTGGTGATTGGTGACAATAATTTTACTAGAAATGCACTCCGAGTGCAGTCCTCTACTGACGATGTGGCCTTGCTTTAAATTTTTTTCTCCTTGCACGTTCTGGGTTATTTCTGCCTCCTTGACCAATCACACAATGTCCAAATCCAGACCAAATTTAACCAGTTCTTCGTTGACCCAAGACCTACATTTGTTTAAAATTTTGTTGAGGTTTGTGCAATTGTTTTTCAGTTATCATGGTAATAGACAGAGACACACATTGGTGGATGTAATAAAAGACTAACACTAAAATAACAGTAAAACATGCGGAACTTGATAACCAGCAGCTTTCACACATGCCACTGTGCCTGTGGCTCACTGATGCTCATCTGATCTGATCCCACAGCAGAGTTACTGTAGCGTAAACTGCTGAAACGGTGCATTGCCGCTTGCTCCATATGGAATTGGTAATGTTGTTATTTCTGTTCACTGTATACAGCTTATTTCAACAATATATTGCATTATGATCTCAAAAAAGCAGATAACGTTTCAATACCTTCTTACTAGAACACAGAAGGCTAAATTATGGATGATTCATTTTGTGAGATGGTCTGTTTGTCAAGTAATGATGCTGTACCCATTTGAATCCCGGCATGAAGAGTAGTAACGGACTTTATGAGGCCCTCCATTCCTTCCCCAGTCCTGTATTTCACAGCACTATCCTTTAATAAATCACTGTGTGCTTTACTTCTTTAGGTTGACTGGTAAATTACAATCCAATATTCTTCGAACTCTCCTAAATAAGAATGTTATAAGCCCAGAAAAGCTTCTTTTTTTTTCCAAAGGGCAGGTGCATGCTCAGGTCTCTATTTTTTTCTCTCGACTTTTATTTCTCTTGCTGGTATGTTTAATGCACCATTACCCAATATGCTAATCTGTTTCCTACACCTTGTAGAAAGCATCAAGTTCTTAATGTGTCTGAGTTATGTGTACTCCGTACTTTTCAAAATGTTCTCATTACCAAATCAGAGTAGAGTATGTTGACTACCAGTCAAAGTCCTTTTCCATCACCACTTCGGAATTCTAAATTCATATTAAAATAGACATTTTTATGTGTATAATTACGCCTCATTGCTAGAAAGCCTCGGGTTCAATTCCTGGGCTCAGAGCATTTCTGTGTGGAGTTTGCATGTTCTTGCTGTGCTTGCATGGCTTTTTTCAGGTACTCTAATGTCCTCTCACAGTCCAAAGACATGCACATTAGGCTAAGTTGCTGTTTTAAATCTCCCCTGTGTGTGTGTGTGTGTGTGTGTGTGTGTGTGTGTGTGTGTGTGTGTGTGTTTGTTGGCCCTGTGATGGCCTGTTGATCTGTCCAGGGTGTACCTCGCCCTAGATCAGAGTCAGCTAAGAGAGATCCCGTTAGAAAATTTAGCTAATCAATTTATTACCGCAGAAAAAAATTTGGGATAGAAAGAGCAAATAAAGTTATTGATTTGGGTTGTTTTTGTCTTGTTTTTTTGGGGTTTTTTTTGCATAACATCTTTATTACTCTGGACTGCAAACAAGCATGAGAAAATACACTATGCACACACCTGTGAAGAAGGAATCCTGCAATTTTATAGTTAAACATCACGTTCAACTCGCCTTTCACGCTGTTCCATCACTCGAAATGCTCTCCAAATTCTGTCTCTGTCTAACGTCTTTTTCACTCTTTCCGTTCATTCGTTCTTTTTCTGTAACCTCTTAATCCTAATTAGGGTCGCGGGGAGGCTGGCGCCCAACCCAGCCGACTCAGGGTGAGAGCAGAGTACACCCTAGACAGCTCGCAAGGCCATTGCAGGGCGGAAACACACTGAGGGATATGCAACTACTCTTGTCGAAAGTCAGCAATGGTTCCTTTACATGAACTTCTCACCATAGACAGTGAGAGACATGGCCGGCCTTTGATGACCCAGTTAGTTGCACTGGGGGGGGCAGTGACAATCCATGGAGAGTTGGGCTTGAATACCCAACCTTAGGATTTATAAAACCATAATATTTAATGTTTTCTACTGTTTACTCTCACTCCTCTGCTTTCCAGCAGGATGGCCAGATCATTACAGTCTTCCTACAGGTTTATGTACAATAACAGGCTCTATGAAGAGAATGAAGATGACTCAGAGCTTCAGCAGCTCTGAAGAGCACACAATGACAACATTAATCGTGCTTGCGTAATTTGAAAGATTTTCAGTTATTAAATACTCAACTACTGTGTGTGTGTGTGTGTGTGTGTGTGTGTGTGTGTGTGTGTGTGTGTGTGTGTGTGCGTGCATGCATGCATACATGTGTGAGTGTGTGGGAGGGGGGTATGAGTGTGTGTGCGTGCATGCATGCATGCATGTGTCTGTGTCTGTGTGTGCATATGTATGTATGCGCGTGTGTGTGTGTATGCGTGTGTGTGTGTGTGCGTGCGGCGTGCATGCATGTGTGTGTGTGTGTGTGTGTGTGTGTGTGTGTGTGTGCACGCACGCGTATGTGTGTGCGCATGTGTGTGTTTGAGTGTGTGTGTGTGTGTGTGTGTGTGTGTGTGTGTGTGTGTGTGTGATTAATTCAGCATTGAAATTCCTTTTTAGATCAAACTAATCTTATGAACCAGTAATTATATGTACTTTACGTAAACACATTCAGTCTCTGTGCAAATTCATTTGTTGTTTGGAGCCAGAGCTGTTGTTTATAGCAATAACTGCACACCCTGTAAACATAAGTTCTATTTCAATATTACTTGTGTTTTTTAATATAATTCAGATAATTGTATAAATGGTCATTAAATGAATGCAGCTGGTGTCAGTTTACAGAATTCGACCTTAATGAAAATGTATTTTGAAGTATGAATTAAGTGTAATATGAGTGTAAGAAATTTCCTTTCAGCTTTTCTCCTTTATCAGGGGTCGCCACAGCAACTGATCGCACGTTTGATTTGGCAGAGGTTTTTACGTCGGCTGCCCTTCCTGTCACAACCCTTTAGCAAGGGACAGAAACACGCTGTCAGCTTTGCAGCTACTCTTTATGAAAGTCAGCAATGGTTCTTTTACAGCCTCTCACCATAGACACTGGGGGGACAGTGACAACCTTGTGGAGAGTGGGACTCGAACCCCCAATATTAGGATCAGCGATCCAGTATCCTATACCATTAGACCACCACTGGCCCCACAAGTGTAATATGAGTGTATGAACAGTGAAATGGTTATAGGGTGCTGGCTTACTGATCCGAAGGTCGGGGGTTCAAGTCCAAGTATCACCGAGTGGTTACTACTGCCCCCAGCACAACTAACTTGGGTTATCAAAGGCCAGCCATGTGTCTCACTGTCGGTGGAGAGATGCATCAAAAAAAAAAACATTGCTCTCATTTCAAGAGTAGCCTACTGGGTTGCCGTTTGTGAGTTTCTGCCCTGTGATGGCCTGGTGAGCTGTAC
The DNA here is from genome assembly GCA_024760905.1 of Plotosus lineatus. Lineage (NCBI taxonomy): Eukaryota > Metazoa > Chordata > Actinopteri > Siluriformes > Plotosidae > Plotosus > Plotosus lineatus. Next base: position 16,541,018 of record CM045740.1, read on the forward strand.
GGGGTATAATCTGATAAAGCAGTTCAGGAAATGATGATAATGTTGACCATGTAGCTGTATTCAGTTAGGAAATGCAATAATGACCTTCACACGTGGATCAAAAAACAGATCACTGAAAGTAGTGGAATTTGGTTTGGCACCGTTGAATGCTGTATCAACGCCTGGAGAGATAGTGATGACCCATCAAACAAATTCTAGACGAATTGAGAACATTTAAATAATTAGTAAGTTCTTTCACAAGTCCACTGGTGAGCTCACAGGACTGGGTGAATTGGTGAAAAATTCAGCAATATAAATTGTAAAAAATAATAATATTAGAATTTGGAAATTTCTTGGCAGCACGAGGAATCATTTTCACATAGACAGGGATCCCTCACTTTCCGCGGTTAATTGGGACCGAGATCCCCACGCGACCAACGAATTCCGCGAAGTAGGATCACCCCCCCCCTCCCCTATATATGTGTATATAATATCAATAAATACATATTCAATGCTATAAATGCTTATAATTTCAATTAAACATTCAAAAATAATGCATAAGATGTAAATAAAATGTAAATACACACACATACAGACACGCACGCACACACACACACACACACACACACACACACACACACACACAGATGCACACCTCACAAAAATGTAAGTACGTAGTATTGATGGGAGGTTTTGGGTTGTTTTTTTGTTGGTTAAGGGTTTTTTGGGTTTTTTTTTTTTGCATAATTGGCCTTGTTTTTGTGGCATTTTCCTTAACTTTTCCCCCTATTCTTCTTTAATTTCCTTATTTTTTCCAATTTTATGAATATTTAAAAAAACAAACACGATGCACTGAAGCCACGTGAATTGAAGCGCGAAGTAGCGAGGGATCCCTGTATAAGCTGGCTCTCTTTTTTCAGACGCTCTTACCTTCATCTTCTACTCTTATCTTTGCCGCCTTACCTTCATCTGTTTTATGTTTTTTCGCTTTATGTTTTTTACGTTTTGTTTTTTTTAAGTCAAATTTTGAGTTTAGATGTACCTACATAGTACGCTGACGTAATGACGTAATGATGCTGCGTCCATTGTTTACAAATGAACCTGAACATGCCCCTCTTTCTTCCCAGTTCAGTTTTATGTGTGTGTGTGTGTATATATATATATATATATATATATATATATATATATATATATATATATATATATATATATATATATATATATGATTTTCTGAGTAGATCCTTCCGTAGGAGCGTGCTCAATACTTTTTGGTAGAGCAAATAACAAAAATAAAAGGACAGGACAAAGACTTTCTATTGAAACTCCATTTATCACTACAGATCTGTTTCGAGGGGTGGTGAAACCATCCTCTCTCTTCAGGTGATTATAGAAGAATAGAAAGTCTTTGTCCTGTCCTTTTATTTTATATATATATATATAAAATGTCTATATATATATGTATGTATAAACATGGAGATGAATTAACTGTCTGCTCAGATCAGCACAATCTACCATGCATACTCAGTTAAGCAAAGAGAGTTGTAAAAGGAAAGAAAACCCAAGAAAGAGAATTCTCTGCTCTGCTGATTCACATCAGTGATTCACATCAGTGATCAGGCTGAGTACTAAACGAGTTCAACAGCGCCCTTGTGCACTTAAAAGACTGGAAGTCAGTATAACCCACGCTTTGTTTCAAGCAAGTAAACTACTTTCAGCACGTGCACTACTTTCAGTATTGAGCGCCTCACATATTGTAAGTGTTGATTGGCTGTTTTAAGCTTCATGTAAAGTGAATTGGCTCAGCTTCATGTCATGTGACCACCATCCGTCGACCATCGGAACCATTTACAAGCAGAAAAATCGCATCATCGAGAATGTTAAAGGTTATATTTGATACTGTATTGGATATTTGATGAGTGAATTTGATTAAAATTTATCAATTTGAAATTATTTTGCTTGAATTAATTTATTTGAAATTAATGCTGATATTATTTGATATATTTGATATTATTTTACAATGTTATGTTTATAATAATTGATTTAGGGGTGTTTTATGAGATACAGTAATGGTATTTATGGATGTATAGTACAGTATGAGCGTCATACGTCACACGCCATATGTTATACGTCACTGTAACAACTTACGTTCACTTTCAACTTACGTTCGGCCGTCCGGAACCAATTAAAAACGTCAGTCGGGGAGCGTCTGTGTTTGACTTGTTCATATTTTTCCAGGGACAGCACGTCTGAAATAGCAGTTGTGGCTAATTATGTTGCAGTTATCTTTCAATATTTCTTGATGTTCATTGTGTCCATTAAATGTCTTAAAATAAACCTGACCACCAGACAGTCCTAACCTTAAACCTGCTCAATGTTTCTAGATGTACTGGGGATGTTTTAACAAAGCATTTTGAGTCCCATGTCAACAATACAAGATTTTAGTGAAAGGATTAATGCACCTATGTATTAAATTGTCAGGACGGTGCCATAGTGTAATTCGTGCATGATGTAATCAAAGCTACAAGTCGTCCAACAAATTAAAAATGTGTTTTGGTCTGCAAGAATCTTGTTCAAATTGTTTGCTGATATAAGTGAGTTTGAACCAGTTCAAAGTCAGTTACGCATGGTCAGCACCATGTTATGTTCTCCCCGGGCGGTTTCAGCACCAGAAGTCATGCAGTTGTTAATTTGTCCAATTGCTTGTTCAGCAACAGACTACTCACATAATTCCATGTTGGATTAAACCAGTCTTAACTGATTACACAGAAAATACACAATTTGATTGGTCTGCTATCTGAGAATTAAAAAAGAACATTAAGGGACTGACACTCAAAGTTTGGTGTCATCATCATCATCATCATCATCATCATCATCACCACCACCATCATTAAAATTACAAAAAAAATCTCCTTTTACGCTATCATTTGCTGAACCTCTTAACCCTACTAATAGTATTGTTAGGAGGCTGGATCCTATCTTATATTGGGAGGAATGAAGGGTACATTTTGAACAGCATATCAAACCATCACAAGGCCAATACACACAACCATTCACATTCATATCCACACCTGGGGGCAGTTTGGAGTAGCCAGTTAGCATAACATGCATGTCTTTGGTCTGTGGGAGGAAATCAGAGTACCTGGAGGAACTCCACCCAAGCGCAAGGTAGAACATGCCAACGCCACACAAAAAAGCCCAAGTCTCAGACTTGAGACTAGGACTTTGCTGTGAGGCAGAAGTGCTAACCACTAAACCACCATGCTGGTCACAAGCTAAAGAGATGGCATGGTGCTCAGACACAGGAGCCAGATAATGAGACAGTAACGTAGTCTTGGTGGCAAGTAAATTTAGTCAGGAGGACCGTCAACGGGCAATTGGTATGGTTGAGTTTTCCACAACTCTTCATCATACTCCCATTCCAATACAATCATAAAGCAGATGACTGGTAGAATGGGTTGTGGACGGAGGTGAGGAGAACTGAGATGAAAAGTAGTCCGGTTTGGTCTTGAAGGACCCTGGACAATACACTATGAAGATGAAATGAGAGAAAACATTAATGTGAACAGAGATTTTTTTGTTGTTGTGATCCTTTAAAGTAGTCCTGAGTCGGTGTGTGTGTGTGTGTGTGTGTGTGTGTGTGTGTGTGTGAGAGAGAGAAAAAGAGAGAGAGAGAGAGAGAAACAGAGAGAGACAGAGAGCGAGAACTCTTCTTCATGAAGGTGTGCTGTGACATTCAGCATGGCTCATTCTCTTCACAGCATGTGGTTGCATCCTCAAACTACATCTGAAAATAGCCAGTAGGTCCTCACCCTAAGATTTGTTGGTAATTCTCGTAAAGTCTAGGATGTGTTGTAAATCAACCTTTAGTGAAGTCACACTCATTGTCCCAGTGGGATTTCCAAACACCCCTCCCCCCAGATATTGTGATATTAATGTGTTCTGTCATTGGGTTTTGTTGAATTTCAGCTTTGTGCTGTGGTATAGTAGCTGACAGTTTGCTAATTTAAATTCTCCAAATGTATTCTGGAAGTCGTATTCATCTCATTAAGGCCACTAGGCAGTCGTAGTAGTTTTGAGAATGTGTAAACATTGCTTGTTAAGTGCTGCACTGTGCTACTTATCATCACCCATTTCACTCTCTCTGTATAATACGGCACACTTACAATCAAATATCCCTTCATTATCATAATTCATAAAACTTCTCTTCCCTTCCCTTTTCATCTCTTTACTCTCTCTATTTGGTGTTCATACATTTCATGTTATAATTCAGCACATAATTCACGCAGCAGATTAAGCTCAGTGGTGGCGTGGAGTTCAGTTCATTTTCTGTAACTGCTTAATCCTAACTAGGATCGCTGGCACCCATCTCGGCCGACTCGGGGTGAGAGCAGAGTACACCCTGGACAGCTTACTGCGAGCATCTTCAGTTTTATTTTAGCTCATAATAAAGGGTTACACTCTTGGTCAGTTAGTTTAAATTACTTAGCTGTCCTGGGAGATTTCAACGTCCATGCGGGCAATGACAGGGTGACCTGGAAGAGTGCGATTGGTTGGTATGGCCTGTCCAATCTGAACCCGAATGGTACTTCGTTGTTGGACTTCTGTGCTCATCACGGTTTTGTACATCATGAACACCGTGTTCAAACATAATGGTGTCCATAAGTGCACCTGGCACCAGGACACCCTAGGCTGCAGTTTGATGATCGACTTTGTCGTCATGTCATCGGACTTGTGGCCACATAGACATCCGAGTGATGATATGAGCTGAGCTGTCAACCTATCACCACCAGGTCGTGAGCTGGCCCCAATGCCAGGGAAGTCTGTCTTCCAGACCTGGTAGGCTCAAGCGTATAGTTAGGGTCTCCTGGGAATGTTTGCTGGAGTCTCCTGTCAGAGAAGGCCCTTTAACTCCCACCTCCTGCAAAGCTACAACCACATCCCGAAGGAGGCTGGGATTTGGAATCTGAATGGGCCATATTTCCTGCCTCCATTATTGAGACCGCAGCCCACAGCTGTGGCTAGAAGGTCATTGGTGCCTGTTGTGGCGGTAACTCCTGAAGCTGGTGGTGGACACTAGTGATGATGGGAGGCGTCCAGCTGAAAAAGGAGGCCTATCAGGCCTTATTGGCCTGTGGAATTCCCAAGGCATCAGACAGGTGCTGGCAGGCCAAACGCACTGCAGCCCGAGCTGTCACCGATGCAAATTCTCGGGTGTGGGAGGAGTTCTGTGGGGGCTTGGCAAGCAACTATCGGTTGGCCTCGAAAAGGTTCTGGACCACCATCCGATGCCTCAGGAAGGGGAAGCAGTTCTCTACAAATACAGTTTACAGTGTAAGTTGGGAGAAGCTCACTTCGACTGGAGCTGTTGTCAGGAGGTGGAAGGAATACTTTGAGGACCTCCTCAATCCCACTAACATGCCCTCCGTGGAGGAGGAAGACCCTGGGGGTTTATATGGGGAACCAGCCATCACTGAGGGCTGAGGTCGCTGAGGTAGCCAAAAAGCTCCCCGTGGTCAGGCTCCAGGAACTGGAGAAGATCTGCCCTGAGCAGTGCTCTGAATCTTGTAGGACTGTCTTGGTTGACACGTCTCTGCAACATCGTGTGTTCATCAGGGGGCTGCACCGCTGGATTGGTAAACCGAGGCGGTAGTCTCCTTCTTAAAAAGGGGGCCGGAGAGTGTGTTTCAATTATCCTGGAATGACACTCCTCAGCCTACCCAGGAAAAATTCTGCAGGGGTACTGAACAGGAAGATCCAATCGATTGTTGAACCTCTGATTCAGGAGGAACAATGTGGTTTTCGTCCTGACCGCAACACTTTTCACCAGCTCTATATGCTGTACATGATCTTAGAGGGGGCGTGGGAGTTTGCCCAGTCTGTCCACTTGTGTTTTGTGGATTTGGAGAAGGCTTTCAGTCCTGTCCCTTGTGCTATCTTGTGTGGCATGCTCCAGGAGTATGGTGTACCAGACCCATTGCTACGGACCATTCAGTCTCTGTATCACTGATAGTGCACTTGGTCCACATTGGTAATATTGGGTCGAATTCATGTCCAGTGAGGGTTGGAGTCTGCCAAGGCTGTGCTTTGTCACTTATTCTGTTTCTAAGTTTCATGGACAGAACTTCGAAGCACAATCGCTGCATTGAGGGTTTCTGGTTTGGTATTTCGGGCAATTCCAAAAATGAGACCCTGGGAGGAAGTGCCTGGGGAGCGGGACATCTGGACCTCACTAATTAGACTGCTGCCCCCATGATGCCCCCCGATGCCTGGATTAAGAGAAAGATGATGATGATGATGATGATGATATGTAGTTATTTTGCATCATTTGCATACATTTCTGTATGTTCAGTACAGAATTGTTAATATAAGAAAAACAGTTCCTCTCTGTCAGGTCAGAAGCTGTCCCAGGAAGGAGGCTGGACACGTATGCAAAGTGTTCAGGTTTTATTCATTCATCTATTTTTTAAAATTATTTAATCTTAATAGAGCCACAGGGACGATTCGCATTGAATCAAGCAGAAGGCAGGTTACACCATGAGCAGCTGACGAAGAGCAACCTTGAAATTATGTATAAGTAACGTCCTGATAATTGGAACCCTTATTCATTCATTCATTCATTCTTTAATCCGCTTAATCCTAATTAGAGTCACAGGGAGCCTGGCGGCCATCTCAGGCGACTCTGGGCGAAGGCAGAGTATACCCTGGACAGATCATCAGGCTCTTGTAGGGCAGAAACATGCTAACAGCTATGCAGATACTCTTAACAAAAGTCAGCAATGGTTCTTTTACATGCCTATCACCATAGACTGTGAGAGACATGGCTGGTCTTTTATAACCCATTTAGCTGCACTGGGGGGGGACAGCAGTGACAACCGTTGACAGTGGGGCTTGAACACCCAATCTTAAGATTGGTGATCCAGCACCTCACCACCAGAACCCCACTGCCAATTGGAATCCTTATTAGGAGCTTTTAAATTTGATGGGCGGTGTCAAGTATATGTTCAAGGCACATCAATATTAGCCGTCATGTATGTTAGGAAATGTAGTCCAGAAACTGCATGAATTTCACGAGTCATTGCAGATTGATGATGTGTATTCTATAATATTAGAGTGACCTCGTCGAAGTGAAAACCCAGCTGTGAATTCCGCCTGCATCTGTATGATCTGTACCTTAGAACAGGGGTCCCCAATCTTTTTAATCACTGCAGACCGGTCAACGCTTGACAATTTTACCGCGGATGGGGGGCGGGGTGGTGGTCATAGATTTTTTATATTGTAAATATAATTTATTCATATAAAATATTATTATTATCATTATTATTAATAATAATATTAATAATAGGGCAGTGGTGGTCTAGTGGTATAGGGCGCTGGATTGCTGATCCAAAAGTTGGGGGTTCGAGTCCCACACTCCACAAGGTTGTCACCGTCCCCACCCAGTGCAGCTAACTGGGTTATCAGAGACCGGCCATTGCTCTCACTGTGTATGGTGTGAGGCATGTAAAAGAACCATTGCTGACTTTCGTAAAGAGTAGGCTGCAAAGTCGTCGGATTGTTTCCACCCTGCGATGGCCTGGCGAGCTGTCCAGGGTGTACTGTGCCCTCGCCCGAAGTTGGTTGGGATGGGCACCAGCCTCCCCGCGACCCAAATTAGGATTAAGCAGTTACAGAAAATGAACTGAACTGAATATTAATAATAATAATAATAATAATAATAATAAACACTCCATGAATGCTATGTTTCAACAGCTGAAATAAAGTTGGTTGGGAAGTAGAGCTTGAACTTTTCTAAAAGAAAAAAAAAAAAAAAACAGGTGATGGTGCACCAGCAGGGAGAAGGAAGGCTCAGGTTCAGTCTCGCCCAAAAATCCCCAGTAATGTTTGAAACATGTCCAACTCACCTCTGTTCACACACCGTCCCCTTGTGGGTTACATTTTAGCACTCAAAATGACCGACATGTAACCGAGAGAATCCGGTCATTTTTCAAAATAAAAGACTTTTCAAAAATAAAGATCGTTCAGACTCAGATAATAAATAAAACGGAAATAATTAATTATTTCTTCTGTGGACCGCTACCGGTCACTGGGGACACCTGTTTTATAGGATAAGTGAAATATGGTCTCCACAGGGGACTGGGGAGAATTTAAACACATTTGGTTATCCCAATTATAATCAAATCCAAATTTCATATGACATTGTGAGTTAACATCCGTTTCATTCCTTTGACTGTTTCATTAAATCATTTGACCAGCCTGTCCGTCCAAGGATGATACTCACTGCTGCAGCTGTGGATTCCCAATAATCTGCACAGCTTGTGTAGGACACATGTGATTAACATTAATAAACGAGCGACATCTAAAGACTACATGTAGAGATTTTGCTCCGCTACTTCACAGATCATTGATTCAGTGCTTCTAAGTACAGTATTGCATCGCAGACAGTCATCCTAAATCTTTTCAACAGGATCTTTTTAAAGCTGGCCGCTTTAAAATATCATTATTATGAAGACCACCCCCCACCCCCACCCCCCATACAGGGGGCTCATGTGGTAGTCATTCCCCATCCTGTCTTCTCTCGCAGAGTCATGGACACTATGGCTGGCTCTCCTTATTGGTTCACCATTTGCTCTGTCCCAAACATTGCCTCCTGCTTAGGCCTTGCAGTTGCCTCTACTCAGCAATCTGCCTTCGGTCTCCATGTTTGTTTCTATAGCTTCTACTTCTCTCTTCCTGATCTTGTGCTCTGCATCAGAAGACATGTGACAGAAGTCATAAATTCTATCTAAAGTGGCCGAGCCAGGCACATAAATTACTCAAGTTTAAAAAATGATTCTTACATGAAATTCTGAGAGGCGATGTCTTTTCCTCTGTGTGTGTGTGTGTGTGTGTGTGGTTGTGCGTACGCGCACGCGAGAGAGAGAGAGAGAGAGAGAGAGAGAGAGAGATTCATTGTCAAACAGTACAAAGTGTTTTCTTCTTTTTGCATTTAGTGCCTGCAGGCAAATTGGCTGTCTATGTATTTTCAAGTCTGCACATCATGGCATGACAAAAGAGCTCTTTTTATTTGGGTATTGGTATTGTAGTCCATGTGCACATTATATATTCATTCATTCATCTTCTGAACCACTCAATTCTAATTAGGGTCACAGGGAGGCTGGAGCCCATCTCAGCCGACTCTAGACGAGAGCGGGGTACACCCTCAGCTCACCAGACCATCACAGAGCCAACACACACACACAACCATTCATACTCACACCTTTGGAACAGCTGGTTTACATACTGTACATGTTTTTGGTCTGTTGGAGGAAACCGGAGTAACCTGGAGGAAGCCCCCACACAAACACATGGAGAACATGCAAACTCCACACTGAAACGCCCAAACTGGGAATCGACCTCAGGTCCTTCTTACTGTGAGGTGGATGTGCTAACCACTACACCACCCTGCCACCAACACAATCATTATTTTCTGTAACCGCTTAATCCTAATTATGGTCGCGGGGGGGCTGGCACCCAAACCAGCCGACTCCTAGAGAGGGCAGAGTACACCCCGGATAGCTCGCCAGGCCATCGCAGGGTGGAAACACGCTGATGGCTTTACAGCTACTCTTGTCGAAAGTCAGCAATAGTTCTTTTACACCTCTCACCATAGACAGTGAGAGACATGGCTGGCCTTTGATGACCCAGTTAGCTGCACTGGGAGGACAGCAACAACCTTGTGGAGAGTGGGACTCGAACCCCCAACCTTTGGATCAGCGATACCCTATACCACTAGGCCACCACTGCCCTGCCACCAACATTATATTTGTACTTTTCTGATGCTTTGCTTTACTCCTCGCACAAACACTGCAATACAAATGTTTATCAGTATCTTTCTGTGGTCGATTTATCAACACAGTCGGGGCTGTATACTTTTAGCTCTGATATAGTAAGGCTGTTTTTTTCCTCCTCTTTCCCCCCCTTTTTTTCTTCTAGGTTTCTTGGTGTTCCCCCAGGAAGAGGAAATTGCCCATTGAAAGGACCATTGCCCTTTGACCTGATCTATACAGACTACCATGGACTACAGCAAATGAAGCAACATATGGGCCTCTCCCTCAAAAAGCACAAGTTAGTGTGTATGTGTGTGTGTGTGTGTGTGTGTGTGTGTGTGTGTGTGTGTGTTGATTTGACCAGTAAATATGGCTATACGCTTATACGTCATTGATTATGTTTATACGTTTATATGTACATATGTTTATACGTCATTGATTATGTTTATATGTTTATATGTATATGTTTATGCATCATTGATTATGTTTATACATTTATATGTACATATGTTTATACGTCATTGATTATGTTTATATGTATATGTTTATACGTCATTGATTATGTTTATATGCTTATATGTATATATATTTATACGTCATTGATTATGTTTATATGCTTATATATATATATATATATATATATATTTATTTATATATATATATATATATATATATTTATACGTCATTAATTATGTTTATACGTTTATATGTATATGTTTACACATCATTGATTGACTTTATGCATTTAATTACTTTTTATGAGCTGCATCCTTTGACCTAAGTGGTGAATCATAAACAATAACAAGGGTTTTTTTCTTTTATTTTTCCCTGTTTTCGATCTAATTTAGTCGCATCCAATTCCCATCCATCAGGTAGTGCCTCCCTTATCACATGACTACCTCTGACCAGGGAGGGACGAAATCATGCACACACCCTGTGTGTCACATGCAATGCTAGCCACCAACCTCTTTTGTGAACTGCTGCACATGCGCATTTGGGGCGGGTTAACACACTTGGAGGGAAGGCGCTATCTGCCCCCTTGTATCAATGAGCTCACAGATGCCCATGGTTAGCTGGTGGTTACTTTGAGTGACATGTCTTCACTCCCTCTTGTGAGAGCTCAGCCAATTAGCTCTCACAGACTCCAGTCCATGGACGACTATAGGCTTTAAACTGGATTCAAATTTGCAATCTCCGGGTTAAGCGTCAATCAAGCTTATCAGTGTGCCACTTGGGGAGCCCTCATAAATTACAACAAGTTTGCTAAGATAATGTGGTGCAGGACAATTAAAGGCTTCATGGGTTAAAAGTAGTATTTTCTGTGTGATGTAAAATTTAATTTGGAGCCAGTGCAGTGTAGATCACATAAGAACTCTTGTCGCAGGGTTCTGGTCTATCTGGAGCGTATTCAGCCTCTGCATGGACAACCAGACACATTACAATAATCCAATCAAAAGCATAAACAAGTTTTTCTGCATCATGCAGTGGCATCGTATTTTATTTATATTGCTGAAAAGATGACCCCATGACCCAAGAAGAATTTTGTGATTTGGCAAATGAAAGGAGAAATAACATTTGCAAACCCATTTTTAAACCATTTGCAAACATTTAAACATTTAAACATAGGGAGGTGGTGGTCTGGTGGTAAAGGTGATGGATCACTGATCCTAAGGTTGAGGGTTCAAGCCCCACTCTCATTGGGTTGTCACTGCCACCACCACACACACACACACACACACACACACACACACACACAACCCCCAACCCCTCGTCCAGCTAACTGTGTTATCAAAGGCCGGCCATGTCTCTGGTCTGTCCATGGTGACATGCTGCAAAAGAACCATTGCTGACTTTCAACAAGAGAAGCTGCAAAGTCATCAACGTGTTTCTGCATTGCGATGGCTTGGCAAGCCATCCAGGATGTACTCTGCCCTTGCCCAGAATCGGCTGAGATGGGCCATGACCCTAATCATGATTAAACGGTTCAGAAAATGAATGAGTCTGCCAGCATGAAATAACTAACTACTTCTATCAGGTTTTGGAAGAAGATTGAGCCTATCCAAGCTGCCTTCATGCAAGAGGCAGGGCATATCCTGAACAGCCTACTGCAGGGCTAATATAGACACAAACAACTTCACAGAGATAGTTCCTTCGCCATGATCTTAGCCCTGAATCTTACCTCTGGAAGGCCAAAAGCACAGTATGCAAACAATGGTCATATATAGAGCTGAGTTATCAGAGGCACAGCATGTTATTAAAAATGTCGGGGGGGAAAAAACTGGGTATACACTGAATATCAAACACAACAACCAATGCCTTTGTGATGACTGGCAGAGATATACAGGGAAACGAAATTGTAAGAGGCATGTGAAAATAAAGCCTTCTTTAGTGTGGGTGTAAATATGAGTGCTGACAGGTCTGGTGGTGGCCATGTCATATTTTACACAGAAGCAGGTAACTGCTTTGTGAGATGCAATGCTGGGATGTGTCGTGCACACTGGAGGCAGATGAAGTTGTGACAACCAGAAAAGATCCAAAAGCTACAACATTTAATCACGCTTTTAACCTCATTAAGACTCATGTTTATATTCATCAAATAGTTTATGTGAATAATTAAAATATTATATTAGCCAGTGCCCCCCCAATGACATAATGTAAGTTAGATCAGACAGTCTCTGGTCTGTCTATGGTGTGAGGAGCATGTAAAAGAACCATTGCTGACTTTTAGCAAGAGTAGCTGCATAGCTGTCAGGTGTTTCTGCTCTGCGATGACCTAGTGAGTCATCCAGGGAGTACTCTGGCCTCGCCCGGAGTTGGCTGAGATGGGCACCAGCTTCCCTGTGAACCTAATTAGGATGAAGAGTTTCATAGAATGAATGAATGTAAACGTGTTGTCACACTGCAGAATAACGCTGAGGAAAACGCAAGAATTTGAACCCACCAGCTACTGATAGATCCGTAACTCTGAGCCGTTGCCCTCAGCTCAGATATGTCCTCTGAAGCTGTAACACACACTGATTCTCTGAATCTTGATAACGTGACACAGTAGTTATCATAGTAGAATCCTGTGTTCAAATCTCAGAGTCACCCTGCTATGGTTGGGCTCTCGTGTAGACCATCAAGTGTATATTGCATTAAGGAAACAAAGATGATTGCGTAATGTTTTATAAACAACGTACAGGGATCCCTCACTTTCCGCGGTTAATTGGGACCCCCGCGACCTCCAAATTCCGTGAAGTAGGATCAACCCCCCCTGACTGATGTATACGTACATGTATACCACATTTGATGTAATAAGCGCCCTGCTCCAATAAACACACCCCCTTTTTTTTTTTTTTTTTTTTTCTTACGTCTAATAACCGCCCATGTGTACTGGGAGCAAAATTGTTGATCAAACTTACCAATTTTTTTGGTTGACTTCTGGTGTCGCTGTTGTCATGAGAAGACGCAAGTTTGGATGACTACATTCAAACCCGAGCTAAAACCAGCACTGATAAAACATCTGAGCCAACGAACATGCCGACCACACCGGCAACTATTCCTGTACCGGCTGACCCGGTGCAAGACAACCTCAAAGAGTTCACTGCTGAACTGCTGAGTAAAATGGAAAAAGAAAGATGAAATTAAGGACTTGCATAACAAGATCAATGACATTTTAATCTCCATCTCGCATAATGCCAAGCAGATCGAGGAGAATAAACACGAAATACAAAAGGTGAGAGAGGAGATGGCTGCAATTGAAAGGAGGTGTGGCAACAAGTTACTTACCCAAGACCTTTATTTTCGGAAGCGTAACTTGCTCATGTATGGTATTCCCGATAGTAAAGACCCTTGGTCTGCGCTTGTGTAACGTTGTACTTCCCTCGGTGTGAAAGAGCCAGAAAAAAATCCTCTGTGTCAACATCCACCGACTACCACAAACAAACACCGATCCAGCTAATTTCCGCCCCAATATGTACAAAACCCATCATAATAAAGTTCGTCAAAATGGCCGATAGGGAGCGCATTATCAACGCCACCCGCAAGGGATGGTCCTACCTACGAGCGCACAGGATTAGTATCCATACTGATCTCCCTGTTGGCCTTAAGGAATTGAGGGGAAACCTGGCGAACAAAGCGTGGAATCTCTGGGAAACAGAAAATCCAAACCAGGATCCTGGAGCAAGGATTAACGATCACTCTTCAGACCAGGAAAAATTCCAAGGAAAGCTGGAAGACTGTGGACTCTGTTACTCCATGATTGTGTGTTCATCAAATTGCAGACCTTTGTTTACTGAAAAGAAATAATGTTTCTCCTCTTCAGATCTTCGTGTGTGGTGCTGAACTCGAACTGTGATTAGTGGACACTTGTGTGACCTCAAATTCATGTATAAATTCATTTCAAAAGCCAAGGTTTGGAAACTACTGGCAGTGTCACCATTTCATTTTTTCTTCTTTTTTTTCTTCTTTTTCTTTATTCATTTCTTTTCCCAAAGTTAATTTATTTTTTATTTTTTCTTTATTTTATTTTTTTCTTTATCTATCCAAAAAAGGTTCCCATGTACTTACAAATATAAAACAGAAGTTAGATTTTTTTCCCCTTCTATGTCCATTTTACATGTACTTATACCCACATAGGTTTTCATATTGACAATGACATGGTGCTAAACCAGATTCTTTTCTATCTCTTTAGTACCAATAGCCACATAGTTTCTGTTATTTACTTGATTTTTGTGCGACTGAGACAATTGCTTAGATTTTCCATCCATTTAGCCATTTAGACCAAATGCTAGAGGAGTGTGTCTGTCTTCTTTTTGGCTTTTTCGCTTTTTTTTTTTTACTCGGGAGTCGCCACAGCGAATCATCTGATTCGCATGTTTGATTTGGCAGAGGTTTTTTACGTCGGATGCCCTTCCTGTCACAACCCTTTTAGCAAGGGACAGAAATGCGCTGATGGCTTTGCAGCTACTCTTTAGGAAAGTCAGCAAAGGTTCTTTTACATGCCTCTCACCATAGACAGTGAGAGACATGGCCCGCCTTTGATAACCCAGTTAGCCGCACTGGGGGAAATGCTAGAGGAGTAGCTATACTATTTAATAATGATATAGATCTCACTATCCACAGAACCATCCAAGACGAAATGGTAATTTTATCATTGCTGATATCTCGGTAGAAGAAAAAAAGATTTACACTTACAAATTTACTAGCATATGGTCCAAATATGGATGATCCAAATTTATATATCAGGCTTTTCGAAAATATATCCTCTTTTGTCAATTATTCTTTATTTATTGTAGGTGATTGGAATCTCTTTCTAGACACCTCTATGGATCTAGAAAATTATAAGCATGTAAACAATCCTAAAAGAGAAGTACAGAGAAGGTCAGAAGGAGCTGCATTGTGCCTTTGTGGATCTGGAGAAAGCATATGACAGGATGCCAAGAGAAGAACTGTGGTATTGCATAAGGAAGTCTGGAGTGGCAGAGAAGTATGGTAGAGTGGTGCAGGACATGTATGAGAGATGTAAGACAGTGGTGAGGTGTGCTGTCGGCGTGCCCGAAGAATTCAAGATGGAAGTGGGACTGCATCAAGGATCAGCTCTGAGCCCCTTCTTGTTTGCAATGTTGACAGACAAGCTGACAGATGAGGTTAGACAAGAATCTCCATGGACTGTGATGTACAGATGCACATTGTGATCTGTAGTGAGAGCAGAGAACAAGTGGAGGAAAATCTAGAAAGGTGGCGTTATGCCATGGAAAGGAGAGGAATGAAGGTTAGCCTCAGTAGGTCAGAATACATGTACGTGAATGAGAATGATCCAAGAGGAACGGTGAGGTTACAGGGAGCAGAGATAAAGAAGGTGGAGGATTTTAAGTACTTAGGTTCAACAACCTTGAGCAATGAAGAGTGTGGAAAAGAGGTGAAGAAGCGTGTGCAGGTAGGTTGGAATGATTGGAGAAAAGTGTCCGGTGTGATGTGTAATAGGAAGGTATTGGCAAGAATGAAAGGAAAAGTGTACAAGACGGTGATGAGGCCAGCGATGTTGTATGGTTTAGAAACAGTGGCGCTGAGGAAAAGACAGGAGGCAGAGCTGGAGGTAGCAGAGACGAAAATGTTGAGGTTCTCTTTGGGAGTAACGAGGATGGATAGGATCAGGAATGAGCACAGAGGTTTTGGAGACAAAGTCAAAGAGGCTAGATTGAGATGGTTTGGACATGTACAGAGGAGGGATAGTGAATATACTGGTAGTAGGATGCTGAGGAACTACCAGGCAGAAGGCATAGAGGAAGACCAAAGAGAAGATTTATGGATGTGGTGAAGGCGGACATGAAGGTAGTTGGTGTAAGAGAAGAAGATGCAGAAGACAGGGTGAGATGGAGGCAGATGATTTGCTGTGGCGACTCCTGAAGGGAACAGCCGAAAGGAAAAGAAGAAGAAGAAGAAGAAGAAGAAGTAAACAATCCTCAATCTAAGTACATTGTCTTAGAAAACTCACAAAACCTCGATCTTATAGATATATGGAGGAAATTGAATGAGAACTCTAGAAAATATACATGGTGGAAAATGAATCCAAGGAAACAAGCAAGATTAGATTTTTTTCTTGATTTTGCAAGATATCGTTGATATTACTCTGGATTCAGATAACCCCCCAAGATACAAATCGGATCATTCAGCTATATCTTTAACTCTTTCAAACTCTGTAAATCAAACAAGGGGAAAGGATATTGGAAATTTAACACTTTATTACTTCTTCATCCTGAATATAGCAAATTAGTCAAATCTATCCTAAAAGAAACAATTGATGAATACTGTACTCCGAAATGGACTGTTCTTACTCTAACAATATTGATCTGGATTCTGATAACGTTAAACTTAAAATAAGTGACAGCCTATTTTTAGAAACTTTTTTTTATGAAAGTGAGAGGCAAAACTATGTCTTTTGCTTCTTTTTAAAAAAAGAGGTAAATATAAGACTACAGAACTGGAAGGAAAAAATGAAAGACTGCGAAGATAATATCAGACAAAATTTTCAAAATATTGATGAAAACAGTCTTTCTGAACTCTCAAAATATAAGACAGAACTGGAGCAATTGAAAGAAGAGGAAATGAAAGGTATTCAGATAAGAAATAGAATTCGATGGTACGAAGAAGGCGAAAAACCCACAAATTACTTTTGTAGCCTTGAAAAAACATCTTTTGTCAGCAAATCTATAAATGAAATCATAACTGATAATAATGATGAAATAACAAATAGCGCATCAATTTTGAAACAGCTGAGAACATTTTATAAGACCTTATATTCAGTAAATGATGACGTCAAGCGGACGGCTGATCTTGATAATATCCCCACACCCATCCGAAATGATGATTTAAAAAATAAACTAGAAAGGGACATGGAAATGGAGGAAATTAATTTTGCAATTACGAATATGAAAAATAATAAAAGTCCTCGTATAGATGGATTTCCAATTAATTTTTTTATTTTTAAATTTGCAAAGATTTGAAACTGTGGATTCTTAGATTTATTAATGATGTCTCTAGTAAAAACGAATTATCTTTGACAATGAAGTGGGAAGTTATTACTCGCATACCCAAAGCGAACCAGATAGAAAAAGGTTGAAAAATTAGAGACCAATTACTCTTTTTAATGCACTACACAAAATAATCAGCTCTCGTATATGCAACCGCTTGAAAAAGACATTAGACTCGCTCATACATGAAAATCAAACAGGCTTTATTCTAGATAGAACTATCAGTGAAAACACAAGATTGTTTTACGACATAATGCTTGAAACTAAACAAAGAAATATGCCAGGATTACTTCTTTTGATTGATTTTGAAAAGGCATTTGACACAGTTTCTAAAGATTTCATGAACTTAGTACTCACTTAATTTGGTTTTGGCCCATAAATCATAAGATGGGTTAATATATTGACAAGTTCTTGTGTGATACAAAATGGACACTTATCCGATGTCTTTGATAATGAAAGAGGCTGTAGACAGGGCGACCCTCTTATCGCCACATTTATTTCTTTTTGTTGCTGAAATTTTAGGCTGTATGATTAGAAATAATGATAGAATTAAAGGCAATGTTATTGATAAAGAGGAATATAAATGAGGTCAATATGCTGATAATACGGAATTATTCCTTGATGGTACTGAAGAAAGTTTATATGTAAATAGTGACACATTGAATACCTTTTACAGGATGTCAGGCCTGAAAATGAACATAGATAAGACTAAAGCAATTTGGTTTGGTGCTAAGGCAGGAAGTGAAGAGACGCTATGTAAAACCTTGAACATTGAGTGGTATAAGGGAGATTTTGAAGTACTTGGAATCAAATTGATTCCAAGCCTTAATGATCTATGGGTGATCAATACTAGAAAAAGACTAGAAGAAATAAACAGATCATTAGCTTTGATTGGTAAAATTACTATACTGTAATAAAAACCCAACCCCTTTCAAAATTAGTTCACATTCTCAGCTCACTCACAAATACACCAGATGACTTTATCAAATCCCTTGAAAAGATATTTTTCAAATTCATTTGGAATGACAAAAATGATGAAATTAAAAGGACTTCTATGAAAGGATCAAAGACTGAATGTGGGGTGGGTATGGTTGATATAAAAACATTTATTGAAGCATTAAAACTTTCCACTCTTAGTAGGTATTGCAAAAAAATCAACTATGGCAAACCCCTGCAATATAGCTTACAAAGATATGTTCAGCTATTGAGTCAATATCGATAATAAACTCAACATTAAATAACCCTTACTGGAGAGATGTTATAAAAGCCCGGGGTTCTTATTGTAAAAAATTTCAAGTCAAAGATGACAACATTGGTGACATTTTTGCTGAACCATTATGGCTCAATCAGAATTATAAAAACCCCACTCATGTTATTCAGCACTGGGCTGGTAAGGGCATTTTGACTGTTCAAGACTTATAATAGGTACAATATTAGATTATAACTATCTGCTTTATATCTTCTTTTCTTTTGGCTTTTTCCCGTTCTCGAGAGTCGCCACAGCGAATCATCTGATTCGCACATTTGAATTGGCATGGGTTTTTACGACGGATGCCCTTCCTGTCACAACCCTTTTAGCAAGGGACAGAAACACGCTGACGTCTTTGCAGCTACTCTTTACGAAAGTCAGCAATTGTTCTTTTACATGCCTCTCACCATAGACAGTGACAGACATGGCCCGCCTTTGTTAACCCAGTTAGCCACACTGGGGGGGACAGTGACAACACTGTGGGGACTCCAGCCCCCAACCTCAGGATCAGCGATCCTGCGCCCTATCCACTAGACCATCACTGCCACTAACTATCTGCTTTATATCATACCTGATAATTGTTAAAAGGCTATCAAGAACTTAAGAAATTTCCCTTTCGAGACCCTGTTGATTAGTGTCTACCACAGAAATATCTTAAAGAATTCCAAAGATTCGAGGTTTTTTTTATGAAAAATTCATAGCTACAAATGACAAACTTGAAGTGTTCGAAAAATGGGAAAAAAATATTTATAGATCAGTTTTTAATGTATATAGATATAAAATGAAAGCTGTCAAGCTTCTTGATTTTCATTTCAGATTTTTGCAGAGAATTGTTTATACCAAAAAGGAATTATTGAAAATGAATATGATTGATAATGATGTGTGTGGTTTTTGTCATGATATATGCCTGAGAGTACCTGTCATGTTTACTGGGAATGCTGTGAAACTGTGAAATTTTGAAACGAACTTTAACTTTGGATTAATTGTAATTTACCACAAAATCAAACTACAGTATTACAAAATATTTGATTTGGTTTGGCACATTGCAAAATAATGCATTGCTAAATCAAATCATTCTTTCTGAAAAAAATATATTCATTTATGTAATATGAAACAAACAATTCCCAAATTTTCCAATTACAAAAATGTCTTAAAAAGAAATATTTTATGTGGAGGAATTTATTTCAAGGAGAAATAATGATACTGAAAATTTCAACTTGAAATGGAATTCATTAATTCCCATATTTAAACATGAACTGTCCTTAATCTTATAGCTGTGTGTAGAGTTCACAATCTCTTGTTATTATTTTTGCTTTTTGTAACCATGGGAACCAATAAAAAAAACGTATCAATTTTATTCGATCAGTCTCAGTAACGGTACAATGAGGCATTCGCTGCCTGTAAAAGTGAGTTTATGTGGTATTTCAAGACCCCCTGCCACTGGGGAATGTCTATAATGTTCATCAGTAGCAACACGTTTGATCGTTCCGCCCTGCTTTAAAAAACAGGAAAATATTTTGTGTTCTCTCTTGGTAAATGTCCAACAACCGATGAATCATTAGAAACTGCTACAGCAAAACTATGGGATGTTCTGAATGAACGGAGCGATGAGCCAGATATGGACCAATCAGAAAGTGATGACGAGTATTTTTCACACAATTCTCCTGCTCACTAACTTCATAAAATTAAGCACGTTCCTGGCCATGTGCTTTTCGACGTGCCATGTGCTAAAGTTGACCTTTGTGTTGATTGGCTCGATTTTACATCGGGGAAAATAATTAAAGGAATAGCACCAGGAGGGAAAATTAAAGGGTCTTTTTTTTTAATTATGCTGTTTTCTGTTTATTTTCAGCTTTTGTGTAAGTAATTTGGTTGATACTGCAAAATGGATGACACAAATACCAGTAAAATTCTTTTATTGCTCTGTTATTATTCATGTTTTCCACCTCCATGGTAATAAGCACTTACCGTTCCACTCCGCTGGTTACATTTTAATAAGCACCCACCCATTCCGATTTTTTAAGTGCCCTGGGCTCTTGTTACGTTGAATGCGGTATGTGTATATAATATCAATAAATACATATTCAATGCTATAAATGTTTATAATAACAATTAAACATTAAAATAATAATTCATAAGATGTAAATAAAATATAAATACACACACATACAGACACACGTGCACTCTCAGATGTGCACCTCACATAAAAATGTAAGTGGTTTTGTTGGGGGGGGGGGGGGGGGTTCGGGGCTTATTTTGTTTTTGTTTGTTTGGGTTTTTTTTTTGCATAATTGGCCTTGGTTTTGTGGCATTTTCCTCAACGTTTTCCCCTATTCTTCCTTAATTTCCTTATTTTTTTATTTGATGATTTTTTTTAAAAAAAACTGCGATGCACTGAAGCCACATGAATTGAAGAGCAAAGTAGTGAGGGATCCCTGTACTCTAAAATACATAGCTTTTTTGTTTTTTTGCAGTATACTCCTGAAGTGCTTTGAATCATTTGCCTAGTAATAAAATCAGTCTTGTACCACTATGTTCATCACCCTTAATCTATATAATTATCATTTAATTTTCTGGAATGCTTTATCCTGTATTAAGGGCACAGAGAGGCTTGTGCCCATCCTAATCCACCCCGACAAAAGGAAGGGTTCATCCTGAACAGCTCACTCATCCATCACAGGGCTATCACATGCTCACAGCCTTTCACACTTATACCTAGGGGCAATTTTCTAGCAGCCAGTTCTCCTATTGTGCATGTCCTTGTACTGTGGGAGGAAACTAAAGGGAATTTATATCATAATGCTCTAATTTGATTACAAATAGTTACATGGCACATTTATGGAGGTGTGAAAGATTATTATATCCCTGTTTTGAGGTTTACTGCATTCTATAATGAGTTTTAATAAAAATAAACAAAATAATAATAATAATAAAAGGCTTTATGCGCTTGGCTTACATCAGGGCACTAGCTCCAGGCGTCTTCCAACAAAGTAATTATTCATTAGTGTGCTCTGACAATTTCTTCATTCTGGTTGACTTGTTCCTCAGTTTGATTTTCATTCATTATTATAGTACAGATTAATACAATTTTCAGGACTTAGCATGACGTTATGCAGCTCAGTGCTCTCCCTTCCTCAGGAGTTACATCAAAAATGCCAGTCTGAATCATATCTCTCCACTTAAGAAGTTATTTTCTTTTGTTTTCATTCTCTCATTGTCTCTTGGGTTTGTAAAATATTCTGCAGCTGCATCAAGGATACATATACAAACTGTTGTCAATTACATCGGTCACAGCATTAATACTTTTTTGTTGTTTTGGCAGATGTCATATTCGAGTGATTGACTCATTTGGTACTGAACCGGCATATAACCACGAGGAATATGCCACACTGCATGGTTACAGGACCAACTGGGGATACTGGAACCTTAACTGCAGACAATACATGACCATGTTCCGTAAGTATCAATATCTGTATGTATGTGTGGTGTATATCTTTTTTTTTTTTTTTTTTTTTTTTTTTTTTTTTTGGGGGGTAGCACTCTGGGAGAGCATTTTAAAAGGATTAGGTGTAAGTAAGCCTGACAGTTGTCTTTGTGTGTTGAGTGTGTATGGTTTTAGCTCACTGGGCTTCAACTGCTCGTAACGATTGCCCATGCTGTGA
>CM045740.1:16570724-16593224 GCA_024760905.1 Plotosus lineatus
AGTCGCAGTGTAATACTAGATATACACGACTTGACCATCAGACCCAAATGCAGCTTCTTCTCAAAGTTGGTGCCACAAAGTTGAAAGCACACAATTTTGCAGAATATCTTCATCTCCTGTTGGGGTATTATTTCCCATATTTTGCACAAAACCCTACTCCACACGTAAGCCTACTGCGCTAGGTGTTCCCATCTGTCATTAGTGCCTGACCTTAATAATGCTCTTCTGCTCTCGTCACAAAATTTAGTGGACAGCCTTCCCAGAAGTGTGAACTTGACTATAACAGCAAAAAGGAATAGAACCTGTACTCCAACTGTCAGGAAACGCATATGGGTGCTGTGGTTAACTGTCCATAAACATTTGTCCATGTAGTGTATAAAAAAGAGTATCTAGCAGAGTTCACATTGTCAAATGCTAATATACAGCAAGTGGTTCCAAAATTAAGGCCAAAATATAGATCATCATGAAAACAAAAGAACAACAGCTTAGATATATAAATATATTATAGAACACAAACAAAACTTGGATTGTTTAAGTTCACTTACATTTTTTTTTTTTCAGCTTTTTGTAGGATTTGGCTTTCCTTATGAGGGTCCCGCCCCTTTGGAGGCCATAGCCAATGGCTGCATTTTCCTTCAACCCAAATTTCATCCACCTCGTAGCTCTCTCAACAATGAGTTCTTCAGAGGGAAGCCCATGTCCAGAGAGGTGAGGTCTCACTCTTCAGCAAAGAGTAATTGGAATTTCCAGAACCTGAATGCCTGGTGCCTGTGAAAAAAAGAAAAAGAAAAGAAGAAAAAAAAAATCAAGTGCAATTTTGCATCTATTGTTCGCAGATGCATTTCTGAAGATGTAGCTCATTTCTAGTTGGAGCTGTACAAGGGTACTAATTATATTTCTTATCCCCGAGGTCAAAGTAGATCTAATAAAATGTTGTCATCTGAATTGAATTGTTTATATTATATATATATATATATATGTATGTGTGTGTGTGTGTGTGTGTGTGTGTGTGTATGTGTGTATGTGTGTGTGTGCGCATCTAATATTTGCCTGTACAAACATACTGCTGCGAATTAAATAATTTGGAAGGAAAGGTGGCTGAGTTATTAGTATTGTCAGCACATGGAAAGAATGTCTAATATCTCATTTCACCTGGGAGCGTTTCTATATGGAATTTGCATGTTCTCCATTTTGCTCCGAGTTCCTTCCTCAGTCTAAAAGCATGTGTTTAGGTCAGCTGCACAGTCTCAATTCAAATTGATGTGGAAATGAGTCTGTGTATTAAAGGGTAAAGTCCTTTGGGCTTTTTACACCTGAGCTTAGTGGCTCATCCCTGGTTTCCATAGCATGAAGCAACCAGGAATACAACTCCTCCTTGTTGGGACACTAGTCCATTGCAGGTTACCTTCCCAGTATATTTTTACTGGTACCCATTAATACTGCTGGGTGTCCAGAGGCACACTTTTGCTTAAGACCTTGTCCAGGGGTCTTAGCACAGTGGGGGTCTAACTGGGATTCGAACACACAACCTCCCGACCATAAGCCCAGCACCCTAACCACTACGCCACCGGCGTCTCTTTATTTGGCCTGAAATAAATGTGCATTCTATGGCTTGGCCTCATAAACCTGTTCAGGGTGTACCCTTTCTCAGACCCATAGTCAGCTAGGAATTAATCCAGTTTCCCCTGTGATCCTAATAGATAAGTGGTAAAATTAATGGATGGATTCCGTCTAGTTCAGGGGTCGGGAACCTATGGCTCGCGAGCCAGATGTGGCTCTTTTGATGACTGTATCTGGCTCTCAGATAAATCAGATGGCCTCTCTTAACAGAATAACGAATACATAATTTCACTGTCATTTAAATTAAAATACAAAAAAAGCCATCAAATAAAACAAAAACTGATGAATAAATCTCGCGCATTTAAAGCTATACGTCTATTTTCAATGCCACGTCACTGTGGCACGCTGCGGAGAGCCAATCCTTTCTGTACGCCAGTATGCGGACTTGTCCGATACCGTGAAACTCTAATTTTATTGGATTATAACAACAGCTACAGACTGCGTGTGTTGTTTTGAGAAAAGAGGTAAATTTCCCTCGTTTTTGATCAGCTCATTTACACAAAGCCACGCACAGCTGGCAAGCAAACACAAATGGACAGACATGGAAAAACTTCAACCCTCAGACCAGTTGATTGCCAAAACGTGGGACGCGCTTCCTGTCACATAAACACTGCAGTGTGAGTCCTGTCGTATTGATCATGTTTGGCTCCACATGCACACGCGCGCAGTCCTTCTCACACCTGAAAAGCATCAAGACCAACCTGCAATCATGTTTAATACAGTAGATGGAAGCTTAGATGCCTGCATGAAGCTGAACCTCAGCAGGTATCAACCAGACTACAAAGCCATCAGTGACACCATGCAGCACCAGAAGTCACATTAATAGTAAGAAGTACTTTTCTTATTAATAAATAACTTCGTTATGAAAATGTCGTTTAAAATAAAATCAGTCATATATTCATATATTCATAAATATAGTCTCTTTTTTTTGGGCTCTCTTGGTCAAAAAGGTTCCCGACCCCTGGTCTAGTTTTTGGAAATAGTTTGTTCAAATAAGGCAAAAACTACAAAAATATCCACTGAACAGTCACAAGTTCTTTAAACTTCTGTAAAGTTCTGTAGACTTAATTAAGAAGAAGAAAAATAGAGCGAGAAAGGTCAGTAGTGGCCTGGTGGTAAGGTGTTAGCTTAGCATTCTGTCGGTTGGGGGATCAAGCCCAACAATAAACAGGTTGTAGCTGTTGTCCCACAAGTGCAGCTGACTGGGTTATCAAAGGCTGGTCTTGTCTTTCACCGTCTATGGTGAGACATTCAGATAAAAGAACCATTGCTGGCTTTTGCCAAGAGTCGTTGTATAGTTGTCAGCGTGTTTCTGCCCTGCAATGGACTGGCGATCTGTCCAGGGTGCACTCTTCCTTCGCCACGCATTGGCTGAGATGGGCACAGATTAATCAGTTCAGAAAATGAATAAATGGAGAAAGACGTGATTGTTTACAGTTATGCTTTTTTTTTTTACATACATGGCAGATTCTCTTATCCAGAACAGTTTTTAAAAATTAAAATATACCTTATTTTCATTGTAGCTGGATTAAGATCCTTACCAAAGAGCATAGCAGGGCATTCTAATGGTTCAGAGCTTATAACCACCTACGCGCTAGTGTAAGGCCTGAACCACTTATGTACAGCTGTGCATCATACACCAGATTCTTAAAGCCAACACCGCAGATTTGTTTACTGAAGAATAGGGGAAAAGTTGAGGAAAATACCTCAAAACAAGGCCAATTATGCAAAAAGAAGCCAAACAAATAAAAATTTAAAACAACCCAAAACCCCGCAACAAAACTATAAGGATTCCTCACTTTCCGTGGTTAATTGGAACCGAGATCCCCACACGACCACCGAATTCCGCGAAGTAGGATCACCCCCCCAACCCCCAGAGACTGATGTATAAGTACATGTACAGTGGTACCTCACCTTACGATAGTCCCAGCAAATGAAAAATCCAGTTTACAAAAAACATTTTCCAAAATGTTTTGTCTCTGTATACAAAACAAGTTCTCCTTACAAAATGCGCCATTCAAACATTCAAACGCGCCATTCAAACATTCAAATAATGCACGAGCTGCTCTCCCATTGACTGTCTTCCAACATCTCACCCTGCTGGCCTCCCATTGGCTTGGAAGGATGACGCAGCTCCCTCCCATTGGCTATTATGGAGCACTCATAATGCTTTTCGTGTAAAGGACAGAGTTACTGTTGTTTCATGAGTCTTTCGAATGTGCTCATTGCAACGTTATCTTTTAGCTCAGGTTTTTAACCTTGCATAAACATTTGTAAGCTTATAACTCTGCTAAGAAAACATGGTCAACACGTGCACACACACACACACACACACACACACACACACACACACACACACGTGTATGATTCCCAGTGCGAGTGAAAAGAAGAAGTGGGCTCGTGGCATGCGGTTGAGTGATATCGCAAAGGTATATGGCCAAACCTATCTCATCGGTACAATATTGAAGCAGAAGGAGGCCTTAAAAGGTATGCTTTTATCATTTCTAAAGGGTTTAGGGGGTTTTGGGGGCCTTGGAACGAATCACACGTTTTACATATAAAATGCAGTTCAATTTGCGAAAAAAAAAAAAGGTTCCGAAAAAGGCTCTGGAACGGATTAATTTCGTAAGGTGAGGTACCACTGTATATGTTTATATAATATCAATAAGTATATATTCAATGCTATAAATGCTTATAATAATGATGAACCATTAAAAAATAATGCATCAGATGTAAATAAAATATAAATACACACACATATAGACACAGACGCGTCTGTATGTGTGTGTATTTATATTTTAGTTACATCTTATGCATTATTTTTCAATGTTTAATTGTTATTATAAGCATTAATAGGGTTGAAAATCTATTTATTGATATTGTATACACATATACAGTACATGTATGTATACGTCAGTCGGGGGGGTTGAATTCCTACTTCGCGGAATTCGGTGGTCATGGGGGGATCTCGGTCCCAATTAACCGTGGAAAGTGAGGGATCCCTGTGTTTTACTTAACAATTAAGTTTACAGTGTACAGGGCTTGTAGTGGGTGTCTTACAAATTTTTGTTTCATTCACACAACAACAAGCGTACATTGGTACACTGAATGTCAGTCGTGTTTTTTTTAACTATTCTCCTGGGGATATGATTTTGGGGCAGCATGAAATGATCATTGAAATGATCATGAACATGATGCCTTTATCTGGCATTTGAATCTTGCAGACTTCCTCCTTAATTACGTATGTTAAAACTGCCATGGAAGTCATTAAAAAAGCTTAAATTCGACTTTATCCTGTATCTGCATGTGCACGTTATATAATGTTGCTCACATAGCTTGTTTTATTCAGGTATCTTCTCAACACCCCTATGCTGAGCAGTACATTGGCAGACCACACGTCATCACTGTGGACTATAACAACCTAGAGGAAACTGAAGCGACGATTAAAGAAATCCTGAAAGCAAAGGTGAACTGAAATTCACCAAAAACAGTAAAATACCAATATGTATTTAAAATATGTTAACGCTTAAGAATTTTAGTAATTCATTAATTTTTGTTCATTTTTATTTATCTGCTTTTCAAATTCAGTATATTGAGAGTTATGGACATCTACAGGCCTGTTGCCGTACTTGCTTAACATTTGAGTCAGTAAGTAAGGTAATGGGCTTTTGACACCCAAGCCATAGTGGCTCATCGGACCGCTGCTTATTCCCGGTTTCCATAGCGTGAAGCAACCAGGAGTCCAACTCCTCCTGGATGGGACACTAGTCCATCGCAGGTTATCTTCCCAGTATATTTTTACTGGTACCCATTTATACTGCTGAGTGGACAGAGGCACACTTGTGGTTAAGATCTTGCCCAGGGGTCTTAGCACAGTGGGGGTCTAACTGGGATTCGAGCACACGACCTTCTGATCATGAGCCCTGCACCCTAACTACTATGCCACCGGCCCCACAGACAATAAAATAAATTTGAGTCAAGTAGACCATTGATATTATTTATTTAGTTATTTATTTTTGTACTTTTACAGTTATGGATTTAGTAAGCATTTCGGACAAGTTAGCTTAAATTTGG
Organism: Plotosus lineatus; assembly: GCA_024760905.1. Lineage (NCBI taxonomy): Eukaryota > Metazoa > Chordata > Actinopteri > Siluriformes > Plotosidae > Plotosus > Plotosus lineatus. The sequence continues at coordinate 16,576,419 of CM045740.1, forward strand.
AATCCACCGCAACATTTTAAGGGCACAGGGCAGTGGTGGCCTAGTGGTATAGGGTGCTGGATCACTGATCCTAAAGCTCAGGGTTCGAGTCCCACTCTGCACAAGGTTGTCACTGTCCCACCCAGTACAGCTAACTGGGTCATCAAAGGCCGGCCATGTCTCTCACTGTCTATGGTGAGAGGTTCATGTAAAAGAACCATTGCAGACTTTCGACAAGAGTAGCTGCATAGCCGTCAGCGTGTTTCTGCCCTGTGGTGGCCTGGTGAGCTGTCCAGGGTGTACTCTGCCATTGCCCAGAGTCGGCTGGGATGGGCACCAGCCTCCCCGCGACCCTAATTAGGATTAAACGGTTACAGAAAATGAAAATGAATGAATGTTTTAAGGGCCACTTATGTGGTGGCTTTTATTTCCCAATGCAGGCGGGTGGGGCTGAAGTTTATTTTTTAAGTTCAATGTCAAAGTGAAAACTTTTTTAATCTCAGAAATAACTTTTGAGATTGAAGTTAGAATGCTTCTGGGGGGGAAATGGCAGGAGCATTAATCATTTTTGGAGTAATTCATCTCCTCAACAAGAAACAGAGACATGATCAGTTGTTCCTCCCTTTTCAACTATAACTTGTGTTCCACACAAGTGTGTACGTGTGTGTACACGGCTGCTGGTCTACAATGGTTGACCAGCAAATAAAAAATATTTCATAAATCTACAAACTTTATGCTGGGTCAAGAACAATGGACAGATCTGTGCATAAATCACTACATGAAATATTTTACCTTTGTCACAGGATTAGGGAAGGTCTTCCAATCATTCGGGGGTTTTTTTTATTGTTTGTTGGTCAGTCTGTCTGTGAACAAACTGCTGACCATGCCAGTGCAAGAATTTTCACCAAACTTGGAAGGTCATAGCAAGGTCATAGCAAGATAAGCTCATAGATGTAAAGAGTGACACATAGGAAACCAGAGCAGCATCAAGTTCACAAGGTGTTGAGCGTGGACTTCCAAATGGGTGCCAATGGGCTCGCCTTCACTTAACACTAACGAGGTCGCCATATATGGACTTTCAAATGAGAAAATTACTTTTGACCTTGAAAGATCTTGAAAAGTCAAACCTAGCGATCTCATATCTCTGTCAAACAAAAGCACTTGAGGTTTATTTTTATTTATGGTATATTATTTTATTTTATTTACTTATATTTCTATTGCTACATAATATACACTCTCAGCCGAAAGCGTTAGAACTCCTCAGTTTCTGTAGTTTTTCGTGAAAAGTGCACACTTAAATGTCTCTTACTATTTTTGAAATTAAAGCATTGAGCAAGTCGTGGACTGTTAAACACCATTGGACCTTTTTGACCTTTTTTTAAACAATTGAACACTTGTTAGACTTGTCAGTTGCATTTCCTTCAACCATCGGTTCACTTTATCTCTCTGGAAACTGGGTTAATATTCCACGATTTTAAACCTACTATCTTTTTTCTTCGGTAATTCTGGCAGACTGCTTACAAGTGGTCCATTTGAGGTCATTCACTAGACGTGAATTGTGTATATTTCCATAAAACTGGTGAAGTAAATATGTTCTAAAATGTTTTAACAGGTAGTGTAGAAGTACATTGTAAGGAAGTGCACATGGGTAATTATCACCAGTCCTATAGGGCCCATTTATGAGAGCATCCATGCTGTATAGTGCAGGTACCTTACACTCTGAGTGCCTCTCGATTTGAGGTTTATAACTCTGTGCCAATTCTCTGACATCTTTATTTGCCAGCAATAAAGTACCTGACCTGCATAAATTTTTTCATCCTTGCATTTTGATGGAATCACATAATATTTAAACTGCTTCTATGACACTGCAATAAAGTTGAAATAAAAAAGAGGCACAATGAATGTGATTTATTTTTTTAAATATTACATGAGGTGTGCGCTTACTTCATGTTTCTGAGTTACTTCAGAAGGATAATTTATTTTAAATCACATGCAAAGATATGTTCCTGGTTGTGGATTTTGATTACATTCTGGGTTTTTTTTTTTTTTTTTTGGTCTCTGTATATACAGGTTGAGCCATTTTTACCTTATGAATACAGCTCTGAGGGAATGCTAGAAAGATTGAATGCTTACATCCAGCATCAGGTCTGCATTTTTTTTATGTACACACACACACACACACACGCGCGCACACACACACACACACACACACACACACACACAATCTTTGAATTATTCCTATGGATTGAGCTAATTAGTTCAGCATGAACTATTCAATTGTGTGTGTGTGTGTGTGTGTGTGTGTGTGTGTGTGTGTTTTGAATTTTTACTCCTACAAAGGATTTCTGTCACATCAGCAGCCACTTTCCATCAGCCAACATCTCCAAACTGTGGCCGGGGAATCCACTGAACCCCTTTGTCTCTAGGCCCAACTCCACAGGTGTGGTATTTGCCTCAAACATCAGTGCTCCAGCATTCTGGCCACCTCTCAGTGCGCTCAGGCTGTTCCTCAGTCCTGAGTCCTCATCCTGTGTAAAGACATGCCAGGATTCTGGCTTCATCTGTGAGCCTGCCTTCTTCCCTTTCATTAACAATAAGGAGGCCTTTAGCGGGTGAGGTTCTTTTATGAAATGCTGATTTTATCATAAAAGGTTTCATAGTATGAAAATATTATTATATGCACTGCAGACTTCACCAAAGTTACCAGCAGTTCCCGCTAGTTTTTTTTTTTTTTTTTAACCCAAAGCAACACAACAGCACTCAGCAATTACTTATGTAGACTATTGTTTGTGTGGTGGTGTGGTACAGCAGTAGAGAGAGTGCTGTACATATCCATCCTCCAAGATGTTAAACTGAGCTCCAGGATTTCCATATCACCTCAAAAATCAATACAAGGAGGTTTGTTGGCTAAATGGTTAGTGGACTGGCTACCTTACACGAGTTTTCCCTAAATTTAAGCAAATGATTACGTGCATTGCCAGGGGAATTAAACCCAAACTTAATAAAAGCTTGCAACAAACAAACAAGCCTATCACCAGGTTATCACTGCCGTCCCCCCAGTGTAGCGAACTGGGTTATCAAAGGCCGGCCATGTCACTCACTGTCTATGGTGTAAGGCAGTAAAAGAACCATTGCTGACTTTCGTCAAGAGTAGCATAGGTGTTAGCGCATTTCTGCCCTGCGATGGCCTGGGGAACTGTCCAGGGTGGACTCTGCTCTCGAACCAAAGTCGGCTGTAATGGTACTAGCCTCTTTGTGATCTTAATCAGGATTCATTGATTCAGAAAATGAATGAATGAATGAATGATTTGTTTTCATTTCATCCCCTTTTCCACTTTTTGAGGAGTTTCAGGCTACGTATTTCACCTCCTCATGAATTCCCAGATGGATTTTTTCTCGTAAGTCATGGGTTTGGCCTTGAGGACCAGCTGCCTGCTTCAGTGGTCAGTGGTAGCAGACCAGTTGGTATCCTTACAAAGTGTCCAATCCACCTCTGACTGGCTTCGAATGTGTCAGCTGAGTCACAGTTTAACCTAAAACTCTCCTAGATAGCCTCATCATTGAGAGCAAGCCCAAAAAAATCCTGTAGAGGAACTTTATTTATCACCCTTGTTTGAAATATAATTTTTCTGGTCAGTTCCCACATCTTATCATAAGTGAGAATACAAACGTAAATTTATTATTGAACAGAGACCATCACATGCAGCTCCAGCTTTACCACCATAGACTGTTACAGCATTAAATTGGATTCGGATACAGGCAAACAACTTCAGGTAATAATCACATCGTCCCTCAGAATGCGGAGGAAATATGATTTTCTACTGTGAAATAATTGCTAGCGTCAGACGGGACTAGTACGAGTATTTGAGTAGAACGTAACTGCTGATATCTCGAGGTTTTTACATGTAAAGTCTTTCACGTTTACTCATAATGGTGCAATAAAGAAAATATCCAGTATGGGGTGCTTCTGTAGAAAGAAGTGCCTTGTTCGTGAAATAAGTTGCATCAATAAGTTGGTCAACAGAGAATGGCCAGAGTGGTTTGAGCTGAGAAAAAATATTATTTAGATTCATGCATGCTGTAAATTTTGGTGAAAAAGAAAAGCATCACAGAATGCATGAAACACCAACAATTGAGGAGGTGGTTTTTTTTTTTTAATTGTTTTGAGGCTTCTGAGGGCAAAATCTCCCCAATGCAGGATAGTTGAAAACTGTAAAACAGCCTGGTCTGATGAGGCCTGATGTCTTCTGTGGAACATACTAGTATATGTTGAGGTGTGAAGCTTCTGACAACCTCATGGACCCAACTGGTGTCAGCAGGTGGTCTACTGGAATGGGGTTTTTCCAGACTATTTTTTGTCACTATTGGACGGGGCAGGATACAGTACATATGGTAAATACACGGATCCCTCACTTTCCGCGGTTAATGGGGGCCGAGACCCCCCTTCGACCGCCGATTTCCACATCGATCCCCTGACTGACGTATACGTACATGTATATATAAATAAATACATATTCAACGCTTGGCGGCACGGTGGCGTAGTGGTTAGCACGTCCGCCTCACAGCAAGAAGGCCCGGGTTCGATTCCCGGCCTGGGCGTTTCTGTGTGGAGTTTGCATGTTCTCCCCGTGCTTGTGCAGGTTTCCTCCGGGTGCTCCGGTTTCCTCCCGCAATCCAAAGACATGCACTGTAGGTTAATTGGCCATTCTAAATTGACCGTAGATTCTCTCCTGCAGCGGCACTGGAACCCAGTCGTATCGGCACTTGCCCTTCCATTGGATCCTTCCAGTGGCGCCGAGACGGGGGGACTTGCTGCTTTGGTAACAGCCTGTCCCTCATTACTTCCTACCCGGGCTCTGCGCACTGGGGAGTATCACCAGTTGCGATACCAGCCAGAGCGCAGCCATAGTCCTTCGGGACTGACGGAGGTCTACCACCACATATTCAACGCTATAAATGCTTATAATAACAATTAAACATTCAAAAATAATACATAAAAAGTAAATGAAATATAAATACACACACATACAGAGGCACGCACGCACTCAGATGCACACTTCACATAAAAATGTAAGTAGTTTTGTTGGGGGGGGTTTGGGTTGTTTTTTGTCGTTTTTGTTTGTATGGGGTTTTTTGCATAATTGTGCTTGTCTCACGGCATTTTTCTTCACTTTTTCCCTATTTTTCCTTAATTTCCTTATTTTTTATTTTTCAATGAATATTTTTGAAAAACCCGCAATGCACTGAAGCCGCAGAAAGTACAAAGACTTTCGAAGTACGAAGTAGCGAGGGATCACTGTACAGTAGTAATCAGCTAAGCTCCAGACATCAGCATCTAACGTTACCCCTGTTTCAATCAGACAATAGCAGACGAAATCTAGACTTGATAGAAGTGATACTGTATTTTCTTCCATGTGGGGACTTCAGGATAATCTGAATTTGTATTTAAAAAATAAATAAATAAATTATTTAAAAAAATAATTTCCCTTTATTCCCAATTGTATATTTATCTTTTTAATAGGCTTGATGTTCATTGTGAGGCTTTGGAAATGGAAATGAACCACTTATTTCCCGCCGTGGCTCTCAAGAGGAGTGAGTGTTTTCTACAGAAGGAAGCGCTTCTATTCAGCTGTGCTGGGATCAGCACCAAACACCGACGTCTTTGTCCCTGTAGAGACTTCCTCCAGGGTCAGGTGACGCTGTGCAAGGATTGTCTCTGAGTTCTGGATGAGGCCTGCGCCAAATAAAGTGATTGCATTCCTCTAAACATTAACGAATCTAAACATTGAACTAATCCACCTGTTTCCGAACAGGACTAAAAGATTCCCTTAAAAAAAAATAAGAAATAAGAAGCATATCGGAACCAACAAAATCAGACGCTGAGCTTCAGAATCTGGACTGCACTTTTTTATGTAGAAGACAATAGCAGCTATTTTTGCACAATGATTCCTTTAAATAATTGTTGGATTCAAATGCAAAAAAAAAAAAAAAAAATGTGGTAAATGGTAGAAGTGTATTGTTCACTGTTCTGTAGCATGCTAATACTTTTTAAACCATTTTTGTTTGTTTTTTTGTTTGTTTCTTTGTTTCTTTCCTTTAGAATTTTCTTCCAGACTTCAGATATACCATCAGAATCCTGAAAACTGAAATAATCAACATCTGAAAAGTAGTTTCTCTGCATAATCAACTCCAGAGAACATTATAAGATTAACATCAAAGAAAAAAGATATAAATACGTTAAAAGTACAGGAGTTATGTAGCCCTACACAGTGGGCCTTATTTATTAATATATAAAGAGTTTAATTACAAAAACATGATATATTAATTTATTTGGGGATGATTGTTGTTGTTGTTGTTATTGTTGTTGTTGTTTTTGCAAATTATTGGAAAGTTTTTGAATGTCGAGAGAGAAGTCCACTTGTTTGCTCCATAAAACCTTTAATGAATATATTTTAAATAATAAGTTGCAAGGAATTAAAATCCACAATTTATTATTATTATTATTATTACAATAATAATAATAATAATAATAATAATAATAATAATTTTCTAAACCACTTAATCCTAATTAGGATCGTGTGGAGCCTGGCACCCATCTCAACTGACTCCAGAGTCTTGCAAGCCATCACAGGGCCAATACTCGCAACCATTCACACCAAGTGCTGATTTGAAATATTGAATTAGCCTACTGTGCATGGTGCAGCTGTGGTGTAGTGGTTAGCACATCTGCCTCACAGCGAGATGGTCCTGGGTTTGATTCCCAGCTCGGGTATTTCTATGTGGAGTTTGCATGTTCTCCTCGTGCTTTTGTGGGAGACGACGTCTTAACACAAGGGTAACACGCTATATAACTGATATATATATATATATATATATATATATAAAACTGAACTGGGAAGAAGGAGGGGCACGTTCAGTCTGTTGTTTGTAAACAATGGACACAGTGTCATTGCGTCATTACATCAGCATACTATATAGGTATGTTTAAACTCAAAATTAGACTTTTTTTTGGGGGGGGGGAAACGTAAAATCGAAAAAATGTAAAAACGGATGAACGTAAGTCAGAGAGCGTCTGTATATATATAATACATTTTTTTCCTCTTCTTCTTTTTTCTTTCGGCTTTTTCCCTTTCTCGGGAGTCGCCACAGTGAATTATCTGATTCGCACATTTGATTTTGCATGGATTTTTATGCCGGATGCCCGTCCTGACACAACCCTTTAGCGAGGGACAGAAAAACGCTGACGGCTTTGCAGCATATATATATATATATATATTTTTTTTTTTTTTTTTTTTTAACTATAATCTGTTTTTAGATGCCAGGAAAAGAATTGCATGAGCATACACATGAGAGAATGTAGCAAAACAAGATCAAAAAAAAGGTTGTGCACACTCCGGATCTATTTATTTATTTATTTTTCAATAAAAAAATCTTTCTTTTTCTGCATTTTATCTGGCAAATGAGGAGCTCACGCCTGCTTTTCCTGCTCTTTTCTTGGCATCATTGTGCTCACAGCATTTTGAGACAGCTGTAGATATATAAATAATTGTAATTTTCCCCTCTTGCTCATAATTACTCAGCTCATAATTAGGCTCATTCAGACTCTTTTGCCAGTACAGGTCACGTTTTTCTTCCACCAGATGACGATAGTTTTTCTCAGCGTGATTGTTCTTTGGTGGTATCAGTTTCTTCCAGGCTAAAGAAACCTACTTCTACAACTACTTCTTCTGTTTTTGTACAATTTAACCATACTTACTCATAATTCATTCATTCATTCATTTGCCAACTGCTAATCTTACAAGGGACATGGTGAAGTTGCAGCCTTTCTCAGCAAACACTGGGAGAAGGCAGGACACATCCTGCTCAGGTCACCAGTCTACCTCAGGCCCAACACACAAGAATTCCCACTTCATCTAGTGGAACAGCCGTTTAGCCTAATGTGCATATCTTTGGCTTTTCGGAGGAAAACAGAGTACCCCAATAAAACCTTTGAAATTACAGCGAGAACATGCAAATTCCACACAAAACGCCCTCACCGATCCCAGAACTTCAACCCAGGACCTTCTTGCTATGAGGCGGATGTGCTAACCACAATGCCAGTGTGCTACCCTCTTACTCATAATTTTAACTGAAATCCAAGAGAGAATTTTGGAGTAAATCATCTGTCACGAGTTGTGTGGGAAGAGTCGTGGTGCACATTATGAAATGAGCATACAGAATAAAATGAATAGATCTTGGACGGAAGCCACATATCAGACAAAATAATTTAATATACTTTAGTGTCATCCAGTTCTGATGTAAAGATGGTGCTTTGCTTTTATTTTAGAGTTTGCTGTTTAGATAGTTTTGGAATTACAGGAATCACTTTCCGTGGTTAATGGAACTCCGCGATCGCCAATTTCTGCAAAGTAGGATCGACCCCCCCGATTGACGTATACGTGTCTATAATATCAATTAATACATATTCAACCATATAAATGCTTCTAATAACAATTAAACATTCAAAAATAATGCATAAGATGTAAATAAAATATAAATACACACACATACAGATGCGCGCCTCACATGAATATGTAAGTAGTTTTGTTGGGGGGTTTTGGGTTGGGGTTTTTTTTTTTTTTGTATAATTGGCCTTGTTTTGTGGCATTTTCCGTAACTTTTTCCCCTATTTTTCTTTAATTTCCTTTTTTTTTTTTCCCCGATGAATATTTTAAAAAACCTGCAATGCACTGAAGCCGCAGAAACTGAAGCATGAAGTAGTGAGGGATCACTGTACAGTATATTCTTTCTTTACAACATAGACCGTTTCAAAGAACTATTTATGAGCACAGGAAGTGACTCATTTTCCGTTGGGGGTAAATAGCACGGAAAACAATAGGGAAGTACCATAATTCCCACTACCAAAAGTAAATTCAGGACTATGTTGTATTGTAAGGTGTTCCCTTACATCATTAACACAGAAGCAGTTACATCTTTTAAGTTATATTTTATTCCGCAAATACAACAATTACAGAAATATTATTTCAAACTTTGCCTAATATGAACGTCACAGACATTTAAAACCACAAGTCATAACAAACTGTGTATTATCTTGTAACATCCCCTACAGCTTGTACTATTATGTCAGCAGTAGGGAGCCAGTGCTCTCACTCATTATACAGCGTGTGACTGGAAACCTGGGGGGCAAAACTCCTCAATCAAGATTTTCACTTGAGCCATCGAGTCACTTAGAGACAGGTCTTGCATTTCATCCTCCTGGGTGTTGTACCACCCTCCTGACCAGCTGGGGGCATTTCTCTGTGGGAGTTGTGCATGTTCTCGTCACACTTGCATTGGTTTACCAGGTACCCCAGATTCCTCCCACAGCCCAAATACATGCACATTCGGCTGATTGGTGGCTCCAATTTGCCCCGAGGTGAGAGGCTGACTGGTTATATGTCTATAATGGCGCAGTGAGCTGTACTGGGTGTAAACTGCCTTCGCTCAGAGTTAGCGGAGATAGGTACCAGCCCCCCTGCGTCCCTAATTAGGAATAAGTGGCTTAGAAAATGAATGAATGAATAATAATGAAAAACACTGCGACAGCACTCATAACGTGAGGTGAAAGAAAATAGTGTTGCATGACAAGAAAACAAAAAAAAAAGGTACACAACCTAAACACCTAAACAAATTTTTAAATAGTATTCCTGTGTGTGATCATTTTGGTGGCGTGTATACCTTTTGTTCTTATTTTTGTTCCATCGTCCTGTTCCTTACAGCAAACTCTACTGTCAGGTGAGGTTGCTGCATACATCGTATATCTACAGGATCTATTTATATGGCAGTATTTCTTTTGTCATTATTGAATATCAGTTTAATTTGCCTTAATTTATTATGGATTTGTGTTGCATTTCTTACCATATTTTTCATGTTCTTCACTTAACGTCGATGATTTACAGTGATGGGCTTTGTGTAGATGTAAATAAAGGAGTTATTTAAACTTGACTTATATAATCCAAGTAATAAGTGTTGGCCTGAAGCTGATCAGTCAAGGTCTTTGTTAGTTCGTTTTCTGGTGCATACCACCAACACAGAATACAAAGTACAGTTCCTAAAGGGAGAGATACTCGGTAATACACATACTGCAGGAGTAAGAAGTAACTGGTATACATCAGTATTCTGTCTTATAGCACCGCCCCTACTTTCCAAGTTACAGGCGGTCATTCCATGGATTCTATATACAAGGATTCCACGAACTACGATCGACCCTCCCTGACTGACGTATACGTACATGTATATGTGTATATAGTAATATCAATAAATACATATTCAATGCTATAAATGCTTATATTAACAAATAAACATTCAAAAATAATGCATAAGATGTAAATAAAAACATACAAACACAGATGCGCACCTCACATAAACATGTAAGTGGTTTTGTTGGGGGGTTTTGGGTTGGATTTTGTTTGTTTGGGTTTTTTGCATAATTGACCTTGTTTTTGTGGCATTTTCCTTAACTTTATTCCCCTTTTTCTTCCTTAATTTCCATATTTTTTTAATTCAATGAATATTTAAAAAAAAAAAACACGATGCACTGAAGCCGCATGACTTCAGGTACGAAGTAGCAAGGGATCCCTGTGTGTGTGTATATATATATATATATATATATAAAATCCAAAGAACAGTAAACTAGATGAAAACAAGATCAAAATTAGACAAAAAAAACTGTACGAGTAGATAGATAGATGACTTCATCAGGTTCCTGATGGGAACTTTGGTTGCCATAGCAGCAAGACCTGGGTATAAAATACAATTTAAAATGAAATTAAAAAAAAAAAAAAAAAAAAAATATATATATATATATATATATATATATATATATATACACACATATATACACATATATACATATATACACATATATATATACATATATACATATATATATACATACATACATATATATACATATATACATATATATATATATATATATATATATATATATATATACATATATATACATATATATATATATATACATATATATATACATATATGTGTGTGTGTCTGTCTGTGTTCCTTTTGGATTTTTTCCCTTTCACTCGGGAGTCGCCACAGCGAATCATGTGATTCGCACGTTTGATTTTGGCAGAGGTTTTTACGTCGGATGCCCTTCCTGTCACAACCCTTTTAGCAAGGGACAGAAACACGCTGACGACTTTGCAGCTACTCTTTACGAAAGTCAGCAATGGTTCTTTTACATGCCTCTCACCATAGACAGTGAGAGACATGGCCCGCCTTTGATAACCCAGTTAGCCGCACTGGGTATACACACACGCATATAAACATCAGTAAAGGAACAATAAAAAGTGGTTATTCAATAGATAGTCATTGGAAGTTTACTTTTCATTCACCAGTACAGTAAGCGAACCCATTCGCGGTTCAGCGGTCACGGCACTGCATATGCAGATGCATATGGCCTCTTTTTTCTCCTTCGCACACAAGTTATCAATGTGATTGCTTGAATTGTGAATTCACGTTTTTTTGTGTTTTTTTAATGATTATTTAAACCCTATGATGTCACTCAAATGCCCTGCACCTTCACTAGCTTCTGGTAAGGAGCCTAAGCGCTTTATTCATTAATAAACATTATCAGGGTACAAAGTTAAAAAGTTTTTATTTAATCATTACTATATTTTATTACATTATTACTGTATTAATGAGTAAGATTGTCTACAGAATGTGTTTAAGAAGCATATTTTAGCGCATGTAATATCATACATAGGGTTTTAAAACCGCGTGAATAATTCACAGATTTTCAGGATCCGCTGGAAGGGGTGGAACACAACCACCGTGAATAACGGGGGCCTACTGTATTTATCTTCAGAATGGACAAAGATGTATGTCGGAGCTGGGAAGGAAGGTAAATATAATGAGGATACATAATCCGATCACATTTCTGGTTTTTGAACATCACCTGTTTGCTGGTCAGTCACTGACATTTGGAGAGCGGTTACTTAGCACAGGGCTGAATGGTAACTGCTCACAGGACACTAACTATCCACAAATAGTGCTATTAGTGGTATTTATTATGGTAATTAACAGCTTGGTCTGCAGCCCAAGAAGTTAAATTGTGCAACTGCTCAGTATTCTGCAGAGATTCTCAGGTTGAAAGGAATATAAAGGCTGCTGAAATAAATTGCAGAAAACAAGACCATGTCTAGGGGGCAGTGGTGGTCTAGTGGTATAGGGTGCTGGATCGCTGATCCAAAGGTTGGGGGTTCGATTCCCACTCTCCACAAGGTTGTTACTGTCCTCCCCAGTGCAGCTAACTGGGTTATCAAAGGCCGGCCATGTCTCTCACTGTCTATGGTGTGAGGCATGTAAAAGAACCATTGCTGACTTTCCACAAGAGTAGCTGCAAAGTTGTCGGCGTGTTTCTGCCCCGCGATGGCCTGGCGAGCAGTCCAGGGTGTACTCTGCCCTCGCCCGAAGTTGGCTGGGATGGGCGCCAGCCTCCCTGCGACCCAAATTAGGATTAATCGGTTACAGAAAATGAACTGAACTGAAGACCATGTCTTTTCCGTACTCTGTGTTTTCCATGTATTTTTATTATATTATTGTTATATTGTAATTTCCATGAACTGGCATAGTGCCTTAGTGATAGAGGGGCATAGTAGTTAGTAACTAGGTCCTGGCACTAAGTTCCAGGCTTGGTGAGGGCATTTCTGTGTGAGGTTTGGATGTTCTCCCTCTGCTCGGGTGAGTTTCCTTGTATAGACACGCACGTTAGACTTAGTGACCGTTCCAAATTGATCATACGTGTGACTGTGAATGTTTGTGTGGGGTGTGTGTATGCGGGCGGTGTTCGGCCTGTAATGGCCCCGCAAGCTGTTCAGGGTACATGTCACTTTTGGGTGGAGTTGGCTGATATAGACTCCGGTAACATTGAGACAATAGTAGTATTAAGCCGTTCTGCAAAGGAATAAATAAATAAAAGTATACAATTTAAATATACTAATTATGCCAGTAATATAAAAGGACTGGCTTTCATAAAATTGTTGGGGGGAGGGGCAGTGGAGGCCTGGTGGTAAAGGTGCTGGATCACCGATCCTAAAGATGGGGGTTCAAGATCCACTCTCAATAGGTTGTCACTGTCTCCCCAGTGCAGCCAACTGGATTATCAAAGGCTGGCCATGTCTCTAACTGTCTATGGTGAGGTTCATGTAAAAGAACCATTGCTGACTTTCATAAAGAGCAGCTGCACAGCCGTCAGCATGTTTACTGCCCTGCGATGGCCTGGCAAGCTGTCCAGGGTGTACTTTGTCCTCGCCCACAGTCGGCTGGGATGGGCGCCAGCCTCCCAGTGACCCTAACTAGGATTAAGCGGTTACAGAAAATAAATGATGAGTCTCTGTGTGTGTGTGTGTGTGTGTGTGTGTGTGTGTGTGTGTGTGTGTGTGTGTGTGTGTGTAAGTAAATAAATCATACAGTATTGAGAGGAGCAATCAGTCTGGTTTTCAGCCGAATAAGGTGCGGTCCAAATTACTAAACCTGGAGAGGAGTGATGAAGCTGGATGTACTGCCTTGTGAGGTCCAAATATAGTTTAAAATGAAAAGCAAGGTGTGTTAGGAGAACCTCAGTATAAACAATACTTTCCTAGTAAAAAGATTGACAGTACTGCATGACAAATATAACAGGACAAGCTGACAAGATAATGTTCTGCTTGGAATACTGATCAATTATTTACTGAGTATATATATATATATATATATATATATATATATATATATATATTGTGAGCCATGACCCATGAATTTGATATGTCAGCAAGAATGTCAGGATCACTAAGTCTTCAAAGTGAAGTATGATGTAATGGAGCACTGAAACACAATCAAGAGTTACAGAAGGCGGGGCTTATTGTTGGAGGGAAAAAACAAGTGATAATTTGAATTTTCTTTTACCAGGCACACAGTTGCAAGTGTTGGTGGAGGAAGAGTAGGCACGTGCGCACACACACACACACACCCACACACACACACACACACACACACACACACAGTGAACTCATTAAAGTAATTTTAACCTTTTTATGTTTTATCCTAAAATAAGTTCATGTTTTTTTAAATAGTTTTCATTAATGCTGATTAACAAAAGACTCATCAAAGTGCACAGCAGTGGTTTTGATTAAGGCATTTATATTTTGATTAATCATTGCATTGACCAGGGTGGTGGTCCCGATTTTTAAGAAGGGGGACCGGAGGGTTCATTTTCTATAACCGCTTAATCCTAATTTGGGTCGCGGGGAGGCTGGTGCCCATCCCAGCCAACTTCGGGCGAGGGCAGAGTACACCCTGGACAGCTCGCCAGACCATTGCAGGGCGGAAACACGCTGACGGCTTTGCAGCTACTCTTGTCGAAAGTCAGCAATGGTTCTTTTACATGCCTCACACCATAGACAGTGACAGACATGGCCGGCCTTTGATAACCCAGTTAGCTGCACTGGGAGAGACAGTGACAACCTTGTGCAGAGTGGGACTCGAACCCCCAACCTTTGGATCAGCGATCCAGTGCCCTATACCACTAGACCACCACTGCCCCAGACCGGAGGGTGTGTTCCAATTATCAGGGAATCACACTCCTCAGCCTACCTGGGAAAGTCTATGCAGGGGTACTGGAGAGGAGGATCTGATTGATAGTCGAACCTCGGATTCAGGAGGAACAATGTGGTTTTCGTTCTGGCCGTAGCAGTCTTGACCAACTCTATACGCGCCACAGGATTCTGGAGGGGGCGTGGGAGTTTGCCCAATCTGTCCACATGTGTTTTGTGGATTTGGAGAAGGCTTTCGACCGTGTCCCTTGAACAATCTTGTGGGGCGTGCTCCGGGAGTACGGCGTTCCGGACTCGTTGCTACGGGCCATTCGGTCGCTGTATCACCGGAGCCAGAGTTTGGTCCGTATTGGCAATAATAGGTCGAATTCGTTTCCGGTGGGAGTTGAAGTCTACCAAGGCTGTCCTTTGTCACCGATTCTGTTCATAATTTTTATGGACAGAATTTCTAGGCGCAGTCGAGGCGATGAGGGGGTTCTGGTTTGGTGGCCATCGGATATCGTCTCTGCTTTTTGCGGATGATGTTGTCCTTTTGGCTTCATCAAGTCGGGACCTCCAGCTCTCATTTGAGCGATTCGCAGCCGAGTTCGAAGCAGCCGGGATGAAGATCAGTACCTCCAAGTCCGAGGGCATGGTTCTCAGTCGGACAAGGGTGGAATGCACCCTCTGGGTCGGGAATGAGGTCCTGCCACAAGTGGAGGAGTTTAAGTATCTTGGGGTCTTGTTCACGAGTGAGGGAAGGAAGGATGGAGCAAGAGATCGACAGACAGATCGCTGCAGCCTCTGCTGTTAAACGGAGCCGGTATCGGTCCGTCATGGTGAAGAAGGAGCTGAGCCGCAAGGTGAAGCTCTCAATTTACCAGTCGATCTACATTCCAACCCTCACCTATGGTCATGAGATTTGGGTAGTGACCGAAAGAACAAGATCGCGGATACAAGCGGCTGAAATGAGCTTCCTTCACCGGATGGCGGGGTTCTCCCTTAGAGATAAGGGGAGAAGCTCTACCATCCGTGGAGAGCTCAGAGTTTGTCTGCTGTTCCTCCGCATTGAGAGGGGCCAGTTGAGGTGGCTTGGGCATCTGGTCAGAATGCTTCCCGGACGGCTCCCTGGTGTGGTGTTACAGGCATGTCCAACCGGGAAGAGACCCCAGGGTCGACCGAGAACACGCTGGAGGGACTACATCTCTCAGCTTGTTTGGAACCGCCTCGGTGTCCCCCCAGAAGAGTTGGAGGAGGTGGCTGGGGAGAGGAACATCTGGACCTCTTTGCTTAGGTTGCTGCCCCCGCGACCCGACCCTTGGACTTCACGGAAGAAGATGAGGATGAGGCATTGCATTGACCAACATGATACATGTGTCACGATACTGATTTATTTGACAACAGCATCTCTACCATGTTGCAATATTTGTAAAGTACTAATATAAAGTACAGGAATCCCTCACTTTCCACAGTTAACCGGAACCGAGATCCCCACACGACCATCGAAATACGCAAAGTAGGATCACCTCCCCACACTGACATATACTTACATGTACATAACATCAATAAATACATATTCAATGCTATAAACGCTTATAATAATTAAACATTCAAAAATAATGTATAAGATGTAAATAAAATATAAATACTCACACATACAGATGCGCATGCACGTGCACACACTCAGATGCGCACCTCACAACAATGTAACTAGTCTTGATGGGAGGTTTTGGGATGTTTTTTGCATAATTGGCCTTGTTTTGCAGCATTTTCCTTAACTTTTTCCCCTATTCCTCCTTAATTTCCTTATTTTTTAATTCGATGAATATTTTATTTATTTATTTTTTAAAATACCATGATGCACTGAAGCCGCATGAATTGAAGCACAAAGTAGCGAAGGATCCCTGTATTTATTCATAATCTGCAAGAAAGTATTTGGTTAGTAGGTTAATGAAAACACATTCACATGGCACAAACTGGCATACAGTGCTTTGCAAAAGTATTAAAACACCAACCCTCCCCCCAGCTTTTATCCATTTTGTTACAGTACAACCTTAATTTAAATGTTTTTGATCTGAATTTTATCTAATGAATTTGCAGAAAATAGTCTAATTGGTGAAGTAAATACGAGGAAAACACACACACATACATACATATACATACATACATACATACATATATAAATATATATATATATATATACATACATATATAAATATATATATATATATATATATATATATACATACAT
>CM045740.1:16600724-16628224 GCA_024760905.1 Plotosus lineatus
GTGTGTGTGTGTGTGTGTGTGTGTGTGTGTGTGTGTGTGTGCGCATGTGTGTGTGCATTCTGAACTAATTAGCTAAATCCAAAGGAATAATTTGAAGATTGCGTGTGTGTGTGTGTGTATTCTGAACCAATTAGCTCAATCCAAAGTAATAATTTGATAATTTTGTGTGTCTGTCTGTGTGTGTGTGTGTGTGTGCGCATAGCTAAATCCAAAGGAATAATTTGAAGATTGTGTGTGTGTGTGTGTGTGTGTGTGTGTGTATTCTGAACCAATTAGCTCAATCCAAAGTAATAATTTGATAATTTTGTGTGTGTGTGTGTGTGTGCATTCTGAACTAATTAGCTAAAGCCAACGGAATAATTTGAAGAGTGTGTGTGTGTGTGTGTGTGTGTGTGTGTGTATTCTGAACCAATTAGCTCAATCCAAAGTAATAATTTGATAATTTTGTGTGTGTGTGTGTGCATTCTGAACTAATCAGCTAAAGCCAAAGGAATAATTTGAAGATTGTGTGTGTGTGTGTGTGTGTGTGTGTGTGTGTGTGTGTGTGTTTATTCTGAACTAATTAGCTCAATCCAAAGTAATAATTTGATAATTGTGTGTGTGTGTGTGTGTGTGTGTATTCTGAACTAATTAGCTCAATCTAAAGTAATAATTTGATAAAATGTGTGTATGTGTATATACACTGGAGGCTGGAATAAACCAATGGAAGTGGTTCTATCAATGTGAGAGAGCTGATCTATACGAGATGATGGGTACACAAGATATATGATAATTTGCGCACTAATAATTAATCACACGAGCTCAGCCTCTTATGCCCCGTGACACTCTACTCTCGCACACTGACTTCTGTGAGTGGTAAATGGCTACACAAGTCTTGCCCTCTTGTTTCATTAATAAGGGTAATATGAAATGGAATGCATTAATCATCTTGATTGATGGCTCAGAAAAGGGCATCTTTCATTTAATTTTTCATCTCCAAGTCTTTAGCTGAGCTTCATCAATCTTTCAGACACCAGGGCAACCAACAACATGAGCTCACATCAAGGCTCAGATGAGTCGACATTTCGCTAAGCTGATTTTGATTGAATCGAGTCCTTCTCAGAAAGCCTTTTGTTCTTGTTAATTTTTTTGTACTTGTTTCTTCCATATACAGCATTCGATTATTGTAATATTGAGTAGCCGGTGAAAGATCTTTGTAAAACTCGAAAAACTTCTTAAATGATTCTGGCATACTTAAAATGCTTCGACGTATTCATCCCCTCAGCAATGCACGGGTTGTACTTCAGTCAGATTGAGAAATGAGAATTAGATTGCGAATGTCTGTGCGATTTCAGATCATGCCACAAATCTTCAGTTGGATTTAAAGAGTCGCTTTAACACGCCAGTGTTCACCCTGACGCCGGTCCCAAGCCCGGATAAATGCAGAGGGTTGCGACAGGAAGGGCATCCGGCGTAAAACTTCTGCCAAAATTCTCATGCAAATGATCAAAACGAAATTCCTACGAAATTCACATAGAGGCCCGGGTCAACAACGACCGCCATCAGTGCTGTTAACCAACAGGGTGCTGGTGGAAATTGGACTACTGTTGGTCGATGAAGGAGAAGAGTAGAAGATGCAGAGGATAGCGTGAGATGGAGGCAGATCATTTGCTGTAGCGACCCCTGAAGGGAACAGCCGAAAGGAAAAGAAGAAGAAGAAGTTTGAAATCAGCTTCTCGAAAATGGAACGTGTACAGTATTTCTAGGTTGTTTATGTACGCAGTTTGCCTTGTTCTTTGTTTATTGTTGTGCTGAAACATATGTTCTCCTCTAAGTACAGATATTTGCTAAGTGGAACAGCTCACGCTCCAGGAATTTGCTTATATTTAGCTCCATGCATGTCATCTAATCTCTGGTAGGAGAAGCAGAATTCCACATCAACTCAAGTAGCAACAACACCACAATGTTTTCTGTACGAGACTGAAGTGCGAAGCGGAAGGAAGTCAGACATGACCGGACGTATCATTAATGTCCATCTTCCACAAACGGTAATGACACTTGATGACGGTAGTGGTATAGGTGCTGGATCACTGATCCTAAGGTTGGGGGTTCAAGCCCCACTCACCACAGGTTGTCACTGTCCTCCCCAGTGCAGCTAACTGGGTTATCAAAGACCGGCCATGTCTCTCACTGGCTATGGTGTGAGGTTCATGGAAAAGAACCATTGCTGACTTTCGGTAAGAGTAGCTGCATTAGCCGTCAGCGTGTTTCCGCCCTGCGATGGCCTGGCGAGCCGTCCAGAGTGTACGCTGCCCTCGCCCCGAGTCGGCTGGGATGGGCGCCAGCCTCTCCGCGACTCAAATTAGGATTAAGTGGTTACAGAAAATGAACTGAACACTTGATGACCGAGTCACCTGTAGGGCGGAACCCGTGGTGTCGATTATAAAAGGGTGGCATTACGACTGCGCATGTGCGGGAAACGTGACCCAACAGCTGATCCAAGGGTCACTGCTCCCAAACTTTATTGCAGACACTTGCTGTTGTATGGAAACACATCCGAACAACTGCCGCTTAAAGCAGGGGTGTCAAACTCGTGCCACAAAGGGCCATGTGGCTGCAGGTTTTTGTTTCAACCAAGCAGCAGCAGCACACCTGACTTGGCTCATTCAAACAACTGATAAGAGTCTTCAGGCAGTTGATTGGTCAATTTGTGTGCTCTGTCCAGAGACTGACCAATCAAATGCCTGAAGACTCTTATCAATTGTTTGAATGAGCCAAGTCAAGTGTGCTGATGCTCGGTTGAAACAAAAGCCTGCAGCCACATGGCCCTTTGTGGCGCGAGTTTGACACCCCTGGCTTAAAGTCTGCCTTAAGCCGTAAATGATCGACATGCCAGGTGGGCATTGTGCCGCAGTGAACTGTGGGAACGGCGTGCATCATCTCGAGCATTGGAAAAAGCTAGTTTGCAGTATACATGCCTGCAATTTTTGGACTAACGCCGTTCACACTATTTACCTTCCCTACCGAGCTGAAGGATCCGGAGGGACGCAAACGTTGGATTAAAGCAGTAATTTATAATTAAAGTGTTCTTTATTCAAATTCATAGACCCTATCGACTACGATATTACCTTTTATTTACCTGTTAATGTACCATAACAATCGGTGCTGCCAAATTATATATGTAAATTATATGTAAATTTTTCTTTATATTAAAGAGGTAAATAACAAGAGCTGTCAGATCACTCAGTGCAGCTGTAAAACTTGTATTTACCTTCTGTGTAGTCATTACGAAAAAGTCGCGTTAGTAGGGGTGCCTGGTCCTTCATTATCAAAAAATCCGCTATGTCAGCGTACATACACGGCAGCCACTTTGATTAGGCGTCATTTTCTGTCTCCCAGCCGTCTTCAAGTCCCAAGGGGTCGGAAATTGTCACGATTTCCTGATCCACTTCAATTGTCAACAAGCTGGCATGGTCACGTTGGACTTGTTTAGATTGCTCAGCCTTTAACAAAACTATCGGCAGTTTTTGTAAAGTCGCCACAAATGCAAGCGCAACAAGTTCATCTTTACGCTTGCGGGACCAACCAGGAAGACCCCTACGTATACAATACACTCGAAGGTCGGGAACTTTCCATAAATTAAACGCATCGATAGTGCAGTTCTCATCCACGTCAAAGTTTACTTCCGCCAGTTTGGTAGTCGAGATCCCATGATGCCGTGCATGAGCCGAGATGCAAATTGTGTCTATTGTGTTTGATTCCTTGGTCAAGAGCCCGTGTGAACTTTGTTTTGGATTAAGTGGTCAATATACCAGTCCGTTAGGTAGTGTCTGCAACATGCATTCACTGGATGTGGATTGGTGGCTGCTTTTCACTGAAGTTAAGTAAACTGCGTTGCAGACATGGAATATATGTGATGAGGTTTGTGAAACCTTCACTATTCTCAGCCAGCATCTATCTTCTGTCACTGGTCTTGATATGCAGCAGACATAGAGTGATGCGTTGTGCTCATGTATGACTGATGACGCACAACCACAAGTGTGGATGAAGCAAGATTAGATGAATTTGGCCACAAGCAGAGGCCCTACAGCTCAATTCCACTGATGCAAGCTGCCCTGAGAGAACACGCCACGCGTGCTGCTTATCAGGCTGGAATCCTTCTGGCACAGGTTACAAGCCTATCACCAGACATCAGCAGTCCAGTTAACTGAGGATGGGTACAGAAAGGAGAGATATGGCAACCATGGTAGTCAACATTATCCCCAGTTGCAGTCCCAGTGTAGTGAAAATGGCCACTCTCACGGAAAGGTTGGGCAAGTGCAACTATAACCTATAATCAGTGCAGGCCACATGAATGCTAATTAAGTAAAACTGCTTGTTTTAATACACTTCGAAATACATGTTTATTATTTTGATTATCCACACATAGATTAAAAATGTTAGATAATAGCAATGTTAAAAGGTCAAACCATTTTTTTTTCAGTGTACTTTTCTGTTATTTTCACTTAATGGAACTCAAAATATTTTCCAGCAGTTGTCAGTGCCTGCAATTAAGCAGCATCAGCAGAGAGGGAAAAAAAGTGAATTTCTGGAAAAAGAGCAACTGAATACAAATTAGATTTGAGGAGCCATATTTATTAATTGTTCAGGAAGACACAGTCGACTCAAGTATTTATTCATTCGCTTTCTGAACTGCTTAATATTAGGGTCGCAGCGAGTCTTGTGCCCATCTCAGCCAACACCGGGTTAGGGCAGAGTGCACCCTGGACAGCTCACCAGGCCATCGCAGGGCAAAGACGCTGATGGCTAATGCAACCAACTTTTTACGAAGGTCAGCAATGGTTCCTTTACAACCTCACACCATAGACAGTGAGATAAATGGCTGGCCTTTGATAACCCAGTTAGCTACACTGGGGGAAATATATATATATATATATATATATATATATATAGATAGATAGATAGATAGATAGATATGTTTCAATTCATGCGGCTTCAGTGCATCACAGTTTTTTAAAAAAGTATTCATCGAATTAAAAAAATAAGAAAAATAAGGAAGAATAGGGGAAAAGTTAAGGAAAATGCCACAAAACAAGGCCAATTGTGTAACACCCCCCCCCCATCAAAACTACTTACATTTTTATATGTGTATATTTATATTTTATTTACATCTTATGCATTATTTTTTTAATGTTTAATTGTTATTATAAGCATTTATAGCGTTGAATATGTATTTATTGATATTATATAAACATATACGTATACCCCAGTGCAGCTAACTGGGTTATCAAAGGCCGTGTCTCAGTGTCTATGGTGAGAGGTTCATGTAAAAAAAAATCATTGCTGACTTTTGTAAAGAGTAGCTGCAAAGCCGTCAGCGTGTTTCTGTCCCTTGCTAAAGGGTTTTGTCAGGAAGGGCATCCGACATAAAAACCTATGCCAAATCAAACGTGCGAATCATTCGCTGTGGCGACTCCTGATAAAGGGAAAAGCCGAAAGGAAATCTCTCATACATGAACGTATACGTCAGTCAGTCTGGGATGCCTACTTCGTGGTATTTGGCAGTCGCGGAGGGATCTTGGTTCCCATTAACCAAGGAAAGTGAGGGATCCCTGTGTGTGTGTATATTATATATATATATAAAATATACACACACATATTATACATACATTATACACATACATATTATACATATATATATATATATATATATATATATATATATATATATATATACATATATACACATACACATACTGAAGGTACAAACATAGATTCAACAGGGCAACTACAGGCAATCAGATGAACTTTCCAATCAATGAGGAGACTAGTGACAGTAATAAGGGAAAATGCATTAAAACAGAGTGGGCAGAAAACACACCTGAAGAAACAAGAAGAAAGAGATTTCACAAGTCCCTGCCGTAGGAATGTGATTATACAGCCAGGTCCATAAGAATATGACATAAGGCTGAACTGATGTTCATCCCAGCTGACTCCTGCTCAAGATCTCCCTGGGCAACTCTTATCTCTGCTCTGCTGAGTGCATGAAGCCTTGATATAACCATGGACAATTGCCAGTCCTTCTCTCATGCTGCTAATCTTTCTCAATTATGTCTATTTCTGCTCTTTATTATTCGTCCATTTCTTTCCACTCAGGCTCCTCAGATACTTGTTCAGTCCCTTGAGCCTCATCTCAGGGCTAGACTACCGCAACTCACTCCTGGCAGGTCTGCCTTTAAGCACAATTTAAACTCTGCAAATAATTTAGAATGCAGTGGCATGGCATGTTTTCAACTTTCCCAAGACACTCCACTGCTGCGCTGGCTCCACTGACTTTATGTAGCTGCTCGCATAAAATTCAAAACAATAATTTGAGCAAAAATAAAGCTAAAAGTGGACCTGCACCCCCTCAATTTCAAATCTCTTATCACACCCGCACTGCTAATGGCAAACGACAAGAAAAACATGCATCCAAACTCGTTTGTTCTGGTAACGAGGAAGTGGAAAGAACTTAGTATAGATATCTGAATGGCCGAAAAACTGCGTTTTTCGAAAGGGTTTTTTTTTTGTTTGTTTGTTTGTATTTTGATGTGCTGTATTATTCCTGTGAGGGAAATTATTTTCCCTGCATTTAACTCATCTAAAGTGTGCAACACATGCACAGTCGGAGCAGTGGGCTGCCACATACACATTAGGGGCATCTGGAGAGCATTTGGGGGTTAGGTACCTTGATCAAAAGACACTTTGGCCATTTTTATGTGGAGGGAAGGTGCTGCTCACTCCCCCACTGCCACGCATTTTTCCTGCTGATTCTGGAATTGAAGCAGCAACTTTTTGGTCCCAAAGCCGCTTCTCTAACCACTCATTAGGCGACGGCCACCCCAGTGTCCCATAGCGATTAGCACCATGTGACATACACAGAACAAATGACACACAAAAACAGTTGCGACCAGTTGCTTAACCCCTGTAAACTGCGATATACACAGTGGCACAGTGACTTAGTGGTTGGCAAAAGTTCGATTCCTTGGCCCAACGAGGGCATTTCTGTGTGGCGTTTGAATGTTCTCCTCCAGTTTCCCTTGGGTACTCTGGTTTCGTTCCGCAGTCCCATATTATGCTAACTGGCTATTCGAAATCAACACCAAGTGTGAGTGTGAATGGTTTTCTGTGTTGGCCTGTGATGGTCTAGAGAGTTGTTCTGGGTATATCCCACCTTCGCCCTGTGTTGGCTAAGATAGGCATTTCGCCACATAGTAGGATTAAGCGATTCAGCAAATGAGTGAATGAGTATTATGGAACACCACAATTGCTATGCTGTATATAGAGCTGTGCTAGTTTCTACAGCCTTCTAGTTGCAATGCTGTCACCAAGCATTAAAGCATAACATATGGTCGGCAACATCTAACGATGACTGACGGGTGAACTAATCACTGCAACACAAAGTGGGGAACTTGGCTAACTGGATATTCTTGATTGTCTCTCGGTGTGGATCTGAGTAAGAATGGTTGTTTGCTGGCCCTGCGATGGTTTAGAAAGCTGTTCAGGGTGGCGCTCACCTTTGACTTGTCGGGTCAGTTGGAATGGACTCCAGCCTTGTATGCAACCATAATAAATGATAATATAATTTGGAAAATTAATGAGAAAATAAACTTGGTAGAAAATACACTTGATTTATTTTCCAAAAGTCAAAAACACTTTCAACCTCCAATATGAACAGAGGGTCTATAACTGACAACAGCAGTTTCTCTTAAACAAATCTAAAATTACTTTCATTATTTAAATACTGTACATTTCATAATAACTTTTTTTATGTTCTTTGTCATATATACATATTATATACATACAGTCGGCCCCCAATTTACGAAGACCCCTTTGTACGAAATCCCCGGATTACGAAAAACATTTTCTTGAGTTTTCGTCCCCGAAATACGACACAACCCCCTCTTACGAAAAAGAAATTCAAAATTCAAACGCGCCAATCAAAATTTTATTCATAAATATGTTAATTAAATGGTTTAATAATTTTCTTTTACTTTTAGCACATATTTCATACAAAATTGTTGTACTTTTATCATTTTTAAATGGTTTATGCAGTCCAAGGACTGGAGACTTGGAACAAATTAGGCATTGAACATGTAAGATGTGACCCCTACTTACGAAATCCACGCAAAACGAAAAGGGCTCTGGAACAGATTAATTTCGTAAATTGGGGGCCGACTGTGTGTGTGTGTGTGTGTGTGTGTGTGTATATATATATATATATATATATATATATATATATATATATCTCATCTTTTCCTTTCGGCTGTTCCCTTCAGGGGACACCACAGTGAATCATCAGCCTCCATCTTCATGGAAATCATTAATATACAGCGATCCCGTGCTTCAGTTTCTGCTGCTACAGTGCATCACAGGTTTTTCAAAAATATTCATCGAGAAATAAAAAAAGGAAATTAAGGAAAAATAGGGGCAACATTAAGGAACAAGCAGCAAAACAAGGTCAATTATGCTATATATATATATATATATATATATATATATAAAAATAGTATATACTAGTATATATATCAATAAATACCTATTCAATGCTATAAATGCTTATAATAACAACATTAAAAAAATAACATAAGATGTAAATAAAATATTAGTACACACATACAAATGGAACTGCATTCGAAGAAGACAACACATACATACGCGCACATGCATGTGCACAGATATGTGCACACACAGATGCAACAAGTACAGAAGCTCCCCAGCTTACAAACGAGTTAGGTTCCGGACGGCCGAGTTCGATGAATCTGTTTGTAAGTTGTTACAGGGCAATCTTTAGAGGGGAACGTATGTTTAAACCTTGTACAGGTATACCTCGGCTTAAGTCGTTTCGAGTTAAGTCGTTCTCGTTTATACGTCGGTTTTCAAAAAAGTATAGAAAAAAAAAAAAAAAGTTGAATAAATAAAGTTTAATAAAATAGATCTTATTTGTTATTGTCTGTGCTGGCTGAAGGCGTTAACTCTCTCTTCATTCATTGCAAGCGCTGGCGAGGGGCGTGGCTGCTACCTGCAGGCGAGGTCCAGAGAGTGCACCTGTTTCCATTCAGCAATCAGCAAGCTATAAATAGGAGCAGCGAGCTTCCCTCCGACATCAGAAGACTGTCCTTCTCAGTGATTCCGTTTCCCTGCTATCTCTCTGACTCCTGGTATCCAGCTTCGTGCTCGACCAGTTTCCATCAATTAATTATTTCCAGTGATTTAGATTTTCCAAAGTGCAAAATAAAATCGTTGAATCTTCTTACATGGTCTCCTGCATCTTTGAGTCCGACGCATATGCTCCAGGCGCAACACTATTAACCATATTGAAAATTGCATTCATGAATAAAGTACAGAACTAGGAATGGTTATTTTCTGTTTAGTCTCGACAAGTAAATTTGGCATAGCCTGGCCTAGGCTAGCATAGAGACAAGCTAATTCAATTTAAGTCGTTTTTCAACTTCAGTTGTCTCGCCTGGAACCAATTAACAACGTTGGGTGAGGTATACCTGTATCAGTAACCTATACACGTTTGTACTGTATACAATCTCTGTCTCTCTCTCTCTATCTCTCTGTCGCTCTCTCTCTCCATAATCATCTGGCGCCGGTTGTTCAAAACACGGTTATTTTTTTAACCACTGGTTAAGTAGAGTTACCCGACCGTTAAATTTAACGCTGCCGTTATCTTGTTGTTCAAAACTCGGTTAACTTTAACGTCAAGTTAATACTCGGTTAAAGTTAACACACCTAAAAAGCTAAGTCTGGGTTTTTACACCCAAGCCTAGTGGCTCATCAGGCCGGTGCTTATCCCCGGTTTCCGTAGCGTGAAGCGACCAGGAGTTCAACTACTCCTAGATGGGATGCTAGACCATCGCAGGTTACCTTCCCAGTATATTTTTACTGGTATCCATTTATACTGCTGGGTGAACAGAGGCACACTTGTGGTTGAGACCTTGCCCAGGGGTCTTAGCACAGTGAGGGTCTCGGTGGGATTTGAACTCACAACCTCCCGATCATGAGCCCAGCACTCTAACCACTACACCACTGGCCCCACCTAAGGACCACCGTTAAATTTTTTACAGTGTGGCTAACTTGCAAGATGGCGTTCATGGCTAACACTGCATTCATGTTGCCGCATCAGCGGGGGTGGATTCTTATAAATATTCTTATTATAGTTCAACCAAAAACATTCTCAAATATATTTCAAACTAAATCTGCAAGTACATGTGCTAAATACATTTACAAATTGAGCTAAAGTTATTTATCTATTCCAAGGCACAAATAAATATTAATCATATTTACAGCACAAAAACATACTATTAATTTTTTATAAAAGTACTGAGCATTAGTCTGCAGATCCAGGCTGGATGGCTTATGATTATTTTATCCATTCATTCTCTGTGCGTCAATGTTTGTGTTCCAAAACGTGCAGGAGCCGGAGGCGGGACTAACAAACTGTGCTTTATTCTCACACTTTGTTTGATTGACAGTGTTCAGCGATTATTGCTTACTGATAATATTATGTTTGTTGATTGGTCAGCTCGGCGTGCACATGTGCAGTGCCCGTTACACGATAACTTTCGGTTTACTTCCGGACTCTAGTGATGCAGAACTTATCTCCGACTTTCTCTTCAATAACAGTCATTAAGTTTATTTATAAGATTGTGACTACACATAATTTCTTGTCCAGCAGAACTCAACTCCTGCTGTGTGTGGAGGGGTGCACGTGCACCCTGTGCACCCTGTGCACCCCCCCCCCCCCCCAGCCTACGCCCTTGATCACCTGCCTTCTGATGTTTCAGCAGCTGATACTGGGTTGGGTAGTATTAATTGAAGACTTTGCAGATATGCAACACCACAGGTGGTTGGCGAATCACGCAGAGTTTCAAACGTACACACACAAAAAAAAAAAAAAAAAAATTCACGAGCGCATGTATTATTGTTGATCAACATTTGTATAACATTAAAAAGCATACACAGACATCTTACCCCCTCCCCCCTTTCACGGAGGGTGAAAATTTTAACCAGCCATTATGGGTTAACCATGTTTTGAACAACCGGCCCCTGTAGATTATCAATATCATTATGTCCCGTGTTTAAACTCCTGGTTCCTCTCAAGCACAGCACAGCGGATCTGATCAGATTTACAGAGCGTCTCACTCTTATCTAGTTCATTATAATACTGGAGTCAATTTGTTTCTTGGGCAGTGGTGGTCTAGTGGTATAGGGCGCTGGATCGCTGATCCAAAGGTTGGGGGTTCGAGTCCCAGTCTCCACAAGGTTGTCACTGTCCCCCCCCAGTGCGGATAACTGGGTTATCAAAGGCGGGCCATGTCTCTCACTGTCTATGGTGTGAGGCATGTAAAAGAACCATTGCTGACTTTCGTAAAGAGTAGGCTGCAAAGTCGTCAGCGTGTTTCTGTCCCTTGCTGAAAGGGTTGTGACAGGAAGGGCATCTGACGTAAAAACCTCTGCCAAGTCAAATGTGCGAATCAAATGGTTCGCTGTGGCGACTCCCGAGTAAAAGGGAAAAAGCCGAAAGGAAGACAGACAGTCAATTTGTTTCTTCTTTGAATTATCGTTCTGCGTCTCTTCCCGGACCGTGTCAGCCACGCCCCTTTGCCGGAGCCTAGTATTAAGTGTACCTCAGTAGGTTTTTACAGCCGTGTCTAGTTGGCTCATCAGGCCAGTGCTGATCCCCGGTTTCCGTAGCGTGAAGCGACCAGGGGCCAGTTGTTCAAAACACATTTATTTTAACCACCGTTGGCTAACCGACCTTTAAATCTGCGTTGTTCAAAGCATGGTTAGTCACGTCGTTAGTTAACGTTGCCGTAAAAGTTAACAGTGTGGTTAACGTTACTGGTTAGCACAAAGGGGGTCATCCAACATTTACAACATTTTCCTAAGCGTACAAAACATACGCTAGGGGGGAAAATGTCTGTGTACGCTTTTTAATATAAAAATGTCGATCAACAATAACACATGCACTGGTGAATATTTTTTTTATTATTATTATTATTTTTGTGCGTACGTTTGAAATTCTCAATGCGAGATTCGCCAACCACCTGCGGTGTTGCATATCTGCAAAGTCTGCAATGAATACAGTAGGCACTTGACATTCGAGTGGTTCACTTCCGGGCCCTCCCGCGAATTGAGATAATCCGCGAGTTCTGTACCCGGAAGTAAAACCCCATGTATAACACATGCGCAAATGAGCAGCTGTAAGTAAAATACTATGTATCTATTACATGCACTAAAATATGCTTCTTAAACACATTCCATAGACAGTCTTACTCATTAATACGGTATTAATGTTGTAAAATGTAGTAATGATTAAGAAAAACTTAATTTTTTTTTACTGTGATATTAATTGATAATAAAATATAAACATTACACAGCATACGCATAAAAACACATTTCAGTGCATTCTCTTTATAAACATACAGCAGTGTAGTTTTCAAAAATGCCCACTAGAGGAATGTACTGTATTGCATTAGGCATGACACGACTCAATTCAGGTATTAACTGCATTAAGTCCGAGGAGGTCAGCCACGCCCAGCCGGAGCCAAAGTACAAAACAGAGTTTTAGAGTGATAGCGTAAGAGGCGTTACAAACCAAAGAAGCGATGCTGTTGATGTGAGTTAATCCCCTGGCGCAGAGATGTTTATTGGGAATAAATGAGAATAGTGAATTCAGGTGTGTGCTAGTAGTGCTACCGAGCAGCTCAGCCACGCCCCTCAGGAAGTAAACATTTAGTGAGAGGCACAGCGCCAAAATAAAAGTCCCCCAAAACACAGACCATGACAAAAAGCACATAAAAGAACAAGAAATGTAATAAATTGGATAAACAAAACAAAATAAGAAACATGCTACACCACAGTCAATAAAATACAACACACAAACATTTTAAACATTACCTTAGGTACTGTACTGGAATAATCATTTAAAAGGACTTTTAATAGGGACTGTTTTACTATTCCTCTTCAGCAATGACTTCAGAGGAAACTGTCCTTACTTCCCGAGAAAGTCTTATTTGTTCAGAAGAGACATCCAACCTCATTACCTTTTTCTGGTGCTTAAGCAGGCGTTTGAGTGACGTCATAGAACTTAACTGGTAATTAAAACACACTCAAAAAAGGCTCATTGCCGACTTGTGCGCGAATGAGGGAAAAGGGGCGTTACATCTCCTCAACCAATCAGCAGGAAGGAGGACAGCCATTGGCTGAATTTGAATCACGTGCGAGCTGCTCGGGAATATTCAGACCGCGAGTGCAAAACCGCAAATAGTCAAGGGCCTACTGTATTTTACTGTTTTTTTTAAACTAGGATGCACTGAAGCCGCATTAATTGAAGCGCGAATAGCGAAGGATCACTGTATATATAAATTAGGCGACATGGTGACGTAATAGTTAGCACAGCTGCCTCACTGCAAGAAGGTCCTGGGTTCGATTCCCAGCTTTTCTGTGGAGTTTGCATGTTCTCCCTGTGCTTGCGTGGGTTTCCTCAGGATACTCCGGTTTCCTCAGTTCAGAAACATGCACAGTAGGTTAATTGATCGTTTCAAATCACCCTGATGTGCGAGTAAGAATGGTTGTGAGTGTTGGCCCTGCAATGGCTGGCGAGCTGTCCAGAGTGTACCCCGTCCTTGCCCGTAGTCGGCTGAGTTGGCCGCCAGCCTTCCAATGACCCTAATTGGGATTAAGCGGTTCAGAAAAAAAAAAAATATTTATATACTATATATAAATTATTTTCATATTGTTGAGCTGTGAAGTGGGCAGCACAGCGGCATAGTATTAGCCTGTTCACCTCACGGCAAAAAGGTTCCAGGTTCGTGTCTCGGGATTGGGTGTTCTGTGTGTAGTGTGCATGTTCTCACCATGCTAACTTACTAGTTTTCCTCGGGCACTCCAGTTTCCTCACAGCATCCAACGGCATGCACATTCGAGTAATGGTCTGTTCCAAATTGCTCCTGGATGTGTGTGCGTTGACCCTATGATGAAATGGCAATCACCGAAGAGTGTACCCCGTCTTTGTCCAGTGTCAGTAGAGATAGGCTCTAGGTTCCCCATGACCCTAAGAGGATTCAGTGGCTCTACAAATGAGTTCGTGATGAGTGAGATGTTGGTTGTAGATGTGTGCTTGCTGAAACCTGTTGGGTTGAATGACAGTTGAAAGATAAGAATATATGAAAGAAAAATAAAGAAGGTTTTGAATCTCCAGTACTTCTACCCTGTATACACTCTAGGCGGGATCTCTTCCCTTCGGTAGTCCTGAACACAGTAACATCTGTCTTCTTGCCCTGTTTGCTTCTTCCTAAGTAGCTCTCTAGGAATCTTCTCTATCACATTAACACAGGAAGAGATTGCACGGCGCTGCAAAGCTGTCTCTCTGCACTCATAATAGCAAACTGAGAAAGGCTTAAGCTGTTAGGGAGCTATATTGTGTTACTACTCCTGGTTTCATCAGTGAGTCACAGTCCATCAGTCTCAGAGAGCATCCACCATGTAATTCACCATGTGTATTGAAAGTGGATGGTGAACCAAATGTAAAAAAATAAATAAATAAATAAAACAAAGAAAGGAATTTATTGGATTTTATTTTTAAGGGCTGTGCATAGACAAAGTTGTTTCACTTCATTTGAACAAATCGTAGACTCTACAAATGACAAAATGTCTACCAATCATATTCACTAATTCCCCAAAAACACAGGGATCCCTCACTTTCCGTGGTTAATTGGGACCGAGTCGTGTCCCCCCACCCCTACCCCCACCCCACGCGCCCGCCAGCGACTGCCAAATTCCGCAAAGTAGGATCGACCCCCCCACCCACCCCCCCGACTGACGTATGCGTGCATGTATATGTGTATATGTTTATATCTTCTTCTTCTTCTTTTTCTTTTGGCTGTTCCCTTCAGGGGTCACAGCGAATCATCTGTCTCCATCTCACCCAGTCCTCTGCATCTTCTTCTCTTACACGAACTGCCTTCGTGTCCTCCTTCACCACATCCATAAATCTTCTCTTTGGTCTTCCTCTAGACCTTCTGCCTGTTAGGGCCAACCTCAGCATCCTACTACCAATATACTCACTATCCCTCCTCTGTACATGTCCAAACCATCTCAATCTAGCCTCTCTGACTTTGACTGTTCAACCTCTTACATGTGCTGTCCCTCTGATGTACTGATTCCTGATCCTATCCATCCTTGTGACTCCCAGAGAGAACCTCAACATTTTTATCTCTGCTACCTCTAGCTCTGCCTCCTGTCTTTTCCCCAGGGCCACTGTTTCTAAACCATACAACATCACTGGCCTCATCACCGTCTTGTACACTTTTCCTTTCATTCTTGCCAATACCTTCTTATTACACATCACTCTGGGTACTTTTCTCCAACCATTCCAACCTGCCTGCACACGCTTCTTCACCTCTTTTCCACACTCTCCATTGCTCTGGATTGTTGAGCCTAAGTACTTAAAATCCTCCACCTTCTTTATCTCTGCTCCCTGTAACCTCACCGTTCCTGTTGGGTCCTTGTCGTTCACACACATGTATTCTGTCTTACTGAGGTTAACGCATGTATATGTGTATATAATATCAATAAATACATACTCAACGCTATAAATGATTACAATAACAGTTAAACATTCGAAAATAATGCATAAGATGTAAATAAAATATAAACACACACATAGAGACGCGCACGCACACACATAAAAATGTAAGTAGTTTTGATGGGAGGTTTTGGGCTGTTTTTTGTTTGTTTTTTTTGTTTTTTGGGTTTTTTTGGGTTTTTTTTGCATAATTGGCCTTGTTTTTGCAGCACTTTCCATAACTTTTTCCCCTTTTCTTCCTTAATTTCCTTATGTTTTAATTCAATTAATATTTTTAGAAAAAAACCGCGATGCACTGAAGCATGAAGTAGCGAGGGATCCCTGTATATTACATGATGTTGTAGCATTGCTGAATTTTTATATGGCATTAGATTTCGGCCCATCCCAGCCGTCTCCGGCCGAGGGCAGAGTACACCCTGGACAGCTCACCAGGCCAGGGTGGAAACACGCTGACGGCTTTGCAGCTACTCTTGTCGGAAGTCAGCAATGGTTCTTTTACACCTCACACCATAGACAGTGAGAGACATGGCCGGCCTTTGATAGCCCAGTTAGCTGCACTGGGGAACCGAATAGGTGTAACATAAACATTTATTTTTTTCCATCTAGGTTTTCAGGAAGGTTCGAGTCTTAAGCTTGGCAATGGCATTTCCGTGTGGAGTTTGAATGTTCTCCCTGTGCTTGCATATGTTTACTCTGGGTAATCCAGTTTCCTCCTACAGTCCAAAGAGATAGCTCCTGATCAGAAGGTCAGCTGTTCATTCAATCCACTGTTGGGCCCTTGAGCACAGCCCTTAACCCTCAATTTGCTCAGTTGTATAAAAATGATAAATATAAGTCGATCTGCATTAGCGGATCTGCCACATGCTGTAAATGTAAATGTAAATGTAAAGACATGCACATTAAGTTAATTGGCTGTTCAAAATTGCCCCAGGTGAGAACGTGAGTGTGAATGGCTGTGTTTCTCTTGATTTTGCAATGGACTGCTAAGCTCATTAGGTTATACCCTGCCTTTGCTGTCTTCTGGGATAAATTCCCACCATTTATTTATGCATCTCGTTTTTCAGGAAGGGTTTGAGTCTTAAAGTCTCCTGGTTTCATCAGTGAGTCACAGTCCATCAGTCTCAGAGAGCATCCACCATGTAATTCAACATGTTTATTGAAAGTGGATGGTGAACCAAGTCAGTCTTCTGGGATAAATTCCAGCATCCCCACAACCATAATAGGATCAAGTGTTCAACAACAACGAGTGTACTACATCCTGACTGTGAATCACGGTGGTGGAAATATTATTGTTTGGGGTTTCTTCACTGTTTCAGGGCATGTACAGGTTGAAATTATTCATTACAATATGGGTTTTGCATATTATATTAAAAAGCTTGTTGAGAATGCTTGGTTGGAAAAAACGGTTATTGAGAATGTTGAGGAAAAACCATTGAAGGGGACTGGAGTACCCATAGGAAACCCATGCGAGCGAGAGACAACATACAGTGTCATTTGAGAGAAACTCTTGCCGCGTGTGTGTGTGTGTGTGTGTGTGTGTGTGTGTGTGTGTGTGTGTGTGTGTGTGTGGTTTGTGGCTTGTTTACTTTAGAGACATTGCACAATCTAACTTTCTCACCTCTCGAGCTAGGCAGAGAGCTGAGAGCTGAATTAATTAACCACTGAGTTCTGTCTGACTGCGAGAATGTCTTGTACAGTCCATTACACAAAGCATCTCCATCTCTAATTCAACCGAGACAAAACAACCCTAGGTGTATTCACAAACAAATCCTGCTTTCAAATATGCTGCACAAATTCTCCATTTATTTCACAACAAACTAAATTTAAATGTAGAAAAAGCTACTTTTGAGATATATTTCTAGTGATGGGCCCCAAGAATTCATAAAATCTATGTGTGTATCTATCCCACTATAGCCGGGGTGTCAAATTCATTTTCACTGATGGCCACCTCACAAAATATCTGGGTCACCAAAGGTCTCTTTTCCTTTGTTCACTTTTCTGACACATTTGACAGCAAATAGCTAGTCTGCAATCTTTCTTCAATCACGAATGACTAGCTGTTTACGAGTAGTGAAATCGGTTGCTGCCAGCTGACTTTCATCAAGAGCAGGTAGTATAACCATTAGCATGTTTCTACCCAGAATGATCTGATGAGCTGTCCAGGATGTACTTTGTCCTCACCCAGAGTCAGCTTAGCTGAGCCTCCCCGCAACCGTAATCAAGTGTTACCCGAAAATTAATGAATGAAAGTTGCTGCCACCTAGAGGAAGAATAGTGAATTATTTTTCATGGTAATGGCTGATGCAAAGAATGTACGATAATCATATTCTTTAAAAGCTCTTGCAGTCCACCTAAAGTGATTTGGGCCATGGACCTTCAGTTGTGACACCTTCTGAGACACCTGTGCATCATGAAGTTAAAGCACAGCAGTAAGATTCTAGTAAGGTTTATACCTTGAATATTTGATTTTTTTAAAACAATTCAGGGTCAAGCCCATAATTAGTTACAGTAAATTTAATGCATCTCTGTGTAAGACCAGGATTTAGACTGGATTTAGAAAAAAACAAAAAAAAAATCGTGCTTTCTCATGAGCACATGGAAATTGCCACAGAATGTATTTTTAAAAATTTATTAAACCACACTCATAACCTTAGAAAATGTCTCAGACAAGGTCTCAGACGACACAGAAGGTGATTTGATGTTAGATGCTGTGATTGTGTTTGTGAGTTTGATTTAGTTCTGTTTGATATTCTTTATTTTCTAAAGATTTTTGGAACTACAAAGCTGCTGTTCAATAGACAGCTGCTCCGAGTTTCAGAGTTTAATATTGATCATCAGGGGCGTATTGTATAGCTTCAGTCACTTTATCTGCATTTACCTTGAAAAGCCTTTGGGCTTCAACAGTCACCTCATTCTTCTATTTAAAAAAAACAAACAACAATAAAAAAAAAAAAAAACATGCCGCTTAATCCTAATTATGGTCACGGGGAGGCTGGTGCCCATCTCAGCCAATTCTGGGCAAGAGCAGAGTACACCCTGGACAGTTCTCCAGGCCATCACAGGTCAAAAACCCACTGACGGCTATGCAGCTCCTCTTGAAGAAAGTCAGCAATGGTTCTTTTACATGAACCTCTCACCACAGACACTGAGAGACATGGCCGACCTTTGATAACCCAGTTAGCTGCACTGAAGGGACAGCAGTGATAGCCATTGACGGTGATGCTTGAACCTCCAATCTTGGGATCGGTAAGCCAGCACCTTATCACCGGGCCACCACTGCCCACACGCCGCATTTAGGTTCTCAAAAAGTTCTGGTGAGAAACCGGGAATTATTTTATCACCTCTGCTCAACAAAAACCACCTGCTGAGATAAGACAGATAAGAAACTCTGTGTGAAATAAATCCTCAGTCTTCTAACAAAATACATTTTAGACTGGTCTAGTTTATTTATCCGCATTTGAACATGTTTCATTTTGGGAGGGAACATTCGTGTGAGGGGAAAATGTTAGTTGTACTTGTTTTCAAAGATAAAGTGACCAACTGCAGATTTTTCATTATGTATTCCAAATAAGACAAATGCAGACTAAAAACATATTGAATGCTCTGTTTATATTAAACCATCATTGCTTTAACTACTCTTGTTTCATTCGGTGCTACGTAGCTGCTTCTTAAAGTAGCTCATTGTTTGTTAGAAGTAATCGACAATTATCGACAACTTATAGATGTCCCTCCCCCCTGCAACTTCCTCCAGCTCTTCCGGGGGGACACTGAAGCGTTCTCAGACAAGCTGAGAGACGTAGTCCCGCCGGCATGTTCTAGGTCAACCCCGGTCTCTTCCCGGTTAGACGTACCCGAAATGCCACACCAGGGAAGCGTTCGGGATACATTCTGACCAGATGCCAGAGCCACCACAACTGGCCCTTCTCAATGCGGACAGAGAAATACAGGCACAGTATTGTAAGCTGTATCAGGATGTGTTTTCTTCACAGGAACAGTTGGTAGTGTTGCCTCTCTGCAGCCATTTATATTTCATTGTAATACATAAAACAGGAACTTTAGAAAGTTCCTTGGCTTGAGATGAGGTTGAAAGCACATTGATTCCTAGTTTCAGACAAATACATTATAAATGGAGTGTAAATCAGACCAACAACAGAAAAGCATCAAGTCAGACAAATTCTTTCCTATTTCTCTGTTTAAATAAAATCGTGGATAATATCAATGAATAGCATCAATATATAGAATAAATGTGGTTTATTTTAAAGTGAAATTCTTACATAATTTTTTAGTTTAGAGTTTTAAGCATTAGTCTACTTTCCCTTAGGTTAAGATTTTAAACTTTAACCTTCATCCGTGGTTGGCACACCATCGGTACGGAACAAACTTTTTTTTTTATTCAATGAAAAACAAGCACAGGCAACTCAAGTACAAGAAGTAAAAAAGTACAGTGATCCCTCGCTACGTCGTGCTTAAGATTCTACGGCTTCAGTGCATCGTGGGTTTTTCAAAAATATTCATCAAAAAAGCAGCAAAACGAGGCCAATTATGCAAATAAAAAAAAAAAAAACAACAAAACTACTGACATTCTTTTGTGAGGTGCGCATTTGAGTGTGTGCGTGCGCGCATTTGTATGTGTGTGTTTCGGTTCCAGCCCCTCCCGGAGTTGATTGTGATGATTATGGAGAGAGAGAGAGAGAGAGAGAGAGAGAGAGAAATTAAAAGTTTTCTAATTGTTTAATTTTATGTCCCCCACTAGTATAAAATTTCCACCTATGAGCTGGTAATGTGCGCGCGCTGCTCTCAGAGGTCAGCACGTCTTGCACTGTTCTAGCAACGTGCAGCCTGAAGCGCATGCGCGGCCTCCGCACACCTCCAGATCCTACACGAGTAACTTCATTGTCTGGGACCGGGGACCGGGACCGGTGGGTTAAATGGTGTGCCTTGGCGTTGCTGAGTGGGTTTGATGTGCAGGATGATGTTCACTGCGGTGTCACAGGAGGAATGGTGTCATTTACAATGATTTGTGATGGTCATGATTTAACACAATAAAGACTAAAGCTTCAGGCGTGCGGGCAGCAGGTTGAGTCGAGTCGGGTCACCGTGGGGCTGAGTGAAACACAAACCATGAATCATATTGGGAAATGATTCCAAAATATTCCACCAATCAAACAGAATTATCTAGGAAGTATTACACACACTTCGGGTAAATAAATAAATAAATAATATTATCTTCATGTCGAAGTTCTATTAGTTCTCCGGTGCTCCTTCCAAGGGCAACTGAAAGCTGATCAGTTCAATGGTCCAGTTGTAGTGTCGCGTGTGTGTGTGTGAGTGTGTGTGTGAGTGCGCGAGAGAGAGAGAGAGAGAGAGAGAGAGAGAGAGAGAATAGCCTATGCTTTCAATTAGACTGAGCTCAAGAGCATCATTACACCGCGTGGTCAGTTATGTAATAACTCAGAGAGAGGGAGAGAGAGAGAGAGAGAGAGAGAGAGAGAGAGAGAGATTGTATACAGTACAAACTCATATAGGTTACTTATACAAGGTTTAAGCATACGTTCCCCTCTAAAGAATGCCCTGTAACAACTTACAAACAAATTCATCTAAAGAATGGCTATCTGGAACCTAACTCGTTCGTAAGCTGGGGAGCGTCTGTATACTGATTTGTTTATATACACAGACGCTCCCCGACTTACATTTTTAATTGGTTACTTACGGCCAAACGTAAGTTGAAAGTGAATGTAAGTTGTTACAGTGACGTATGACGTTCATACTGTACTATACATCCATAAGTACAGTAAAACCTCCGCTGACGAACGCTTAAGCTCACGAACTTTTCGCCTCAAGAACATTAAATTTGCGAGCATATAGTCTCTGCTGACGAACTAGTTTTCGGCGGACGAATCAAACCACGCGGTCGAACAGCGCCACGGTGGCGGCCACGAGAAGCTGACGCACGCTCACGGCGTCACAGTTAAATCACCCCTTTCTTTGAGTGCGGAAGTGGTTTGTGTTTGATAGACATTTTGGACCATATTGAGTGTACTTTTGCTATTATGGGACCGAAAAAGACCCACCACAGGCGGAGATCATTGAAAAACACGAACGAGGTGTGCGTTTGTGTGACTCAGCGTCCCAGTACCAGTACACTAAGTCTACCATTGCTACCATCCTTAAGAACAAGGAAGC
Organism: Plotosus lineatus; assembly: GCA_024760905.1. Classification (NCBI taxonomy): domain Eukaryota; kingdom Metazoa; phylum Chordata; class Actinopteri; order Siluriformes; family Plotosidae; genus Plotosus; species Plotosus lineatus. The sequence goes on from CM045740.1 coordinate 16,622,524, forward strand.
TATTAAGGGTGCGTGTGTGGCTAAGGGTGTTTCCAAACAGTAGGCGTTTCCAAATTCTCCTTCCAAACAGTAAGTCCCTCCCTCCCTCCTCCTCCCACTCCATTCCATCAAGCCATCAACTACCATCACAAAGGTAAATAAAACGACTTTATTATACAGTACAGTTTATTTCTTTAATTACAATACAATAGCACATTTATTATACATAAAATAAGGTATATTTTTGTGTAGTTTTAAGGCTTATTTAGTAGAAAATTATGTTTTATGGGGACCTGGGAACGGATTATTCTCATTTTAATGGTTTCTTATGGGAAATAAATGTTCGGAAGACGAACTTTTCGCCTTACACACACTTTCTGGGAACCAATTATGTTCGTGAGCTGAGGTATCACTGTACCATTACCGTATCTCATAAAACACCCCTAAATCAATTAATATAAACATAACATTGCAAAAAATAATATCAAATATATTCATTATTCATCATCAATAATATCAACATTAATTTCAAATAAATTAAATTCAAGCAAAATAATTTCTAACAGATAAATTTCAATCAAATTCACTCATCAAACATCAAATACAGTATCAAATATAACGTTTAACATTCTCTATGATGCGATCTTTCTGCTTGTAAATGGTTCCGATGTTCGATGGATGGTCACTTTCCACAGTACTTTTCACCCGATTCTCCTGCTCACTAACTTCATACATTTAAAGACTTTCCTGGTCATGTGCTTTTGTTTATGTTTGTGCTGATTGATTCAATGTGCCATGTGCTAAAGCTGACATTTGTTTTGATTGTCTCGATTTTACTTCCGAGAAAATGTTTAAAGGAACAGCACCAGGAGGGAAAAGTAAGGGGACTTTTTTTTTTTTAAATTATACCGTTTTCTGTTTATTTGCAGCTTTCATGTTTCATGTTTCATTTATTGATATTATGTACACATATACATGTACGTCAGTCAGGGGGGGGTCGATCCTACTTCGGGAAATCGGCGGTCGAGGGGGATCTCCGTCCCCATTAACCACAGAAAGTGCGGGATCCCTGTACTCTGAAAATAGCTTTTTACAAAAAAATTGCATAAGAAATAAAAGATTTAAGTGATTATACTATTATATCAAATTAATTATTTAATTAACTCAAATTATCTGTTCAAATTTTTGTTGTTTAGTTTGCTTATATCTCAAGCATGATTTTTTTTTTTTTTTTATTAATATTTGCAAAAATGATAAACTGTGAAAAGCATTATTGCCTTTTAGGCTCCTTAACATTTTTCAGGATTATCTTTAAGGGTTTATTTATTCTGTGCCTGAAGAGGAATTTTATTCTTCCAGTAAACGGCACTGAAGTTCAAAAGCAAAATGCAACAAGTGTTCAAATAAATAAACGACCTTGAATACCACCAGTGCTGATTCCATCGGATAAGCAGTAGAAACTCAATGGTTAAGCCATTTGAGCAAAGCCTGTAACCCTCAACGTCTCAGCTGTATATCTAAGTAATCATTCATTCCTTTTCTGAACTGCTTAATCCTAATTAGGGTCACAGGGAGGCTGGCGCCCATCTCAGTTGACACTGAGCGAGAGCAGAGTACACCCTGGACAACTCGCCATGCCATCACAGGGCAGAAACACGCTGACGGCTGTGCAGCTACTCTTAACGAAAGTCAGCAATGGTTCTTTTACATGAACATCTCACCATAGCCAGTCGAAGTAAGTTGCTTAGGATAAGGGCTTCTGCCAAATAATGTAAATGTAACTCAGTCCCTGGTCCGTATTGCCAAAAAATACAACTGTGTGCCATTGTAGCCTACTGAGAGAAGAATAGGCAGGTAAACTACACCTTATTTTAAGTTTAATTTAAAGCTTAAGTTAAAAATTCACCTACACATTTCCTCAAATCAGAAATTTAATTCAGTGATTGAATTTTAACAATATGGTACCCGATGTCATGAAGACACTCTCAATATTGTCTGTTCTGGTAGTTGTGGCCTGGTGGTAAAAGGTGCTGGATCACTGATCCTAAGGTTGGAGGTTCAAGCCCCACTCTCCACGGGTTGCCACTGTCCCCCCACCCAGTGCAGCTAACTGGGTTATCAATGGCCGACCATGTCTCTCACTGTCTATGGTGTGAGGTTCATGTAAAAGAAGCATTGCTGACTTTCGTCAAGAGTAGCTGCATAGTTATGAGCGTGTTTCTGCCCTGCGATGGCCTGGCGAGCTGTCCAGGAAGGATTCTGCCCTCACTAAGAGAGAGCAGATAGATGCAAGGGCCAGTCAACACACCAGTAACCAGTAATATAATCTGTCCTCGAGGTCCTCTAGCGCTGCTAGACTGATCCCTCCCTCCACCAAGAGACAAGAGAAAAATCTGTCTAAACCAGAGGTGTCAAACTCATACGAGAAAATGTGTTCATGTGGCTGCAGGGTTTTGTTTCAACCAAGCAGCAGCACACCTGTCTCGGCTCGTTTAAACAACTGAGCTGAGTCTTCAGGTAGTTGATTGGCCAGTCTCTGTATAGAGCACACAGAATGACCAATCAACTGCCAGAAGACTCAAACGTTGTTTAAATGAGCCAAGTCAGGAGTGCTGCTGCCTGGTTGAAAAAAAAACCTGTAGCCACATGGCTCTTTGTGGCATGAGTTGGAGACCCCTGGTCTAAATTCTTCTCTGTTCCAAGGACAAACTCGGAAATGGAAACGTTCATTCGATGAAACAAAAATTCCCATAGGAAACAATAGAAAATCAGCTAATTCGTTCCAACTCCCTACCAAACGCATACAACCTGACACAAACTTGTATTTTTGATGTAATATATTTAAGATAAACATGTAACAATAAACATTATCACAATAATAACCCATGTGCACTAACATTAATAATACTGTAATTAATAATAAATAATAAAGCAAGAATAAACAATAAATCAATAAACTGCTGGACCAGCTTTAGAAGTGTGATTGCACATCCTCTACACTAGATGGCAGTGGCGCTCTCACTGCCATCTAGTGTAGCGGATGGCAGTGAGAGCGCCACTGCCATCTAGAGTAGAGGATGCGCAATCACACTTATAAAACTGGCAGTGGTGCTCTCATTGTGTTTTCTGTGGTGTGGGGAAGAAGCATCAAGCAAACAATATGAAGTGCAGTAAACACTATTTCCAGTCGCACGTGCAGAGCGCTGGGTGGGGGAGGGTCTTCCTATAGGGGGCACCACAGAAAATAATTGAGAAGCACTGCACAAGATGTTCTCGGAGCAGAGAGGAATACATCCAGAAGTAATACAAGGCTAATTAACCCGGAAAAGCCATTTCCCCAGCAGAGTTTGTAAGTAGAAAATTTGCTTGTTGAATGGGGAAGATTTTTGATGGGATTGAAGCTCGTATTATGGAAAATTCGTTATTAGGGACACTCGTTAGTCAAGGTACCGCTGTACTTAGATAAAACACCATGCTTAACACACACACACACACACACACACACACACACGAACACACACACCTACCCAGTGAGTTTGACTGACGTATACTTAGTCTGTGTTCTAACAAACAGTATAAGAATATATTCACTGATAGTGACTTTAAAGCTCTTCTGTAAGTCGCTTTGGATAAGTGTCTCTGAAATGCTGTAAATGTTGACGTGTCAGCTAATATTATTCCATAATGGTTCAACAATGTGTTGCTATGAGTCAGCAAAAAATCTAGCAGCAGTTTGCAGATGTTCCAAAACGTATACAAATAAACATTATACAAGTTTCAATGCATATACAATTTCAGGTCACTTTCTTAATTGGCGGTATGGTGGTGTAGTGGTTAGTACTTCCCATCAAAGGGGTGTGAGGTTTAAGTCCCATCCCTGGTGAAGCCGTTTCTGTGTGGCGTTTAAATGTTCTCTTTGTGCTTGCATGGATTTCTTCAGGGTGCTCTGGGCTCCTCAGACCGTCCAAAGACATTCTCAGTTGCCCCCAGCTGTGAATATGTGTGGGAATGGTTGTGTGTGAGATGGTTTGACCAAGCTCCAGATGGATGGGTTCCTGCTACCTTACAACTCTAATAAACGATAGTGTTTTGGAAAATGTAATTAACATTCCTGGTGAAAAATCCAGCTTGGTCTGATTAGATACCAGCTGTGCAAAACACAGATAAATACAAATATGCAAATTTTATGAATTACCGCTACTAAGGCAACATCATGAACAAATTATTATTAACAAATTATACAACAGAAAAAACCCAAACATCTGTTGACCAGCCTTCTGAAAAACAAACCAGCTCCTAACTTCTAAATCTCAGCTTGAGATGATTGATCAAGTAATTTTACAGTTTCCTGATGACTTGACTTTAGCAGCAGCAATTTTAAAAGACTATTTCCATCTAACAGTATTTAGTTGAGTACGGGGGAGGTGGAAGATGGATTTTTTTTTTCATGCACAAATTGACAATTGATCTGAATACATCACTTATGTTAGTTTTGGGCAGTGGTGGCCCAATGGTAAAGGTGCTGGATCACTGATCCTAAGGTTGGGGGTCGAGTCCCACTCAACGGGTTGCCACTGATGGCGGGAGGTTCATGTAAAAGAAACATTGATGATTTTCGACAAAAGTAGCTGCATAGCCATCAGTGTGTTTCTGCCCTGCAATGGCCGGGTGAGCTGGCCAGGATGAACTCTGCCCTCGCCCGGAGTCGGCTGGGATGGGTGGCAGCCTCCCCGTGACCCTACTTAGGATTAAGCGGTTCAGAAAATGAATGAATGTTATCTTATTCTTTCATTTGCCAAACCACTTAATCCTACTATGAGTGAGGCCGGTGGTGTAGTGTTTAGGGTGCTGCGCTCATGATCAGGAGGTTGTGTGTTCAAATCCCAGTTAGACCTCCACTGTGATAAGACCCCTGGGCAAGGTCTCAACCACAAGTGTGCCTCTGTTCACCCAGCAGTATAAATGTGTACCTGTAAAAATATACTGGGAAGGTAACCTGTGATGGACTAGCGTCCCATCCAGGAGGAGCTGAACTCCTAGGTCACTTCACGCTATGGAAACCGGGGATAAGCACCGGTCCAATGAGCCACTATGTCTCAGGTGTAAAAAGCCCAAATGACTTTACCTTAATCCTATTAGGTAGGAGGTAGGAGCCTATCTCAACCAACACTGGGTGAAGGCAGCTGATCAGGCTATCCCAGGACCAAAACAAACTCAGCCATTTACACTCACACCAAGGGGCAATTTGGAAGAGCCGATTTTTCGGATGTGAATGCTTTTTCTAGAGGAAACTAAAGCATCCAGAGGAACCCCACACAAACACAAGAACATATAAACCCCAAACAGAAGCACCGATGAAAACCCAGGACTTGAATGTAGGCTCTTCTTGCTGTGAGGCGGACATGTTAACCACTACGCCATTGTGCCCCAAAACCCCAAGAAGCAATGCAGTATTATATTGTGATCAGATGTGATGTGGGGTGGTGATGGCCCGGTGGTAAGATGCTGGATCACAGATCCTAAGGTTGGAGGTTCAAGCCCCACTATCAACGGGTTGTTACTGCTGTCCCCACAGTGCAGCGAACTGGGTCGGCCGTCCGGCCATGTCTCTCACTGTCTATGGTGTGAGGCTGTAAAAAAAAAAAAAAGAATCATTGCTGGCTTTCGTCAAGAGAAGCTGCATGGCCGTCAGCATGCTTCTGCCCTGCGATAGCCTGTCAAG
>CM045740.1:16633224-16658224 GCA_024760905.1 Plotosus lineatus
TCTTTCGAAAGAAAGAAAAATATCGCAGATTCTTATGATTCTGGGATATGATTTAAAACAATTATTCACTCGTATATTCATTTTCTGAACCGCTTAATCCAAATTAGGGTCGTGGGGAGGCTGGCGCCCATCCCAGGCGAATCTGGGTGAGGGCAGAGTACACCCTGGACAGCTCACCAAGCTATCGCAGGGTGGAAACATGCTGACTACTATGCGGCTACTCTTGTCGAAAGTCAGCAATTGTTCTTTTACATGAATCTCTCACCATATACAGTGAGAAACATGGCCGGCCTTTGATAACCCAGTTAGAGGCACTAGGGGGACAGTGTGACAACCTGTTGAGAATGGGGCTTGAACCCCCAACCTTGGCATCCAAGGTTGATCCAGCACCTTTACGACCAGACCTAAAATGATTGTAATTATTTGAAATAAATTATTTCATTGAACATTTTAAATGACTGACAATTAGTCTAAGACTGGCCACTTCAGCAACTTTAACCTGAAAGTAGATCATTTCTGTAACAGTGAAGTCTCCCACAACCCCATTTATCCAATTAATCAAACGATCTGTAAGTGGGTAGCTTTTGCAACTGTTAACGTGAAAGTGCATATGTTTACAATCGGAAAGAGGAAATTTGAAAAAGTTTCAAAAATTGAAAAAGAAAAATTCTCTGATATGCAAAAACAAACATTAGAGTAAGACTCCTCCTTCTTTTCCTTTCGGCTTTTCCCTTCAGGGGTCGCCACAGCGAATCATCTGCCTCCATCTCACCCTATCCTTTGCATCTTCTTCTCTTACACCAACGACCTTCATGTCCTCCTTTACCACATCCACGAATCGTCTCTTTGGTCTTCCTCTAGGCCTTTTGCCTGGTAGTTCCAGCCTCAGCATCCTATTACCAATATACTCACTATCCCTCCTCTGTACATGTCCAAACCATCTCAATCTAGCCTCTCTGATTTTGTCTCCAAAACGTCTTACATGTGCTGTCCCTCTGATGTGCTCATTCCTAATCCTATCCATCCTCGTTACTCCCAAAGAGAACCTCAACATTTTCATCTCTGCTACCTCCAGCTCTGACTCCTGTCTTTTCCCCAGGGCCACTGTTTCTAAACCATACAACATCGTTGGCCTCAACACAGTCTTGTACACTTTTCCTTTCATTTTTGCCGATACCCTCCTATCACACATCACACCGGACACTTTTCTCCAACCATTCCAACCTGCCTGCACACGCTTCTTCACCTCTTTTCCACACTCTCCATTGCTCTGGATTGTTGAGCCTAAGTACTTAAAATCCTAAACATTAGAGTAAGACTATAGTTTGCCAATGAACATGTAGGTAAAGAACAGGACCTTTGGAATAATGTGCTCTGGGTGGACAGATGGATGGGGGGGGGGGGAGCGAGAGAGAGAGCGAGAGAGATGTTTGGCCAAAGTCCAAAAGTCCAAATTCCTATGTGAACAGTAGAACAAGGGTGTCAAACTCATTTTCACTGAGGGCCACTACACTAAATTTTAAGGCGAGGGCTGAATAAATCACTGAACGTCTGTTCTAAAAATCAACATCCAATGCAAAATGATGTTTATAAATTTGACCTCTTTTCCTCTTTACTCGCATTTTCTGACAAAGCTGAACAGCAATAAGATGCATGCAGTCTTTTTTGAGTCATGAACCACTAGCTTTTTACTTGAAAAAGGCTGCTGCTGCCACCTGGTGGAATGTATGATGGATGGAAAGGGCGATGATTAGGTTTCATGGTAATAGTTGATAGAAAAGATGTACGATAATCATAATCTTTGAAAACTTATATGGGCCACATAAAATGAGTTGGCGGGCCAGATTTGGCCCACGGGCATCGAGTTTGACACTAGTGCAGTCAAAGAACCTTATCCCATCAATGAGGCATGGTGGTGATGATGTTATGATTTGAGTTTGTTTCAGCATTTCAGTAACCTGGAAGATTGTACTCATTGATTCAGCTGTAAATTCTGCAAGATGTTAAAGAATTATTGTAAATTAAGTGAGACCATTTGTTTTAAAGCTGAACTTGATCCAGACGTGAACCTTTCAACATGTTAATGATTCTAAGCACACTAGGAACTCAGTAAGGAATGGTTTAACAGGATGAAATGGAGGTATGGAATGCCAAAATTAAGATTTGAACGCTATTTAATTTTTTTTTTTTTTTTTGGGTGGGGGGGGGGGTGACAAGTGCAGTACATAGAGAAAAACCCTGAAATGTCATACAACTGGACACATGATCAGAAAGCACCTACTAGATAATGAAGCCAGGCATATATTATTTCTCAGCAGAAGAATATTACATCTGTAGCAGCTCACCATTAATTTGCTACCTCACTGTTTGCCTCTGAAATTCTTGACATGCTCATGACGTCCTATGTGTATTATTATATGAACAAAATACTCTAAAACAGCACCTTGCTCTTTCTTATATATTAATCACATATAGTACTGTACTAACATAACAAATCCCGGAACAACATCTTTCGTTCAATTATTTAGCCAAACATCAAGTTATTGCGATACAGCCATCACATTATTACATGGATCCCTCACTTTCCGCGGTTAATGGGGACCGAGACACCCCCCGCGTGACCGCTGAACTCCACGAAGTAGTAGGATCGACCCCCCTGATTGATGTATACGTACATGTATATGTGTATATAATATCAATAAATACATACCCAACACTATAAATGCTTATAATAACAATTAAACATTAAATCATAATGAATAAAATGTTAATAAAATATTAATACACACACATACAGTCGCGTGCGCACACACACTAAGATACGCACCTCACATAAAAATGTAAGTAGTTTTGTTGGGGTTTTTTTGTTTTTGTTTTTTTCCATAATTGGCCTTGTTTTGCAGCATTTCCCTTAATTTCCTTATTTTTTTATTTTTCGATGAATCTTTTTCAAAAACCCGCGATGCACTGAAGCCACAGAAACTGAAGCGCGAAGTAGCGAGGGATCAGTGTACACCATTGTGGTGTAATGTAACTGTATGCAACACTCGTTCATCAGATGACTTAATTTCAGCACACTGTGTGAAGACATGGTCTACCATGAACAGCGCACTGCAACGCAACTCAAACAACCATTCGCAATAGCATGCATACTTATGGCCAGTTTGGAACACACTCTGGAAAATGTGCACACCTTTGCACTGTAGGAGAAAACCAGACAACCCAGAGGAAACCATGTAAACACAGGGAGAGCATGCAAACTCAATATGCCTGAGCCCAAGATTCGAACCCAGTAGCTGGTTGCTGTGAGGCAGATGTACTAACCACTCTACCAATGTGCCATGCATTAACTTGTCTGCTTACATATAATTCAGTGGAACTATACTGCCACCCAATGGACAGGAGGTGTACAACAGCAAACAATACAATGTATGCCATAAAACTAATGGTTCTTAAAACATGTTAATATTTTTGATGAAAATATTTTTAAATCAAATTTTTATTGTGGTTTTATGCGTTTATGTTATCTTTGTCGGTAGAGCCAAATGTTTGCTTGATAAAATATGTTGGTACCAAATTAGTTTTCACAGAACTAGCTAAGCAGGGTGGCACAGTGGCACAGTGAGGTAATGGTTTGCATGTTCACCTCACAGCAAGAAGGTCCCAGGTTCGAGTCTGAGGTTTGAGATGGTTCTGTGATGGCAACTGTGCATGTTGTCCCTTGTGGGCTTCCTTCCACATTCCAAAAACATTCACGGTTAGCTAATTGACTGTCCCGAACTCCCCCTAGGTGTGAGTTTTGAAAGGATGCAATGGTCTGATGAGCTATTAAGGGTGTAATCCACCCTCATACAGATTCAGCTGAGATGGCACCAGAATCCCTGCACGTTAAATTAAAATAAATTAAGAGGTGTATAAAATGAATAACTGTGTTTCCTTTTCATTATGACTTTCACCATGAAGGTTATATTGAAAATCTACAGGAATATTTCTGCGACACTATTTACGAGTAAATTAGTTACGAAATCCTGTTTACAAGTCAACTAATATTATGCAAGATGTGCCGCAATAGTGCTCAGTATCTCGTGCAGCCCTTTCAATAGAGGTAGCTTTGATAATTGCTATATCTATGGGAACGAGCTAATAATAATAGCTTTGGCGATTTGATTATTGAAATCCAAGAATATATATATATATATATATATATATATATATATATATATATATATATATATATATATATATATATATATAGTATGTAAACTAGAAGTAGATGCTACTAATACATTTACGTTATAGAACACATTGTACAGGTAAATAATTCAGTAGGAACCAACATCATGGAGATAAAGCAGTGTGTCGACAGAGATTGCACTTCTGCCTATTGAGCTCATGTTGCCATGGCTGCAAAAGCATCTCACTCACAAGGAAATGGTGAAAAGGAGTGTGTGTGTGTGTGTGTGTGTGTGTGTGTGTGTGTGTGTGTGTGTGTGGAATGGGCTCCTGGGCATTTGTGTGTCTGCTGCAAAATAAGGCTGATTAGCTTGAGTAACTCTTTTTTTTAATTGCATACAAATTACTGAGACATATCTACGAATAAACAGCACAGGAATCATATCTGTTTGATGACAGATATAACTGATCGTGCCACTCCGCTCGGTGCGCTGGTGCTTGCCCCTAGAGATTCTCTAAGACCAGGATTTCGATTATTAACATTTTGCCCCTCGTTGGATTAATTCATTCATTTATTCATTTTCTGAACCATCTAATGTTAACTAGGGTCACGGGAGGCTGGCACCCTCTCAGTCAACTCAGGGCGAGGGCGAAGTACACCCTGGACAGCTCTCCAGGCCATCGCAGGACAGAAACATACTGACGGCTATACAACCCCCTCTTGACCAAAGTCAGCAATGGTTCTTTTACAGCCCCTCACCATTGACAGTGAGAGACATGGGCGGCCTTTGATAGCCCAGTTAAGCTGCACTGGAGGAACAGCAGTGACAACCAACTGGTAATAAGTGCTGCTTGAACCTCATTGCCCCTTCTGGGATAAATCTGGCCATTTGTACAGGTAAAATAAACAAGTGAAGCTCATCAGTCACTTAAACATTTGCTGATGCACTTAATCCCTGTAGGGTTGTGAAAAGGCTGATGCCTGTCTCAGCCGTCACTGGGCAAACACACACACACACCACCCTTCACACCTATGGGAAATTTGGAACAGCCAGTTAGCCTAATGTGTGTATCTTTGGTCTGTGTGAGGAAACTAGAGTACGTGGATGAATCCATATCTATAGTTATGCATAATCTGTGAATGTATGACCTCCAAGAGAAATAAACAGTCACACACCAACAAAGGGTGATGTGTTGGGGGTTTGTTAAATGTATTTTTTATATCACTTTATATTCATAAACACAATTTATTTGTGTCATTGCCGTTTACATGAGCATTCAGAACGAGAAAATCAGAGAATCATGTACCAATCGGTAGATATACATACAAATTGGCACAAATTTGAGCAAATGGATCAGTTTAAACCGAATATAGGTTTTGAAACAAAGCCACAAAAGATGGACTGCAACTGCTGGCAATGGTACAGAGTGCAGATTACGCTGAGACACTTTACATCACAGTGCTCCGTGTTCAATTCTCCCACACTTACACCAGGCTTGATCTGACCACAATGTGGCACTGATACAGGCCCTGTACATTTCCCTGATACAGGTGTGGCGTTTTAGCATGTACAGTGATGGCATGGATGAATTATTGCACCATAGACTTGTGAGGTGTTGTTAAACACCTTCATTTCATTGCTGACATCCAATTTTACTAAAAACAGAACTACTCGTCACCATTTCCTGATTTCCTCTGATTTCCTGTTTTCTGTCTGCTTTCTGGATTACACTGTCAGACATCTTTGAGGGTTTTATTGTAAAGTCATGCTTTTTCCAAGTTGACTCAGGTTTCTGATCATTTTCATTAATATTTTTGATGAGCGGATTGAAGAGTCACTAAAAGTGTCTTTCATGAATGAAGTGGGTATAACTGGGGTCGGAGCAAAAGCCTTCAGAGAAGTAGAGCTCCAGAAACAGGGTTGGTAACCACTGCTCTTGTCCTCACAGGTTTTATTTTATATATATATACAGTATATATACTAGTATATACTTGTGTATGTATATGTATATATATATATATATATATATATATATACAGTGGTGGTCTAGTGGTATAGGGTGCTGGATCGCTGATCCAAAGGTTGGGGGTTCAAGTCCCACTCTCCACAAGGTTGTCACTGTCCCCCCAGTGCAGCTAACTGGGTTATCAAAGGCGGGCCATGTCTGTTACTGTCTATGGTGAGAGGCATGTAAAAGAACCATTGCTGACATTCGTAAAGAGTAGGCTGCAAAGTCGTCAGCGTGTTTCTGTCCCTTGCTAAAAAGGGTTGTGACAGGAAGGGCATCCGACGTAAAAACCTCTGCCAAATCAAATTTGCGAATCAGATGATTCGCTGTGGCGACTCCCGAGTAAAATGGGAAAAAGCCGAAAGGAAGACAGAATATATATATATATATATATATATATATATATATATATATACACACACACACACACACACATATATATATATATATATATATATATATATATATATACACACACACATATAAATATATATATACTAGGGAAGGTAACCTGCGATGGACTAGCGTCCCATCCGGGAGGAGTTGAACTCCTGGTAGCTTCACGTTATGGAAACCGCGGATAAGCATCGACCTGAGAGTCACTAGTCTCAGGTGTAAAAAGCCAAGAAGATACATACTGTATATATACATATATGCAGTGATCCTTCACTACTTCGCGCTTCAATTCACTAATGGCAGAGCTCCCCAGCTAGGGGTCCCGCTTCTAAAAATTTTTTCCGATAGAAAAATTGCAAACTTTAACTGAAAATTGAGCAGCGTGATTGTTGAAGTTTCCAGGATCATGGGCAGAACGTTTTCGGTGGACGAATCTACGTCAACAGCACGGACGATCGCCATTTAACAGTGAATGGTCAAGATGGCGCTTCCTAGAGGGCGATGTCACGGAGTTCTCAGAGTCAAATTGTTTCTTTGTTTGTTTTAAATGTTGTTTTTGTTCATTTGGGTTTTTTGCACTATGCTCGTCTATGACCGTGCGGCTCAACTACAGCTATGAGAGCACAAACGCTCATCTCCTATCCTGAGCTAATATGCTACCACAACTCAATGCTAGCCACACCCCAGATAACAATAAACCCAGGTGGAGACGCAGCAGGCGAGAAGGGGCTGAACGACGACTCCGGCGCCCCGTTAGCAGTGGAAGGTTAGCACTCCCAGTCATTCTGCTTGAAAATGTTCAGTCTCTGCAAAACAAGATGGACCAGCTTCATGCTCGGATTGCAGCGCGGAGGGATCTACAGGACTTCTCCAGGCTGTGTTTCTGTGAAGCATGGCTCGAGGAGAGTACACCCGACAAGGCAACTACACCAGCCGGCTACATGGCCTTCAGGGAGGACCGGAGTGCAGCGGCTAGCAACAAGAACTGCGGCGGAAGAACGGCGGATTCTCATTAAATAAACCTGGTGTACTGACTGACTGCAGATTATCTCTAAACCTTGTTCTGACAAATGGAGAACATCTAACTTTGAAGTTGTGGCCATTTTGTTTACCCAGAGAACTGTTCATTTTTTTCCAACAAAACATGTGCAATATAATATAATATAATATAATATAATATAATATAATATAAGATAATATAAGATAATATAATATAGTGCAATTTCGTTTATTGCAGTTATTTACTGATTTATTTATTGTATTATTATTATTATTATTATTATTATTGTATTTTTATTCATTTTGTTGTTATTATTGTGTTGTTTGCTGGGTCTGTGTGAGGTCCTTTTAGATCTAGAATTTTTATGTGTTTATTTTATAGCAGTTTGTGTGTTGTTGATTTGAGCCTTCTGTTCTGTTTGTAACTTGACTACGTGAACAACCACACAAGAATTCCCACGTGTGTAAAAAACACAAATGGCGATTAAAAATCCTGAATCCTGAATTCATGCGGCTTCAGTGCATTGCATTTTTTTTTGTTGTTGTTGTTTTGTTTTGTTTTGTTTTAAATATTCATTGAATTGAAAAATAAAGAAATTAAAGAAAAATATGGGGAAAAGTTAAGGAAAATGCCACAAAAACAAGGTCAGTTATACAAAAAAAACCCCAAACAAACAAAAAAAACAACCCAAACCCCCGCAACAAAACTCCTTACATTTTTATGTGAGATGCGCATCTGCGTGTGTGTATTTACAGTATATTTTATTTACATCTTATGCATTATTTTTGAATATTTAATTATTATGATAAACATTTATAGCGTTGAATATGTATTTATTAATATTATATAGTACACATATACATGTACGTATATGCCAGTGGGGGGGGGTTGATCATAATTCGTGGAATTCGATGGTTGCGGGGGGATCTCGGTCCCAATTACCCGCAGAAAGTGAGGGATCCCTGTATATCTTCTTCTTTTCCTTTCGGCTGTTCCCTTCAGGGGTCACCACAGCGAATCATCTGCCTCCATCTCACCCTATCCTTTGCATCTTCTTCTCTTACACCAACTACCTTCATGTCCTCCTTCACCACATCCATGAATCGTCTCTTTGGTCTTCCTCTAGGCCTTTTGCCTGGTAGTTCCAACCTCAGCATCCTACTGCCAATATATTCACTATCCCTCCTCTGTACATGTCCAAACCATCTCAATCTATCCTCTCTGACTTTGTCTCCAAAACGTCTTACATGTGCTGTCCCTCTGATATACTCATTCCTGATCCTATCCATCCTCGTTACTCCCAAAGAACCTCAACATTTTCATCTCTGTTACCGCCAGCTCTGCCTCCTGTCTTTTCCCCAGCGCCACTGTTTCTAAACCATACAACATCCCTGGCCTCATCACCGTCTTGTACACTTTTCCTTTCATTTTTGCCGATGAGGGATCCCTGTATATATACATATAAAAACCTTTCTCAGCACTATCTGATGCCGAATATTGATTCCCTGTAGATCTGCCTGTTTGTTTGTCCAGAATTATTCGAAAAAAATTTCATATGTCTGGTATCTGAAAATAAAACAACAGCAAATGCAGAGGAGCTTTAGTCTTTATGAGCGGCCTTAGCCTGTCATTCACTTACATGGTTCAAGAAAAAGACTGAGTTTTTGTCGAGGCTGGCGCTGATCTCAGCCGACTCTGGGTGAGGGTTGATGATAATAATAATAATAATGATGAAAAATCCAGCTTGCTCTGTCCAGCGACCAGCTGTCCAAAACACAGATCAATGACCATAGATGGCAATGTTTCTATTTAACTCCTACCAATGCAACTTTGCTGTCAAAGATTAGTTGATCAGATTTCTTTTTCCTTTCGGCTTTTCCCTTTTCTCAGGGGTGGCCACAGCGAATCATCTGATTCGCACATTTGATTTGGCATAGGTTTTTATGTCGGATGCCCTTCCTGTCACAACCTTTTTAGCAAGGGACAGAAAATATCACATTTAATCAGGAAACTGAAAAGTAACTTGTTCGATCAGCTCAGATTTGGTCTTTGAAGCTTGGAGTAATTTTGTAAATCTTCTTCTTCTTTTCCTTTCGGCTTTCCCTTCAGGGGTCGCCACAGTGAATCGTCTGCCTCCATCTCACCCTATTCGCTGCATCTTCTTCTCTTAACACCAACGACCTTCATGTCCTCCTTCACCACATCCATGAATCTCTTCTTTGGTCTTCCTCTCGGTCTTTTGCCTGGTAGTTCCAACCTCAGCATCCTACGACCAATATACTCACTATCCCTCCTCTGTACATGTCCAAACCATCTCAATTTTGTAAATATATTTTGTAATTTTTCTGAAATGTGCTCATTATTACGACAGCTCAGAATTGCGCTCCGCTGGCAGTAATTGTGATTTTTTTTTTAGCATTTTGTTTGTTTGTGAAGCAAATCATGACCACACCCATGTAAATTTCCTTTGTTGAACCAAACTTGGTGAGGACACTACCTTACCTGAGTTCCAAAGATTATCTACTTTTGGAATGTCCAGGTCAAAGGTCAAGTCAGAGAATAGTCACAAATGGATATACAGGGAGTCCTCGGTTTACGACACTGATCCGTTTTTAAGACGCGATGTAACTCGAATTTCAGTGTAAGTCGGAACATAACATAAAATATACTGAAAACTACTGTACGTGCAGTGCTATAATAAAATGTAACAGTTAATGACATAAAAAAGTATTAAAAAAAGAGAAAACAATTCCTAACCATAAGAATGAAATACAGTGCGGGAGGGAGAGACGGGCTTATTGTGCTGGAGAAGCTGGGGCAGGTGAGCCTGGAGTAGTAGATGCAGCTGAGGTAGACGGTACAGGATCTGTTGCAGGCCTCTCTCTACCTTCTTCAAATACTGCTCCAGGTTCGACTGGACAGAGAGCAACCTCTTCTCATCCAAGATCTCCTTGTAGCATTGTATCAAATCCATGATGCCTCTGGAAACCCTAGTGAACCTTTCCAAGTTGGAATCCTGAGCCTCAAAAGTTGCCAACGCTTGCTGCATCTCGCGCGCTCGAAATTAGTTTGCGTTTGTTTACGTAACCGCGTAAGACGTAATGACGCGTAATATTACAGTACCGAGATTGAGCAATGGGAAGCGACGCCATCTTCCTCGGCCCACAACCAAAACACCGCGTATTCTTCCGCCTCGCACACCTGAAACTAGTTTGTGTTTGTTTACCTAACCGCAAAAGACGTAATGATGCGTAATATTATTTATTATATTTTTATGGGGGCGCGTTTGTAACCATGAAACGGTGTAAGTCGGGACTGGTGTAAACCGAGGACTCCCTGTATGGAGTTAATACTCTCGGCTCAAAACAAGAGGGTCTGGTTCGAAGCCCTTGCCTGAAAAATCCTTGAAAACCAGAGTGCAAGGTCGGGTTTTTTATTTATTTATTTATTTTTGTGGTGTTTGTATGTTCTTGTTCACATGCTTGTATGGGTTTGTTCTGGGTACTCCAGTTTCCTCCCACAGTCCAAAGACATGCGCATTGGATTAATTTAATGCACCACTTTGCCACTGGGAGTCTTCGTGTTGGTCCTGTGATGGGCTGGCGAGCTGGTTAGGGCGTACCCTTACATTTACATGCAGATGGCTGGGAAAGGCTCCAGTTTACTGTTTTAAAAAATGACCAAGAAAAATATTAATGATAACTTTTTTATATTCGTTGTTGTGAAAGTTGTTTTATGTTTTCTTTTGCTTTTGTGTATTTGACTTAAAACTATAAGCTTCTCACAGTTGGTGGCAATTCCTATGTGTAGTTGGTGGCACTCCTGTGTGCAGAGAGTGAGCAGCATTTTTGGAATCGGTGGTTGCTGTTATGGCTCATCACATGGCCCACTTTACGGCACATTACACTGTCAAACATATCATGAATTCTGAAAACCCAAACACGGAGCCAATGCTGTCTACAACTAGACGCTTGCAATGACGCAAAAGCAAGGAAATGGGAACCTCCTCTTCAGCCAGAGTGTCTGTTTGCTCTGGTGCTGTACACACACCATATGGGTCAGTCAGGTGTGTTTACTATCTGATAGTGGCGGTGAGTTCATCTCTATTAAAAAAAAAAAAAAAAAAAAAAAAAATGACAACAGCTATTTAATCTATAACATCAGAAATATAATTTCCATGAAATGAAAGGAAGGTTGAATTTTCTTTTTATAAATTACATCATCACTAACAATAATCTGTTGAAATAAATGGCTTCAATAAATTATTGCAGATTATGTGTCAATACAATAAACAGACAAATACTATATTGCGTAAAATAAAAATGAATCAATGAATAATGTGTTTAAAATTTAGGGTTTTTTAAGTAAAAAAAAAAAAATCTTAAATTAAATAATATACAAGATCAATAATACATTATATTGGCATTGCAAGATATTTACAATCATGATTCAAATACTGTACATGCAAACCTGTATATACTGTATATATTCTATCCACACAAATGAGCGTAAAAGTCTGTATCAAGACATGAAGAGCGTGACACGGTGAAGACACCGGGTATGACTGATAGCACATTAGTGCCCAAGTGACTCTTGCTCTGTAAATAAATTAGATAAGAAAAGATCTATCTGTAGTCTCTATGGTGATACAGCATATAGAGGTGAGTGGAGGGGAATAAACACAGCTGTTATGCCCCAGCCAGCTATTCTAGCAAAGCTGTTGACCAGATGTTGCTTTTCCAAACACCGCCATCAACTCTAAATCAAATCAGAGACATCGTCTGAACCCACTCACCGGGAAAATCACCTCTCAGAATCCATAAAATCAAAGCAATGTGTACCCAGCATCAATAATAAGGGTGTCCTTCAAGCTATGAGTCAAAAGGGTCATAGAAAGTATATGAACAGCATTATATTGTTATGACGATCTATTAAGCAATGAGTGAGAACCGCCGAGTTAATGTGAAAATCTTTATTACGCGTTTTGATTTCATGATTGAAAATGTAAGGCTATAAAAGGCAAGGCAGTGTGCTGGGACTGCAAGGCAAGGTAAAGGTAAGGTCTGCTGGGCTTTTACACCTGAGCTTCCTGTGTCTTCAGGCCAGAGGTTTATCCCTGACTGCCCTGTGTTGTTTCCACAAAGTACCAACATGAGGCGGGGGAGGGGTGAGCCTTTAACCAATCAAAAATCAGTGATTCTTTTACTCTCTATCAGCGTCTACAGTATATCTTGGCTCTGAAAAGTTGCACTCAGTAAATACTTCTTCTTTTCCTTTCGGATTTTTCCATTTCTCAGGGGTCGCCACAGCGAATCATCTGATTCGCACGCTTGATTGGCAGAGGTTTTTACGTCGGATGGCCTTCCTGACACAACCCTTCAGCAAGGGGCAGAAACACGCTGACGGCTTTGCAGCTACTCTTTACGAAAGTCAGCAATGGCTCTTTTACATCAACCTCTCACCATAAACAGTGAAAGACATGGCAGGCCTTTGACAACCCAGTTAGCTGCACTGGGGGGACAGTGACAACCTTGTGGAAAGTGGGACTCGAATCCCCAGCCTTCACAAACAGGCCACCACTGCTTCCCGCACTCAGTAAATACAACCGGGACATTGCATATGTCTTCATTACAGTTGTTTATTATTGTGCAGAGGACAAAATAAAAAGTTCATTTTTTTCATCAGCATTTTTTTGTCACCACATAATCTTAATTAGGGTCGCAGGGAGGCTGGCGCCCAGCCCAGCTGACTCCGGGCGAGGGCAGAGTACACCCTGGACAGCTCGCCAGGCCAGCGCAGGGCGGAAACACGCTGACGGTTATGCAGCTACTCTTGTCGAAAGTCAGCA
The DNA here is from genome assembly GCA_024760905.1 of Plotosus lineatus. NCBI lineage: Eukaryota > Metazoa > Chordata > Actinopteri > Siluriformes > Plotosidae > Plotosus > Plotosus lineatus. Next base: position 16,646,652 of record CM045740.1, read on the forward strand.
ATGGTTCTTTTACATGAACCTCTCACCATAGACAGTGAGAGACATGGCCGGCCTTTGATAACCCAGTTAGCTGCACACTGGGGGGGGTGGGGGGGGTGGCGTGACAACCTTGTGTAGAGTGGGACTCGAACCCCCAACCTTTGGATCAGCGATCCAGCACCCTATACAACTAGGCCACCACTGCCCCTAAAATAAAATAGAAAGTATAAACACATATGCAGTGTGAACACATTTCTACTGTCCAGAAAGCATTGGCAAGACAGGCGCACGTCCACAAGTGAAAAGTGCTTGTGGTCCACGGGGGCCCGAGCAGCCTCTTTAAGAAACACTGTAGAGTTTACAGACGTCTCAAGCTGCTCGTCTCTGAACAGTCAAGATGACTAAGTGCACATGAAATGATGTTACTGCTGATAGCAATGGCAAGTTTCTGTAAAACTTTCACGTTTCTTAAATCTGGATAAAAAATCTAGTTGTCATAAAACTGCGTATGTGATTTTGGAGAGCCTGGACATTTTATATCTTATACAAATACTATTATTATCAAATCTTGTTCAAATCTGATACATCCTTTAAAAGAGGCAGCACGGTGGTGAAGTGCTTAGCAGTTCCGCCTAACAGCAAAAACGTCGCGGGTTTGAGGGCTGACGAAAGTCCCCTGAGTGCGCTGGTTTCCTCCCACAATTCAAATATACACACACGAGTGTAATTTATTAATCTCAATCGCCACTAACTGTGAATCTGAATGGTTGGGTGTCTTGGTCTGTGCTTCTTCTTTTCCTTTCGGCTGTTCCCTTCAGGGGTCGCCACAGCGAATCATCTGCCTCCATCTCACCCAATCCTCTGCATCTTCTTCTCTTACACCAATTACCTTCATGTCCTCCTTCACCACATCCATAAATCTTCTCTTTGGTCTTCCTCTAGGCCTTCTGCCTGGTAGTTCCAACCTCATCATCCTACTACCAATATACTCACTATCCGTCCTCTGTACATGTCCAAACCATGTCAATCGGGCCTCTCTGACTCTGTCTCCAAAACATCTTACATGTGCAGTCCCTCTGATGTACTCATTCCTGATCCTATCCATCCTCGTTACTCCCAAAGAGAACCTCAACATTTGGTCTGTGCGTCCTATGATAATCAGGTGAGCTGTTCAGGGTGTACCCCACTTTCAACTGGGAGATGAAAGGTTCTTTCAGTCATAAACACTAAACTCTTACATGCTCCTAATCTTACTATGAAGTCATTATCCAAATCCACAAACAAACAAACAAAAAAAACCAACATACTAGTCCTCAAAAAATTAGCATATTGTAATAAAGTTCATTATTTTCTGTAATGTACTGATAAAAATTAAACTTTCATATATTTTAGATTCATTACACACAACTGAAGTAGTTCAAGCCTTTTATTGTTTTAATATTGATAATTTTGGCAAAAAAGAAAAACCAAAAATCCCCATCTCAAAAAATTAGCATATTTCATCCGACCAATAAAAAAAGTGTTTTTAATACAAAAAAATTCAACCTTCAAATAATTATGTTCAGTTATGCACTCAATACTTGGTCGGGAATCCTTTTGCAGAAATGACTGCTTCAATGCGGCGTGGCATGGAGCCAATCAGCTTGTGGCACTGCTGAGGTGTTATGGAGGCCCAGGATGCTTCGATAGCGGCCTTGAGCTCATCCACAGTGTTGGGTCTGGTGTCTCTCAACCTTCTCTTCACAATATCCCACAGATTCTCGATGGGCTTCAGGTCAGGAGAGTTGGCAGGCCAATTGAGCACAGTAATACCATGGTCAGTAAACCATTTAGCAGTGGTTTTGGCACTGTGAGCAGGTGCCAGGTCGTGCTGAAAAATGAAAATAAAGCTTTTCAGCAGATGGAAGCATGGAGTGCTCCAAAATCTCCTGATAGCTAGCTGCATTGACCCCGCCCTTGATAAAACACAGTGGACCAACACCAGCAGCTGACATGGCACCCCAGACCATCACTGACTGTGGGTACTTGCCACTGGACTTCAGGCATTTTGGCATTTCCTTCTCCCCAGTCTTCCTCCAGACTCTGGCACCTTGATTTCCGAATGACATGCAAAATTTGCTTTCATCCGAAAAAAGTACTTTCTTCTGCCGCTGTTTCTGGTTCAAAAGTGGCTTGACCTGGGGAGTGCGGCACCTGTAGCCCATTTCCTGAATTTCTACTCCAGACTCAGTCCACTGCATCCATAGGTCCCCCAAGGTCTGGAATCGGCCCTTCTTTCACTTTTTCCTTCCAAGAGACATCCCACTGAGGTGGCTTGATAGAGCACTCTGGGAACAGCCTATTCGCTCAGAGATTTCTTTCTGTGTCTTACCCTCTTGCTTGAGGGTGTCAATGATGGCCTTCTGGACCGCAGTCAGGTCGGCAGTCTTACCCATGATTGCGGTTTTGAGTAATGAACCAGGCTGGGAGTTTTTAAAAGCCTCAGGAATCTTTTGCAGGTGTTTAGAGTTAATTGGTTGATTCAGATGATTAGGTTAATAGCTCGTTTAGACTACGTGAACATGATATGCTAATTTTTTGAGATAGGAATTTTGGGTTTTCATGAGCTGTATGCCAAAATCATCAGAATTAAAACAATAAAATACCTGAAATATTTCAGTTGGTGTGCAATGAATCTAAAATATATGAAAGTTTAATTTTTATCAGTACATTACAGAAAATAATGAACTTTATTACAATATGCTAATTTTTTGAGAAGGACTAGTATATATACATATCGGCAAAAATGCCATTGATTGTCCACTTCGAACAGAAATTGCACCAGCGCTTCATTAAAACAGAATTCAGGGCACAAAAACACATCTCGTGCTCCTCACTTCCAGCACTTCTGATTTAAGCATGCATATTCATGATACATATCATTTGCATATTGCTTTCCAATTGGTCACACAAGAATTATAGACAATTCGAACAGCTGTACAGCAACTGTATGGCAATTGGATGAGAGTTGAGGAGGAGCACGGAAGAACGATTGAGGAAATCTATAAATAGAAGACGTCGACACCCACAGGCACAGAAGCACCTATCAGCCGTGTGCCATGCATTGCTGCAGCTCATCTCCGAGTGTTTAAAACACCAATTTGTACAACTGGATTTCATGAAGAGCACAATAACCTGCTGAACACTTCAACAACCATTTCTCTGATCGGCTTGGATTAATTTTTATTTTTAACAGAAACGATACAGTCCATTAAGACAAAAACATTGTTCAAGCAACATGTCTCTAGACATAAAGGAAAAGAAAGAGGTACGTCTGGTGTTCATGGGAGCAGCCGGAGTGGGAAAGACAGCCCTGATACAGCGCTTCTTACAGGATCGGTTTGAACCAAAGCACCGACGCACTGTTGAAGAGCTCCACAGCATGGAGTACGAGGTCGCCGGCATCAAGGTGACCGTGCACATCATGGATACGAGTGGCAGCTACTCATTCCCTGCTATGCGAAAGCTCTCTATACAGAACGGTGACGTCTTTGCCCTGGTCTATTCCGTTGATGACCCTGAGTCACTTGAAGCCGTCAAGAGTCTGCACAAGGAGATCCTGGAGATCAAGGAGGACAAGTTCACGCCGGTTGTGGTGGTGGGGAACAAAATAGATTGTAAAGATGACAGAAGGGTAAATATCGAAGATGTTGTCGCCACCATGGAGCTGGATTGGAACAACTGCTTCGTGGAAGCCTCAGCGAAAGAGAACGACAACGTGTTGGAGGTGTTCAGAGAGCTGCTACAGCAGGCCAATGTACCAAGCCACCTGAGCCCAGCACTGAGGCGTCGCCGAGAGACCTTCCCCAAGAATGCCGGAGCACGGCCACCCATGAATAAAACTAACAGTTGCACCATGTCCTGAAGTTCACAGGACAAACAGGGACAAGTCAATGGAAACTTGTCATTACAGTTTAATCCTTTGAAAGCACCAATGTAATTATCTGAGTACTGGCAATAGATGAGATGGAAACTGCTGAGAAGAAGAAAAGGGGAGGTAAAGAATAATTGTCAACCCTGAAACTGTGAACTGTTGATTTATTTAGTTTAAAAAGGTTTCACAAATTTTCATGGGTTTTTTTTGTTTGTTTTTTTTTGTTTGTTTGTTTTTTTAACATAAGTTCCACTGAACTTTTGACGCTCTGTTGGAATCTTACTGTAAAGTGTTAACCTGATACATGTGGACTCTGTTTTGTTTTTGTTTTTTTTCAATGTTTCAAAAGTTCATACAGGTTTTATGGACTGTAGTGTGAGAATAAAATTTAGTACAATTAATTCTGATTTGAAAGTTGCTTGTATAAAATGTGCATTGGTTGATTGGACACCAGTGCAACAAAGAACTGGTACTACGTCCTGGGTTAAGTCAACACCTATACAGGGATCCCTCACTTTGTGCGGTTAATTGGGACCGAGGTCCCCCATGACCACCAAATTCCACAAAGTCGGATCAACCCCCCCCCCAATCCCCCAGACTGACATATACATATATGTGTATATAATATCAATAAATACATATTTAATGCTATAAATGCTGAAAATAACAATTAAACAGTGAAAAATAATGCATAAGATGTAAATAAAAGATAAATACACACACATACAGATGCGCACCTCACATAAAAATGTAAGTAGTTTTGATGGGAGGTTTTGGGTTGTTTTTTGTTTGTTTAGGGGTTTTGGTTTTTTTTTTGCATAATTGGCTTTGTTTTTATGGCATTTTCCTTAACTTTTCCCCTATTCTTCCTTAATTTCCTTATTTTTTAATTCAATGATGCACTGAAGCCACATGAATTAAATTGCAAATAGCGAGGGATCCCTGTGTGTGTGTGTGTGTGTATGTATGTATATATATATATATATATATATATATATATATATATATATATATATATATATATAGGGATCGCTCTCTTTTCGCAGTTAAGGGGACCGAGACCCCTGCGACCACCGATTTCCGTGAAGTAGGATCGACCCCCCCGACTGACGTATGCGTACATGTATATGTGTATATAATATCAATAAATACATATTTAATGCTATAAATGCTTACAATAACAGTTAAACATTCAAAAATAATGCATAAGATGTAAATACAATATTAATACACACATACACAGATGCGCACCTCACATAAAAATGTATAGTTTTGTTGGGGGGGGGTCTGGGGGAGATTGCATTTATTGGCCTTGTTTTCTGACATTTTCCTTAACTTTCCCCCTATATTTTTGAAAAACCCGTGAAGCACTGAAACTGAAGCTAGAAGTAGTGAGGGATCCCTGTATAAATATATATGTACAGTGGAACCTCGATGGTCGAACACAATTCGTTCCAAAAATATGGTCAATTACCAATTTGCTGGAAGAGTGAAACCATATTCCCCATAATAAATAGTTAAAAGTTGATTAATGTGTTCAGATGAGCATCTACTTCCATCAATACAGTTGTATATACTTTGAAATCGAGTGTATTTATGAAATATATTAATATACAATACATACATTAATGTACAAAAGAGTCAAACATAATAATATTATGTAATAATTAACCTAATTGTGTTCTGTATTTGTTTACATACTTTTTTGGTTGCGATGTGTTGGCCTATGTGGATGGATGAGGAGCGAGCGAGATGGGGGAGGGGTTATTGCTTTGAGGGGAGTGTCCCCCTTCATAATGAGTGGTGTAATTGTCCTTCTGGTGTTTTTTCCCCTTCTCTGTCCCTTGATCGCAGTTGATTCCTCTTCCTCTACAGTTGCTTTCCTAGTCGTTTTAACAAAGAACTCGTCCAATGTTAATTTTTTTTTGTCACAAAATTTTCCTGAAGTGCATCATAGCATTCTCAGTGAAAATGTGCACTGCCCTATTTGCTAACATGGTGTCTATGATATTTTGTCACAAATAACCCCCCCCACACACACACACACACAACCACCATTTCACACACATTTCCATAATTATGGAACTCTGAGCACTCTCCCTTCCCTCATCTTCATCCGACAACAGATCACCAGCCAAAGATTTTTGTTGCTCTTCTTGCAAGGGTTGCAGCTCTTCCATGTTCAGTTCATTTTCTGTAACCGCTTAATCCTAATTAGGGTCACGGGGAAGCTGGCGCCCATCCCAGCCAACTTCGGGCGAGGGCAGAGTACACCCTGGACAGCTCGTCAGGCCATCGCAGGGCGGAAACACGCCAACGGCTTTGCAGCTACTCTTGTCGAAAGTCAGCAATGGTTCTTTTACATGCCTCACACCATAGACAGTGAGAGACATGGCCGGCCTTTGATAACCCAGTTAGCTGCAGTGGGGGGGGACAGTGACAACCTCGTGGAGCGTGGGAATCGAACCCCCAACCTTTGGATCAGCGATCCAGCGCCCTATACCACTAGACCACCACTGCCCCCAGCTCTTCCATGTTTAATTCAATTCCATGGCTTTCCAAAAGGTCGTGAACGTCTTCACTTTCGACTTTGAATCACGTACTTTTTCCCATGGACACAACATCAATGAGAGCAATGTCATCAGGCTGGAACCCCTCAAAATCTCACTCTGCTACAGAATCTTGCCAAATTTTTCCAGAGTTCTGTATGGCATTTGACTCAAAGCGTTGTCAATCAGGGTGAGGCAATTCAGAATAGTAACGTGGTCTTTCCAACATTCCCCTGTGTTAGCTGAGCATCACTTCAAAACACTTTCGGAAGAGGGCTCTGATATAAAGCTTTCTAAAGTTAGAGAAGCCACGTGTTGGAGAAGCGGAGTCATATTACGGCAATGCTTTTCAAATAGTGGGGCATGGTGTGATGCTGGGGGGGATAACCCTGGAGAACATTCTTTTCTGGAACACTGTATGAGAATAAAGTGTAATTGCACCTCCACTCCACTAGTTGGCAGTGGCGCTCTCATTATTGTGCTACGGTGTATCGGTTCGTCGCATGAGCAAACAGTATGAAGTGCAGTAAACAACCCCTCAAGAAACAACACGGAAAATTTTCTAACATTAACGAAGAGAAAGGTGGAGAGAGACGGAGATATTAAGACATAAATAAGTTGAATGAGTTTAAATAAGGATGTTTTTTTTTTTTATTTCTGGCACATTGGTGCACTTTAAATCTTTATGTTAATGAAGTTTTTCTTCATTGTAAGTTGAACTATATTTCTTCATTTTTTTGTTTTTAATGTTAATAAAGAAAGATACAATGTTATACAGAAGTGTACTCATAATTTTATAGACAAATATTACTATTTATAGTCGCTCGCGGGGAAGTGAGGGGGACGTGAAATGTTTTTTTTCTTCCTAGAGGGGGCGGCACAGAAAATAATTGAGAAGCACTGTATTAGGGGGATAGGAATTTCACTTTTATGAAGCCATCAAAGCCATAAGGTAAGTCGTCATCTAAATCTTGAGGGTGAGCAGTGGCATCATCCATGACTAGAAGGCATTTTAATGGCAGCTGCATTTCCTTTAAATATTCTTTCACTTCAGAGCCAAATGTTTAATGCATCCACTCTACAATAAATTGTCTGCTAGACCAAGACTTAATGTTTGACCGCCACATAACAGGCAATTTACTCTTCATCACGTTTTTCCTCTTGAAGATTCTTGGGTTCTTTAAATGATGGATAACCATAGGCTTAATCTTGCAATCACCACTAGCATTGGCGCACACTAAAATAGTGATCCTATCCTTCATTGCGTTTGTATCCAGGCAATGATTTTTTTTTTTCTCTCTAGTGATGCAAGTCCTGTTAGGTAGTTTTTTGCAAAATAAGCCAGTCTGGTCACAGGTAAACCTTTGCCGGCGGAGAAAACCTTCTGCATTAACGAAGAAATTCAAGAAATTCGCCAGCATATTTTTCAGCTGCTTCCTTGTTTGAACTAGCTACCTCTCCATGCCTCACAACACTATGAACTTCACTTCAGTGTTTAAATTTTTTCGAACCAGCCTCTACTGGCTTTGAAAGTGAACCCACTTTCACCTTCTGCACTTCTATTGGGAGTTTCCTTTATGAGATCGGCAGAGATACGCAGCACCTCACCTTCACACAAATTATGCATTCATTTTCTTTTTTCTTTTATCCAAGAGTATAGCTTCTCAACTTCATCCATTATCTGTATATATACACACAGGGATCCCTCACTTTCTGCAATGAATGGGGACCAAGAACCCCCGCGACCACCGATTTCCGTGAAGGAAGACATGAAGGTCGTTGGAGTCAGAAAAGAAGATGCGGAGGACAGGGTGAGGTGGAGGCGGATGATTTGCTGTGGCGACCCCTGAAGGGAGCAGCCGAAAGTAAAAGAAGAAGGATCGGCCCCCCGATTGACGTATACATACATGTATATGTGTATATAATATCAGTAAATACATATTCAATGATATAAATGCTTATAATAACAATTAAACATTCAAAAATAAGGCATAAGATGTAAATAAAGTATAAATACACACACATACAGACATGCACACACTCAGATGCACACCTTACCAGATAAGTTGTTTTGTTGGGGAGTTTTGGGTTGTTTTTTTGTTTGTTTGGATTTTTTGCATACTTGGCTTTGTTTGGTGGCATTTTCCTTAACTTTTCCCCCTATTTTTCCTTAATTTCTTTATTTGAATATTTTTGAAAAACCCATGATGCACTGAAGCTGCAGAAACTGAAGCACGAAGTAGCGAGGGATCACTGTATACACACAGACACACACACACACACACACACACACACACACACACACACACACACAAATATACTCAGTATAAAGAAAAGTTAAAACTCATGAATGGAATAAATTAATGCAATTATAATGTTCAATTTGTTATTTATATTGCTGGATGAAAATTAAACAAAAATGATAATGATCATGTCTGACTGCTGAGAAAATGTTTATTATGCTGAGTTAACATTTAGTACAATCGATTTTACCTTTTACGGACTTTACCTTTTACTTTTATAATATATATAATAGATTATAAAAGAATGCTTCTATATCAGTGCGGCATGGCAAAGTTCAATTTTCAACATTTTCAATATAACTGTGAAAGTATCAGCCGTGATCCTACTGTGGTTGCAGTATGGCTCTCTGGGTGAAGGCGAGGTACACACTGAACAGCTCACCAATCAGCAGAGCAACACTGACCCACAATCACATCTCAAGGAAATTGAGTACAGCCAATTAGCCGAATGTGCATATTTTTGGGAAGTGGGAGGAAATCAGAGCACCCAGAAGAAAACCCTCACAAGCATGGGGAGAACATGCAAAGACCTTCTCTGTGCCCTGGACTTGATCTATGGACCTTTTAGTTGTGAAGCAAACGTGCTGAACACTACACTACTGTGCCACCCTATCAAACATTAGACATGAAACAAGCAAAGACATGCACAGTGGGCTAAGTGGATATCCCTGATTGTCCCTAGGTGTGTCTTTGTTGACCCTGTGATGCTGAGCTGTTCCGAGTGTCCACCGCCTTTGCCCAGAGTAAGTGGTAATGAGCTCCAGCCTCCTCGAGACATGAATAAAGGATAACGATAGAATAAAATGTCTAATGCAGCCATGAGGTGGGGGGGCACTAACCAGTGTCTCTCCCCCTCATGCCGGTCCCAAGCCCGGAGAAATGCAGAGGGTTGTGTCAGGAAGGGCATCCGACGTAAAACCAATGCCAAATATTTTATGATGCAAATCAGAAGTATGACCCCCATACCGGATCGGTCGAGGCCCGGGTTAACAACGACTGCCATCAGTGCTGTCAATCAACAGGGTGCTGATGGAAATTGGACTACTGTTGGTCGAAGACGTCGAAGAAGGAGAGGTGGGAGGCGTGTCCGTAGGCAGAGAGAGAAGAGCAAAGGCATGAGTCTAGGACTGAGAGTGGGGACTTTGAATGTTGGAACTATGCAAAGAAAAGGTAGAGAGCTGGCTGACATGATGCAGAGGAGGAAAGTGGACATACTGTGTGTTCAGGAGACCAGGTGGAAAGGTAGCAAAGCTAAAAGCTTAGGAGCAGGGTTTAAGCTATTTTATCACGGTGTGGGTGGGAAGAGAAATGGAGTCGGAGTCATCTTGAAGGAGGAGTTTGTCAGGAATGTTCTAAAAGTGAAAAGAGTGTCAGACAGAGTGATGAGTCTCAAGTTAGAAATTGAAGGTGTAATGCTCAATGTTGTTAGTGCTTATGCCCCACAGGCAGGATGTGAGCTAGAACAGAAGGAGAGATTCTGGAGTGACTTAGATGAAGTGATGCAGAGTACCCCCAGAGGTGAAAGAGTGGTCATTGGTGCAGACTTCAATGGACATGTTGGTGCAGGCAACAGAGGGGACGAGGAAGTGATGGGCAGGTTTGGTATCCAGGACAGGAACGCAGAAGGACAGATGTTGATAGATTTTGCAAAAGGATGGAAATGGCTGTGGTGAATACTTTCTTCCAGAAGAAACAGGAGCATAGGGTGACTTATAAAAGCGGAGGTAGGAGCACACAGGTAGACTACATCTTGTGTAGGCGATGTAATTTGAAGGAAGTCAGTGACTGCAAAGTCATAGTGGGTGAGAGTGTTGCCAAACAGCATAGGATGGTGGTGTGCAGGATGACTCTGATGGTGAGAAAGGTGAAAAAGGCAAAGGCAGAGCAGAAGACAAAGTGGTGGAAGCTGAAAAAGGAAGAGTGTCATGTTGTCTTCAAGGAGGAGTTGAAACAGGCTTTGGGTGGCCAGGAAGTGCTTCCAAATGACTGGACAACCACAGCAAATATGAGTACTTGGTGTGTCCTCTGGAAGGAAAGTAGATAAGGAGACTTGGTGGTGGAATGAGGAAGTGCAGGAGTGTGTACAAAGGAAGAGGTTAGCTAAGAAGAAGTGGGACATTGAGAGGACCGAAGAGAGTAAACAGGAGTACAGGGAGACACAGCGTAAGGCGAAAGTAGCAGTGGCTAAGGCCAAACAGAGGGCGTATGTTGACTTGTATGATAGGTTGGATAGTAAAGAGGGAGAAAATGATCTATACAGGTTGGCACAGCAGAGAAATAGAGATGGGAAGGACGTGCAGCAAGTTAGATTGATAAAGGACAGAGAGGGAAATATATTGACTGATGACAGAAGTGTGCTGGGAAGCTGGAAAGAGTACTTTGAAGAGCTGATGAATGAGGAAAATGAGAGACAAAAAAAGAGTAGAAGAGGTGACCATTGAGGAGCAGGATGTAGCAAAGATCAGTAAGGGTGAAGTGAGAAGGGCATTGAAGAGGATGAAGAATGGAAAGGCAGTTGGTCCTGATGATATACCTGTGGAGGTATGGAAGTGTCTAGGAGAGGTAGCAGTAGATTTTCTTACAAGAACATTCAACAAGGTACTAGAGAGTGAGCAGATGCCGGAGGAGTGGAGGAGAAGTCTGCTGGTGCCCATTTTTAAGAACAAGGGAGACGTGCAGAGTTGCAGCAACTACAGAGGGATAAAGTTGATGAGCCATACGATGAAGTTATGGGAAAGAATAGTGGAAGCTAGACTAAGGGCAGAGGTCAGCATTTGTGAACAACAGTTTGGTTTCATGCCAAGAAAGAGCACCACAGATGCAATGTTT